>JBBPBT010001328.1:1772216-1801324 GCA_037974875.1 Cicer bijugum | reverse complement strand
ATTATTATTACTATTGTTATTATTATTATTATTATTTATTAGTATATTTTTAAATATTATAATTAATTTTAATTTATTAAATAAACAATTGTCCAATTAGTATTTTTAATGTATTTTCTTTGAAATTTATAAAATAATTTACTATTTTTAATTTTAGTTATTTTTAATTTTAATTATTTTTAATTATAATCATTTTTAATCATAATAATTTTTATGTTTTATTCATTATTATTATTTATTATTATTATTCATTATTATTGTTTATTAATTTATTATTGGTATTTATTAATTTATTATTATTATTATTATTATTATTATTTATTATAATTATTTATTAATATATTAAATTCATATAATAATGCATAAAACGACAAGATTGATGTGGTGTGTCGGAATAAGTATGAGGAGGCGGTCGAGTGTTAGGATTGATGTGATGTGTGAGAATAAGTATGAGGTGGCGGTCGAGTGCTAGAAGGTGTTGGTATATAATATTGTTTTTGTTGTGTTGTGTTTGACATTGATTCTTAGAATTTTTGGAAAAAAATCTTAGGTAGATTGTGGTGGAAGTTGGGTGGATTGGCACGAGGATCAACCAATTGATTTTCTATGAAAATAAATCGTTTGGAATTTTTGCAAAACCAAATCATGTATTCATAACTTGGTTTAAAACATTTAAAGATTAGATTATAATACTTGATAATTTTTACATCATTAGTAACAAGATATGCATTAAGTGAGGCATCATTCGAATATTACCGCAATCAAATCAGGATGGCAAATCCAGAGGCTTTAAGATGGATCGATAATATCCCCATAACAATGAACTATGGTGTATTCTCAAGGTCGACGATGGGAACACATGACAACAAAAATTGTCGAGTCAATCAACGCAGTGATCAAGAGTACACACACAATCTCCCAATCACTACTTTGGTTTAATCAACATACTATAGATTGAGAGTTTTATATGCAGAAAGGGGACAACAAAATCATGCATCATTAGCTTCTAGTCGAGTATATACAGACGATTGCATGGACAATATTATGAAGTTGGTAAGTCTAATATTCACTAAGTCATGCAGTTCAACTGAAATTGTTATTCTTTCATGGTGCATGAAACAGTAAACCCAAGAGAGGTGCGACCAATTGGTCATTTTGAAGTCAACCTTCAAAGAAAATGGTGTGATTGTGGAAAATTAGGCTACACACATGTGTTGTTCATATATCATAGTTGTATGTTCTTACGTTCGTCAAAACTATTTAGTGCATTTGTCTGACGTGTACAAGGTTGTTAATGTATTCAACATCTACAAAAGAAGAGTTTTCACATATACCCAATGAAAGATATTGGTCCACATATTAAGGTAAAACATTGTATCAGAATCCTGAAATGCAGAGAATTAAAAAAGATCATTCAAATAGTACCCGTATTAGAACTGAAATTGACATTAGAGAAAAAGTGTCAAGAAAATGTGAACTATGTCGGTTAACTGGTCATATTCGAAACCATTGTTCAAATGTTACAAACTCTAGTCAATCTATATAATTTATTTATTAAAATTTTAAAAATTTGACTATGTATAATTAAATTTTGTTCAAGCTTTTCCAATAGAAAAAAAAAATTTATACTTGTGAGTATCCATAGAAAAAATCCACGCCAGACACAAGTAGATTAACGGGTGCGCGCGGATAAAATAAATAAATATTTTAACTATCAATTAGTTAATAAATACAAAGACATATACCATATCCGTTAGTAAATTAATAAAATTACTATTGTATTTTTGTTTCCATGTTAAAATATATATACTTTTTATGATGAAATTTAATTTGTTATGCATTTTGTTCTATGCTAAATATTTTTATGTGACAAAAGAGAAGAAAACATTCTATAAAAAAATTTGTTACATAAATAAATTTTTTTTTTGAAATATGATATCCCTACATATCTAATAATATTCACGGATATTTAAAAATATACTAAATGCTCATTACGTAAACATCTATATAGATATGGATAAAACACAAGTGTAATTTTATTTAATGTAGTAGATAAAAAATAACTACTATCAATCAATATTTGTAGAAATCTATTGTCATCTCTACTCTATCCTATAATTAATGTTACATTAATTTATTTTATACATATTAAAAAAAATTATACGTCAAGAAAAAGAAAAGACTATAAAAGAAATAAAATATTAAGCTTATCAAATTATTCATATTACACATATTACACATTGATATATTTATTAATAATATCATAAATATAAAGTGAAGTATTGAAGATTATAGTTAGAAAATAGTTACTGCTACGTTAAGAATTGAAAATAATGTAGTGTTTCTTTAGAGACAATTTGTTTTTGAAAGTGTGACTAATAACATTGGTGCAACTAATTAAAGAAAAAGAGCCGCGTCATGACATCTTCTCCCCTGATCTTTGTTTAGGGGTACATAGGTGCTGCCATATTGCCTAAGAACCATGCTGAGATAGTTTTTTTGTTTGTTGAAGAGGTAATTGCTATGTAATGTAACACGGAAATGCGTGTTGCGTTTCTGTAAGACCCATAGTTTTTAAATCCTAAATTATGCAATTTTAGGGTATTTTGTGTGGAATTTCTTAGGCTGTTAGCCCTGTTTTTGGTATTGAGTGAGTTAAATGCCAAAAATATAAGCAATGTCAGGTTGGGTAATCATAAGATACACTAAGTTGCCAACCAAAGTACGATACAAAGTGGAATTTGGTAAAGGAACACCATCCGAGGAAGCATATTTCACATTCAACTTAAGAGGAGTATTTGCTGCTCTAGTATTAGAAAAGACAAGCTTGGTCAAGAATGTTGGCAATGTACTTGGATTGAGAAAGAAGGTAGGTAGCCTTTAGGAGAGTAGGCAACTTCGATCCCCAAGAAATAACGAAGAGTTCTCAAGTCCGTCATCTCAAACTGTTTGGCTAACTGCTATTTCAACTCATTGATTCCACTAACATCATCGCATGTAATAATCATATCATCGACATAAAGAGAAAGTATAATGCGACCATAAGTAGTGGACCTTATAAATAATGCAGAATCATGTTCACTAGAGCAGAAACCAAGAGAAGTGATCACAGTAGAGAATTTCTCAAACCAAGCTCGAGGAGCCTGTTAAATACCATATAGATCCTTTTTTAACTTACATATTTTCCCTTGATTATGAGAAACTCCTTGTGGAGGGACCATATAACCTTCTTCATGAAGCACACCATTTAAAAAAACATTTTTGACATCCATTTGGGAAATATGTCATTGACGAATAGATGAAACTGCAATAAAAGTACGAATAGTGGTCATCTTGGCTACACTAGCAAAAGTTTCATCATAATCCATACCATATTGTTGAGAGAAACCCTTAGCAACAAGACGAGCTTTGTAGCGCTCAATTGACCAATCAGACTTAGTTTTGATCTTGTATAATGTAACACCCCTATTTTCAAAATGATGGTGTATTTTTTTTTCCAAAAGAAATTAAAATAAAACAGAGAAATAGATAAGGAAATATCTTTGGATAAATATTTAAGTAATTTCAATTTATAAGCAGCGGAAAAGTTTTTCGAAATATGAATCCAAAGTATTTTCACCTCAAAAAAGTGGCACATGGAACCCATCGAAAATAAACTGTCATGCTAACAATATTAGTAAAGATATAATTTTCCAATTTAAAATAAACACAATTCAAAATAAAGACATTTGTTTCCTCTATGTCAACCTAATCTGATCATTCTACCAAAAACTATACACCCTGAGTGATCTCCACGAGCCATATAAGATCCTCCTAACATAGCTCCAGTCAAGCATTCCCATCTACATTCCCATCTACATTCCCATCCGTAGGGTATGAACCGGTAGAATTGTCCTGACTCTCATCTGAGGGCAAATCCCAGATTTCCACAATAGTTGTAAAGGGTCACGAACCGAAATTAACAGTTAACACATAACATTTAAGTTTTTAAATGCACTAATAACCTTTTCAACTTAGCATGCATCTTAAAAGGGTTTTCTATATGCTAAAAGTTCATATAATGCTTACCAAATGAAAATGAAATCAAAATAAAGTTCTCAATCCATCAAGTAATACATAACTGACCAAAACATTGATAAATCAATTGAGCAATCGATTATCTAACTCAAAATAAGAATTTCCACTGAGCCAATCGATTTGGAAAATCGATTTCCTGAAAGTTTTTAGTGAAAACTGAACTCTGGGCTTAAATCAATCGATTGGGGAAATCGATTGAATGAGAAACTGAGCCCCTGTATTGAAGCCAATCGATTTTGTCAATTTTGCTGACCTCCTATAATGAATCCAATCGATTGCTAAATCGATTTCTTAAATGGTTTTGAAAAACATATTACAAAATCGATTGGGTAAATCGATTTTGTCAAATTTGTGAAGTCCCTGTAACTCATCAAATCAATTAGGGAAATCGATTTCCCTGATTGTTCTTCCAAAAATACCTAAACTAACTCAATCACATTCATACACAACTCTAACACATAACACTTAGCAATTTCAACACGATCACCACGACATTATGAGCTTCGAAATAGTTTTGCAATCAAACATGCTATCACACAATTCCAAAACATAACTCTTAGTAAAATCAACACAATCACAATGACATCTCAAGTTCAAACACTCAATCATAAACTTGAATCAACACACTTACACACAATTTCAAAACATACCGCCTGAGCATAGCCTAACTCTATCCACTACAATCATTAAGTAAATGCAATATTAAAAGATTCCCCATTTTTAATATTCATTTAACTTAAGCGATTTTCACAACAAACATTAAGTAAACAAGACATTAAGAGATTCTCCATTCTTAATACTCATTTAACTTAAACGATTTTCACAAACACACACTAAGTAAACAAGACATTAAGAGATTCCCCATTCTTAATACTCGTTTAACTTAATGGTTTTCAAATTCCACACAAAACAAACTCAAACATTCTTTCGCATTCAAAGAGGAAGAGTGAAGTTGAGAAATCCTTGTCCTATCACCCACACAGCCTTGGGTTTCTATTCTCGAACTTAGAGCAAGCAAAGAAAAACGAAAATGGAGAAGGAGGGAGAAGTGGGTTTCGCGAGGCAGTGAGAGGAAGGAGATGGAAAATGTTTTTTGTTTTCCTTCAGTTTTCCTTTTCCTCTTTTTCCTTCCTTTCTATTTCTTTATATCCTTTTCTTTCTATCCTCTTTCCTTTCTCCCCAAACAATTATTTATATATATATATATATATATATATATTTTAATTACTTTTAACGAATATCTCAAAATATCTAGATATTTATTAGATTACCATTTCACCCATAACGCATTAAATTCTTCGTAAAAGATTCACCGTAGTTAATTTAATTTATTCATCGACGAGTAATTCTAATCGGGCATAAAATATCTTTTTGGTCATTTAAACTCCTAAAATATTAATAACTTGGCTAAAAAGCCCCTGAGTTCAATACCAAAATCCACTAAAATACATAAAGTATAATTTGAAATTATGGGTCTTACATATAACCAATGAGATCCAATAGCACGTTTTACAAGAGGAAGACGTACTAATTCCCAAGTGTGGGTTTTGTGCAATGCAGATAGTTCTTCTGCTATTGCCTACTGCCAAAGAGGATCAAGAACAACCTCTTTATAGGAAAAGGGCTCAGACAAACCGTGAATATAGGTTAAGAAACAAACAAACGAAGCTGAGTAAGTGGAATAGAAAAAATCAGGTAACTAAATAGACTTACGTTGATGAGAGGGGTAACGAGGAGGATCAACAATTGCAAGAGATGATTGGACAACCGGGGGGACAAGAGGGATGTCATCATGTGGAGTATTAGTATTTGTCCTGCAATTCTCAACATTACAATCACTAGAAGCATTATCATTAGGACCAAACAGATCAATATGGGTTAGTTCATAACTTTTAGTAATCTGAGAATCAGAGGAAACAGAGTAAAAAGGAATGTGCTCAAGAAAAACAACATTACGAGATACATAAACTTTTCTTGCAAGAGGATCATAACAACGACAACCTTTTTGACTATCCCCATAACCAAGAAAAAAAACACATGGCTGGACAAGAAGACAACTTATTGCGCTATACTTGAGGGCGATGAACAAAACAAGTAGAACCAAAAACTTTCAAAGAATAGTAATCAGGGGTAGAAGCATACAATTTTTCAAAGGGAGACAAACCTGATACGATAGAAGATGGAATTCAATTAATAGCATGAACAACAGTAAGAACTGTTTCTCCCCAAAACTCACTAGGAACTGAAGCGGACAATAAAAGGGAACGAGCAGTCTCTATAATATGACAGTGTTACCTTTTAGCAACTCCATTTTGTTGAGGAGTATCAGTACAAGATCTTTGGTGGAGGGTGCCACCATAAGCATGTAATTTAGAAAATTTAATAGAGGTATATTCACCACCTAAATCACAACGAAAGCATTTTATAACAAAATTATGTTGAGTTTTGACCATTGCACTAAACTTATGACAAATGTCAAAAAATTCATACCGATTTTTCATAAGATAAACCCAATAATAACGAGTGTAATGATCAATAAACAAAACATAATATCTATATCCACCTTTGGTGAGAACCGGTGATGGACCCCAAATATCATAGTGAACTAAGTCAAAAGGCGTATATGAAACGAAAACACTTTTACTAAATGGTAAAGCTGGAAATTTAGCAAGTTTACAACCACAACAATGTGAGATATCACATATTTGTAACTTTCCTAAGGCTCCACTAGAAGCCAAATATTTTAATATAGAAGTAGAAACATGTCTAAGGCGAGAATGCCATAAATAAATACTAGAAGATAAGAAATTCAAGCGAAAACTAGATAATATGTGAGCAGTAGTTGTTAAGGTTGTAGTCTTTGGGAGTCGCATGTCATCCAAAACATAAAGTCCCCCCTGTCTATGGCTTGTCCCAGTCAGCCTCCCAGAATACGGATCCTGCACACAACAACAAGTGGAAGAAAACATAACCGAATAACTGAAATCACATATTTGACTAACAGAAGCAAGATTCAAAGTAAGATTAGGAATATGATAAATATCATAAAGAGACAGGTTAGGTGTGGAGACAAAACCAACGCGTGTTAGTGGCATAGGAGTGCCATCAGCAGTCATAACTAACACAAACGACTCATGTTTCACAAACACAAAAGATCTATCATCATATGTCATATGATGAGATGCTCCTGAATCAAGAATCCATATAGAATAAGATATACCTGCCATACTAGAGGAGTTCAAACCTTTAGAAGAGGTGGTAGACATGGCTTGTGATTGAGTCTCAAGAAGTTTTTCAAAATGTTCTGCAATACAGATATTTGAAAAGCAATCTCAGATGAGTATACAGAACCAGAACTAGAGCCAATGGTAGGAGGAGCAGAAGCAACAACATTGTAGATGACCCCCTAAAATTCTTCTTATGTGTAATCCCCAATTTCGGACAATGTGTTTTCCAATTACCTTTTTCTTTACAAAATACACATTCATCATTACCAAGTCCAACCCTCCCTCGAGATTTTCCTTTTTGAATAGGAGCAACAAAAACAGATGGAGGAGTTGAGAGAATTCCCTTATCTGACACACCAGAATGAGTATTAAGTCTGATTTCTTCTGCCAACATTTCACTAACTACAGATTCAACATTAGGAATGGGAACGATGCAAAATACCCCCAAAGAGGCCTTCCAAATCCTCACGAAGAGCCATCAGAAACCAAACCAGACGTTGTTCCTCTCTTTGATCAATGTATGCTTTCACAACTTTCAACTCAGGTGATTCTATAAGAGCCAATTGATCCCACATATTAATCATTGTCCAATAGAATTTCTGAATGGTCATATTGTTCTGCTTAAGGGATCTAATATCACTTTCCAACTGATAACATTTTTCAAAGTTAGACTGAACATACAAACATTTCAAGTGATCCCAAATCTCTTTAGCAGTATCATATTTTTCTAATTGCACTCATATAGACAACTCAACATAATTATTAATCCAAGTAATAATTTTTGAATTACTAACATTCCATGTTTTTAGATCTTTTGCATATTGAGTTTCATTCTTTTTATATGTAGGCTTAACAAAAGTTCCATCAACAAAACCCCACATATCTTTTTCAATCAAAAAAATTTTCATCACATAACTCCAATATGAGTAATTTTATCTATTGAGGTGGACACTAACAGCTTGAAGAGAATCATCCTTAGCACCAGCCATAACAAATAATGACAGGAAAATACGACAAACAAAATCACTGAGACAAAATAAATTAAGGATAATATGGTGTTGTGCAAGCACGATTTCTCTCTCTCCAGACGTTGTTTCCCCGATCCGTCCGTTGAAAACAAAGACCTGAATGTTGTGAACTTGTTGTCTAAAAATCAGCCTGATCCAATGATTAACGAATGCACAATTGATGGTTTTCTTAGACTGGTTTAACAAAATTGGTAATAGGGTTACTCTTCACTTTTCTCTTTTGGTGTTGTATTTCCTATCAAAATAGTATCTCTATTCTTTACTTCAGTAGATCTCAAAATCAACCAAAGCTCTTTGATACCATGTTAATAATGAAAAGAGGAAAAAGAGAGACAACCACTCTAGGGTTTTATAACATAGAATGAACCAAACTTGAGTTAATAGAATTACAATAAATATATATACTAAAGAATATAAATGTCTAAAATATTCTTACTACTTATATATAATAACATTATCTAACAGTGAAAAATTCCATATTAAAAATGATAAAATTATTCGCACAATGATATCATAAAACAACAATGTCTAAAGATTTATTCAATCGACCAAAATGTGTGATATTTTAGTATTGCAATATTATATACCATTAAAGAAATAATCTCTCAAACTATTGAATTAATTTTAAGTTTACAAAACAAATGAACTGTTAAAAAGCTTGTAGTATGCAAAAGAATGACTCATGATATGTTAAAAACTATCACAAACACTCTCCATGTCTTCTCGATTAAATAATACATTTTTATTAAGGTTGGTGTTGAATTACTTATACGATTCATATTGAAACAGAAAATCACGTGTTTTATGGGAAACCGTGAGAAGGATGTATAATAGCTCTAATATCGATCAATTTAATTTTGATATCAATAGAATGATTTAACGGGTTTATTATAGATACAAGTTATAGTATATTTGTAATAAAAAACAGTCAAGAGATCTATGACAATCGAGAGACACATATGTTAACTATTTTATAGGACATAATAAAAAGAGTTTCAATAGTCAATGTCCATTAAAAAAAAGTCAACCAAATAATTCATCAAATTATTTAATAATAATTGACCATAATATTAATTCATTAATAATAAACTTTAGCGATTTAAGAGAAAATTAATCTAATAATCTTTCTAACAGCAATTTTATTGAAGATTTGTTGCGAATTCCTTCTAATAAACTTTTAGTGATTTAAGATAAAATTGATCTAATAATCTTTATATTTTGTGAAATCTAATAATCTTTTAAATAAGTGATACACCTATTCTCATATCGTTTATTTATAAAATCAAGTACTAAAATTTATACATGATGATCAGCCAACTAGCTAAGGGAAAATCAAATTAGGCAGTCTCACCACAAGCTTAGAGCATTAATTTATTACTTTATATTTATAAATTATTTGAACAATTAATTTTATCCATCACTTAATATTTAATAGGTTAGCTAGTATTTTTAAAGAAAAAAATATGTTAGCTAGTTTATATATATCATCAGTCTGTTATAATTATTTGATGTAAACCAATTTATTCGTTATTCTTTATAAACTCATCCACAATCAACAAACCTATTGGTTAGGAATGATAGAAACTCAAAACAATAAAAAATGTAGAAACTGTAGAAAATGAAAAGTAGAAAATGCAAAATAAAGACTGAATTGAGTAATTTCAATTTTTCTTGAGTGAATATTATAATAATGTGATCAATATATATGTTAAGATCATTTTCAACTAACTCTAACAAACACATAAAACAACTCTAACTCACTTGTAACAAATTCTAACTCACTTGCAACTAACTCTTGGTTGTGTTAGTGTATATTTTATGATATTCCCCCTTAGAATTTGAGGGTGGTTTTACTAAGGTGTATTTATCAAACACTCTTAGTTTGTTACGAAGCATTACAAACTTGGTGCAAGGAAGAGACTTTGTTAATACATATGCCCATTGGTCTTGAGTTGAGACATGAGAGACAACAAGACTTTTGTTCAACACTTTTTCCCTTACAAAGAAAATGTCAAGTTCGATGTGTTTGGTTCGATTGTGGAGAGTTGGGTTATGTGCAAGTGAGAATGTGCTTAAGTTGTCACACATAATTTGAGGAGTTTTGAACTTGCAATGAAGCTCATTTAACAATGATTGTATCCAAAGAATTTATGCTACAAGTTGTGCCAAGCTTCTATACTCAGCATCTGTTGTTGATCTTGCTACTAGAGGTTGTTTCTTTGACTACCATAAGATGAGATTAAGACCAAGATACACACATGCTCCTAAGATTGACCTACAATCATCAGGATCTACTGCCCAATCAGCATCACATAAGCCAGTTAGAGACAGAGGCTGATGCACAGGTGTTGGCTGGAGCAGAAGACCATGATGTAGTGTGCCACTTAAATATCACATAATTCTTCTAATTTCCTTCCATTGAGCTTCAAGGGGTTGAGCCAAAAACTGACATACTTTATTGATAGACAATGATATTTCTGGTCTAGTGAGGGTTGCGTACTGCAATGCTCCCACAATAGAGCGAAAATAAGTTGGATCTTGTAGTTGGACAGAACCAAACTTGGACAGTTTATTGCTGGACAACATTGGGGTTAGCATGCCCTTTGCATTCCCTATATGTACCTTGGCCAGTAAGTCACGTTTATATTTAGATTGAGAAAGTAGTAAAGAGCCCTTAGGTAAGTGAGTCACCTCAATTCCAAGGAAATAGGCCGAATTTCCTAGATGTTTAAGTGCAAATTCAGAGTTTAACTTCTTAATAAGATGTTGAATTTGATTTAGTGAACTCCCAGTAAGAATGATATCATCAACGTAAACAAGAGCCATTAATGTAAATGAGGTGGAATGTAGAATGAAGAGGTTGGTAGGGGTAGGAATAGGTCAGGTCAGGCTTTGAAAGGCCTGAGTCTGGGCTACGATTTATTTTTTCAGCCTAAGTCTGGCCTACTGCCTATCACAGACTTTTTTTCGGCCTAGCATGGCCTTTTTAATAGTCTGGCCTGGCCTGGAAGCCTTTTTAAAAGTCTTATTCACATTAAAATATTTAAATATTCTACTCAATCAACTTGATGTTCTCCATATACCAATATCAATATATATATATATATATATATATTTAACAAAAAATAATTTTTCTAACAAAATAATTTTTTAAAAATCTGAAACAAACATCCTTTGAACCCTACAAAATAACTTTTGGTTTCAAATAATAGATTTTTTTTCTAAAAAAAACGCACCCATTATTACCTCTTAAACAAATAAGGAACAACTACTGAGTGATTAACTAATTGAGCGGTTACCGAATATAAAATGACTACCAAATATAGAATCGCTATCGAATATGGAATGATTACAAAGTGATTGTCTAATTGATAGAATTTAAAATAAGAAATAATATTATCAATTTAATAGTAAAAAATGATATTAATGAATTGTTGGACTGGGTTCTGCAATAGGGGCAGGAAAGAGTGAGGGACTTGGAATTGTTAGATTAAAAACGCACTTGTGCCAGTAGTGTGATGAGGAATAAAGCTAGTGACAGCAGCAGTATGATGAGGAGGCAATGGTTGAGTTACTTGGAGAGGTAACCATGATGTAGTGGATGGTTCTTGTGGTGGAGTGAGGGACTTGGAGAAAATTCGTAGTAGGGAAACCTTGTTACATTGAACAAAACTTCTTTTGATATATATATATATATATTTCTATCAGAACTAAGGCACTTATACCCTTATACCCCTTATAAGATGAAGAGTATCCCATGAAGACACACTCTTGGGTTCTAAATGCAAGTTTATTGGGATTGTAGGGTCTTAAGAGTGGAAAACAGGCACATCCAAACACTTGTAGGCCCTTGTAGCTTGGAGATTGATGAGAAGCACATGATCTGATCCAGGGAGTGAAACTGCATCTCCCAAGTTGGAAGCTTCAGGCACGACATGATGTGAAGCACCTGAGTTGGAATACCACCATTGATTGTTGAATCCAGAGTTAGCACCAATGACAAGAACTTGGGGATTAAAGAGACGTGGATTGGCAGGTCTATGACTGGGGTAACCAAACTGAGGTTGAGCAGGGTGTCGTTGTTGCATCAGAAATGGAGTGGAAGGAGGTGTCCCCATCAAGAGTAAATGGATTGACCATATCCATAGCGACGAAAATAACATATGGAGGCATCGTGACCTGATTTGTAACAGTTTTAGCATTGCACACGACCACCACAACCTCCTCGACCAAAACGACCACTGCTACAGCCGTTACGACCACTACATGAGCTATATCCTAGATAATCGGAGTGGTTCTGGTTTGCAAACACATGACTCGTACCTAACGAATAATTACGGTTTGGAGGAAATGCAGTATCAAAAGTAGATTTCACATATGAGGCCGACGACGTTGTCGAGTTCGTCCCACAAGCACGAATCTTCTTTGCTTGTGACAACAACAACTATAGAATCGTACCAGCAGTGTGATGAGGAATAAAGCTAGTGACAGCAGCAATATGATGAGGAGGCAATGGTTGAGTTACTTGGAGAGGTAACCATGATGTAGTGAATGGTTCTTGTGGTGGAGTGAGGGACTTGGAGAATAATTCATATTAGGGAAACCATGTTTCATTGAACAAAACTTCTTTTGAAATATATATATATATATATATATATATATATATATATTTCCATCAGAACTAAGGCACTTATACCCCTTATAAGATGAAGAGTATCTCATGAAGACACACTCTTGGGATCTAAATGCAAGTTTATTGGGATTGTAGGGTCTTAAGAGTGGAAAACAAGCACATCCAAACATTTGTAGGTCCTTGTAGCTTGGATGGGTGTGGTGTAGAAGGAAATGTGGAGACACATTGTTGAGAACTGGTGTTGGTAGATGATTGATGAGAAGCACATGATCTGAATTGGAAGCTTCAGGCACGACATGATGTGAAGCACCTGAGTTGGGATACCACCATTGATTGTTGAATCCAGAGTAAGCACCAATGACAAGAACTTGGGGATGAAAGAGACGTGGATTGGCAGGTCTATGACTGGGGTAACCAAACTGAGGTTGAGTAGGGGGTTGTTGTTGCATCAGAAATGGAGTGGAAGGAGGTGTTCCCCAACAAGAGTAAATGGATTGACCATAACCATAGCGACGAAAATAACATATGGAGGCACCGTGACCAGATTTGTAACAGTTTTAGCATTGCACACGACCAACACAACCTCCTCGACCAAAACGACCACTGCTACAACCATTACGACCACTACAAGAGCTATATCCTAGATAATCGGAGTGGTTCTGGTTTGCAAACACATGACTCGTACCTAACGGATAATTACGGTTCGGAGGAAATGGAGTATCAATCGTAGAGTTAACATATGAGGCCGACGACGCTGTCTGAGTGAGATTGACGACGACTGCTTCCTGAAGCCTCTTGTTTTTCTCAAGGCGCATCCCATGCAAAAGTAGGAATGACTCGAGTTCGTCCAACAAGCACGAATCTTCTTTGCTTGTGACAACAGCAACTACAAAATCGTACTCTTTAGGTAGGGCTTCAAGGACGATTTCGATGAGGAATCGGATCTCTAATAGATATTAAGGATTCGTTGATGGTGCGAACACCAAGGATGAACTCATCAATTTTACGATCTCCCTTTGTGAGATTGCATAACTTAGATATGAGTTGAAGTGCCTTTGTTGCAAGTAGAGTGTGAAAATGGCGATGAATTTCTTCCCAAACCTGCCACGAATAGTGACGATCAACAAGCTTCGTGAGAACGAATCAGAGATGGTTGAAAGAATCCAGGTACAAATAAGCAAATCTTGTTGCTCCCACTCTAAAAGTAGAGGATTGAGAAGATTTGCTGTTCGATCAGTTTCAGTCAAGAATCGTAATGGAGCTAATGGTTCAGTGATGAACTTTTGAAGCTTCTGGTCGAGAATGACGCCATCAATTTGTTGTTTCTATTGCTTGAAGTTCTTCTCATCAAGTTTAACCGAAATCAAGTTGGAGAATTTGACAAGGGAAGAAGGAAAATTGTTGGAGGCACCAAGAAATGGATTCATGGAAGCCATTCATGAAAGAGGATCGAGAAAAAAATGAAGCTCTATGATACCATGATAGAAATTCAAAACAACAGAAAATATCTCAACACTGCAACAATTGTGGTAAAATATCTCTAATGAAACCACATATATGCAGAGTTGCACCCATATATAATATCATGTGCTTTTATACACATACTTTGTGTTAAAAAATAACGGGATCTTCAAAATGAGTTAACCAACAAAATAGAAAACTAACAACTGTAAAACAAGGAATTGAAACGGAGAATTTTCTACGTTTTTGCATAAAACGGATAACGTTCTTGGCTAGAACAGAAACATTTGTGCAGTTTTGAAACTAGTTTTTCAATCAATGTAAAACGAAAGTTAAAGTACGATAAGACAAGAATAACACCAAAGTTTACGTGTTCAGCCTTAAGAACTTTACGTTTTTGCATAAAACGGATAACGTTCTTGGCTAGAACAGAAACATTTGTGCAGTTTTGAAACTAGTTTTTCAATCAATGTAAAACGAAAGTTAAAGTACGATAAGACAAGAATAACACCAAAGTTTACGTGTTCAGCCTTAAGTACTTTAGACCTACGTCACGAACAAGAAAGCAAGACAATTCATTATGAAGATTTGAATTTACAAGATTAAAGTCTCATCAATTGGAATCTTCTAATATCTATCACTGTTAGGATTATGCAAAAAATCCGATTATGAGACGCAAATCCAAAACCGGATCCAAATTTATTTTAAATATCTGGTTAAAATTATATGGTTATAATCCGGTTTATTTATGAACCGGTTGGATACTCACTTATGTTTTATATATGGATTTGGTTTTTATCCGATTTTTATCCACTCAACTCCAAAATCCAAAATCCCCAAAACTCTTTAAATATTTTGATTTTGCCATCAACCCACCGACTCATTGTTTCATTATTTTTTGTGGGCTTAAGGGAGTGAGCTCATATGCCCCAAATATTTTGTTAATTTTGAGATTTTTATTCTTGAAAAATTTTTAAAAATATTTTTTTCAAAAAATGTTGGAAAAAAATTAAAAAAACTATTTTTTTCTTAGAAATTTTGTAAATCGAATTTTTTATCAAAAAATTTAGTGAGAAAATTTTTCGAAAAAAATCGTTTTTTTTTTAAATTACCGATTTTTAAACTATGAATAAATGATTATTTTAAAAAATAATCAAGGTTTAACCGGTTTTGAGAAAAAAATTAATTTTAAAATTGAATTTTTCGAAACTAGTTTCTTAATTAGAAACTGATTATTTAACCATAACCAATTTTACAATTTGTTTTATAACTGGTTTTAAACCAAATAATGAATATATTGGTTTTAAAATAGATATAGTATGGTTTTTACAAAAAAAAAAAAACAACCATGCACAACCCTAATCACTCTTGAGAATTCAGCAATACTAGTTTTCTCTTTCAATCTCCTTTTTTATCTCTCTCCCTTAATCTCTCTACTCTTACTTCTATGAATCCTTTTAACAATTGCATTTATCTCTCTCATTTTTTCAGCTATACAACACAATGCATTTACAGTTATTTATAGTGTTTAAAGGCACATTAGCTTAACTAGCTATAACTACTTTTGTCATAACAAAATTGACCAAATTCAGTTATAACTAACACTAAAGCATAACCAACTCTAGTTATATGATTTGAGGGATATGTTCACAATTCTCCACCTTGATTCAATATTAAAAAAATTCATTCATTGCCTTTGCTTCCATACCACAACTTTACTCTTTGTAGAAGCCAAATATGTCTTACTTCATGCATTCTATATATAGTGACTGTTGAAGTTGTGGGATTTTAGAGAAAATGAGGAGAGAAAATAATAAGGGTTTGAATATTATTAATAATAGCTTAATGTTGAATTGATTACAATAGACTCAATACTAATCTCTATTTATAGAGAAACATAGACTAAATTCTAAATTAGGAATAAATAATAATAATAATAATAATAAGAGATATTCTAAGATTCTCTATGATTATAAATTGATCATAGAAAATAACTCAAGATACCCTAATATAATATAAAACATATTATAAGATATTTTCTAATATTCTAACACTCCCCCTCAAGCTAAAGCTTACTAAGCTTTAGCTTGCTGCAAGAAAACAATGTTTTACTCCACAAAATAATAATAATAATAATCATAATAATAATAATAATAATAAAAAGATGGAGAGGCAACTCAGGGATGCATGTGAAGTCGGAGAGAATTGCTATAAATATAGCCTAGCCAGATAGTCTGATTGATCATCAGCCTGAGAGAAATTCATGGTAGGCAATTGAACAAAGCAAGCTCCGTTCTTCTAAAAACTGCATTTGGAAGCTTCAAACCAATAATATTGGAGACTCAAAATATTTAAACTTGAATCTGCTTCAAGGAGAGAGAGGCATGCTTCAAGGAGAGAAAGGCAAGACCAATGCATTTGGGACAAATTGTCAAGATAAAGTAAGTCATGAAAATAAAAGACACCGTTAGAATAACCACCAACGGAAGAAGTCATCACTAATATAATTCATATGCGGAAAAAGAGACACCACCATAATGATCGTTGGTGGGAATAAAAACCACTGTTGGAATCTATTAGTAAGAACTAAATTGCAAGACAAACACCAAACAAGAAGCAGCGCAACTCTAATGAAACGAAGCCATGATCGATCATCAAAGTAAGAAAATGCGTCAAAATCAGGAGAGATAACGGTTGTTTAAACAATGAAACATTTTCGTTGATCAAAATTGGAGAGAAAGGGCATATTTGGAACCATCGAAGAGAAATAATCATGCACCAAGAAGAATCCCATCAATTGAACTGCAAATCTTCCAAACCTGTCAGCCAAGAGCCCACTCATAAGGGCTGCAACAGCTGCCACGACAAAGGTCGGAGAGTTTCCTCCACCAAAAATCTGATCCCACAGTCCACTTCCCAAGGACACCACAAGTTGTGCAACCACTATTCCTAGAATCAAGATACCCATTATTCTCAAAATCGGAATCAGGACACCCATTCAATGCCTCCACAACAATAGCAACATTGTCTGGATTTTCGAAATTGACAAAACCAAAACACTTTGACCTACCATTTGCATCTCTCATCAAAACAGCACTAGTAGTGACCACAATGTTGTAGATCAAGTTACATGTGGTGGTTGACTTCCCAGAGTCCACATGGCCAATGACCACAATGTTGATGTGAACTTTCTCTTTACCCATTAGTCCTTAAGCTTAAAATCACAAAATAACTTGAAGGAGAAAAATGAGTTTAAATCCTACCAAAATAGAATAAGTGTTGTGTGTTTTTGGGGGCAAAAGTTGATAGGTCGAAAATTAGGATTTCAATGTGTGAAAGAAAAAAGGTTTTTAGGGTTTCGACCAGAGAGTTTATGTGTTTAAATAGACTAAGGATATACCCGTTGGTGAACGGTATTGCGCGATGAGCAGTGCTTCTGCTGAAAAATAAATGAAAAACTACAAAAATCGGAATTGGGACACAGTTTATCGAGAGAAAAATCTTACCGAATGATGGAATGTTAGAAAAAAGAAACTATGATTATATTCCCTAATTGTTGGGAATTCGGTAGCGGAATAGAGGCGGGATCGTTCAAGGAGGATCGAAATAGACTCTAGATACCATGTTGAAGTTGTGGGATTTTAGAGAAAAGGAGGAGAGAAAATAATAAGGGTTTGAATATTATTGATAATAGCTTAATGTTGAATTGATTACAATAGACTCCATACTAATCTCTATTTATAGAGAAACATAGACTAAATTCTAAATTAGGAATAAATCATAATAATAATAAGAGATATTCTAAGATTCTATATGATTATAAATTGATCATAGAAAATAACTCAAGATACTCTAATATAATATAAAAGATATTATAAGATACTCTAAATTAGAAGAATATCATCACATAGAGTAATTGGTAAGTGAGAACTTGTTCTTGACCTTTCCCTTTTAGAATGTACACACAGTTGTCAAAACTACATCTTTGGAAACCACTTCTTATCATGAAATCATCAAACTTCTTGTACCATTGTCTAGGACTCTACTTTAGGTCATACAATGATTTTTTAAAAGACAAGCCTTGTTGTTGACTTTAGCAAATCTTTCAGGTTGCTGTATATAAATGATTTCTTCAAGATCACCATGTAAAAATGTTGTTTTGACATTAAGTTTCTCTAATTTCAAGTCTTGTTGGGTTACAATCGAAAGCATAATTCTAATTGAAAAATGTTTTACAACAGGTGCAAATACTTCATTGAAATATATTCCTTCAAGCTGAGAAAATCCCTTTGCAACTAATCTTGCTTTGAACCTTATCTTTTCTTGTCCTTGAATGCCTTCCTTTCTCTTGAACACCCATTTTGATCCAATTAGCCTTTCACTCTTAGGAATGTCAACCAAAGTCCAGGTTTTGTTCTTTTCTAATGACAACATTTCTTCATTCATAATTCTCATTCAAGCTTATTTGTCTTTATTGTTAATGGCTTCCTTGTAATTGATTCGTTCAACTCTTGGAATATCTTCAACAACACTTAAAGCATAACCAATTAAATCTGCTTGACCATATATGATTAGAGGCTTGCTAACCCTTCTTTCTCTATCCCTTACCAAGTTGTAATTAGCCAAATATGGTTTTCTTTCTGGGTGATGTTCTTCATTTCTGCATAAGTGAAAAAGATAATGTTCTTCATTTCTACATAACTGATATGGAGAATGTTCTTTGTCAATCATGGTCATTCTTGTTTCATCAAACACTACCTATATTGATATGATACACTTAGGCACGCCTTGATCAATTCTCCATAGCTTGTAACCTTTTATTCCTTTAGGATATCCAATGAAAACACATCTAATTGCTCTAGGATCCAATTTATTTTACCTTGTGTGAACAAATGCTAAGGAGCCAAATACTTTCAAATTTGAGTAGTCAGTTGGCTTCCCATTCCACATCTCAATTGGTGTCTTAAATCCAATAGATGATGAAGGGCATCTATTGATTATGTACATTGTTGTAACTGCATCTTTCCCCATAATGTTTTAGGCAAACCTGCATTCATGATCATACATCTGACCATTTCCAAGATTGTTATGTTCATCCTTTCAGCAATGTCATTTTGTTGAGGGGTGCTTGCAATTGTTCTATGTCTTTGAATGCCTAAGTCTCTGCAATAATTATTAAGCTGCTGTGAAAGATACTCCAGGCCATTGTTAGTTCTTAAATATTTCAACTTAGATTCCTTTTAAGTTCCAATTTGCATATGATATTCTTTAAATTTCATAAAAGTGTCACTTTTATTTTTAATGGCCTAGATCCATACTTTCCTAGAATAATCATCAATGATGATTAAGAAATAAGAACAACTAGCATGAGTCTTTGTCCTTGAAGGACCTCACAAATCAGAATGAGCGTATTTAAAAGGTCTAGAGGTGTTATGTTAGCCAATAACAAATTTGGTTCACTTAGACTTTCCTAGAATACAATGATCACAAAATTCCAAGTTTTCAATTTTATCACCATTAAGCAAATTATGTTTTGATAACTCAATTATGTCTTTTTCACTTACATATCATAACCTCATATGTCATATTCTAGTAGAGGAATGCAAACTAGTAGAGGAATGCATGGACTCGGAATTCCAAACCAAAACCCTCCTCGAAGGGCCGTAAATCATAATTGTACCGCCTATCGCAGGCCAAAGTACCAATTACCGAGGTGCCACCTATCACGGGTCAGCACGATTTACTAGAAAGTGTAAATCGTAAACGTACCACCTATCACGGGTCAGTACTGTTTACCGAGGTGCCACCTATCATGGGTCAACACGATTTGCCAAAAGAAAAGCGTAAGTCATAAGGGTACCGCCTATCACAGGCCAAAGTACTACTTACCGAGGTGCCACCTATCACGGGTCAGCACAACTTACCAAAAAGTAAATCGTAAATGTACCACCTATCACGGGTCAGTACAGTTTACCGAGGTGCCACCTATCACGGGTCAACATAATTTACCAAATGAAATGCATGAGCATACACTAACTCCATTCACAACAAGCGTTAAGTAAATGCAGATATTAAAATATTCCCCATTTTTAATACTCATTTACTTAACCGATTTTCACACCAAAACATTAAGCAAACAGACATATTAAGAGATTCCCCATTCTTAATATACTTTTGACTTAATCAATTTCCACAACAAAACATTCAGTAAACAAGTCATTAAGAGATTCCCCATTCTTAATACTCATTTCCCTGAAACCATTTTAAAAAACAAACATTAAGTAACCAAGACATTAAGAGATTCCCCATTCTTAACGCTCAGTTAACTTAAACGATTTTCAAACAACATTAAGTAACTAAGACATTAAGAGATTCCCCATTCTTAACGCTCAGTTAACTTAAACGATTTTTCACAAACTCATATTAAGTAAACAAGACATTAAGAGATTCCCCATTCTTAATACTCGTTTAACTTAATGGTTTTCAAATTCCACGCAAAACCAACTTTCACATTTCAATACATAATTCACACCAAATCATTTTCCACACAAACCACACAAAACAAACTCACACATACTTTCACATTCAATCCATAATTCACACCAAATCATTTTCCACACAAACCACACAAAACACATCTCAAGTTTCATCAGTTATCAATTTAGAACACGTCAAAACAACGAACACACATCAACACAATCCACCACTCAAACGCACAAGTTTCATTCATTCAAAATCATACATAAATGAGTTTAAAATTCATTTTCCACGAAACATTACTTTAACCCTAACCAAATTCTTTTCCACACAACAACAGATAAGTCCCTAAATGCAAACTAAAAGTTTGGAAGGAGCCCTTACCTTCACTTTAGCTTTTTCGTTCGATTTCGGTACCGTGAGCAAATCCGGTAAAAATCTCCGCTCGCAACGCCGCTTCCAAAGTTAGCTCACTAGCACCGTAGTGTAGTGGTGAGCAACTTTCCCTTCTATCACTTCTTGAAACGACGCATAGATCTAGATGAAACAGAGAGATTTGAGTTTGAATCCCTAATACCGTTTTTCTCTGTTTTCGAATCAAAGAGGAAGAGTGAAGTTGAGTAGTCCTTGTCCTATCACCCACTAAGCCTTGGGTTTCTATGCTTGAGAAAAAGAAGCAAAGAAAAGCGAAAATGGAAGAAGGGGAAAAAGGGGTTCACGCGAGGCTGAAGGAGGAAGATGGAAAATTCTATTTTCTCTCCTTTCTCTTTCTTTCCTTTGTTTTTCTTTTCTTTCTATTTCCTTCCTTCCCTTTTCTTTATATATAACACACACACATATATATATATATATATATATATATATATATATTAATAATAATTAACAAATATCTCCAAATCTTTAGATATTTATTAAATTACCCTTTCACCCATAACGCATTAAACTCTTCGCAAAAGATTCATTGCAGTTAATTTAATTTATTTATCGACGAGTAATTCTAATCGGGCATCAAAATATCTTTTTGGGCATTTAAGCTCACAAAATATTAATAACTTGGCTAAAAAGCCTTCGAGTTCAGTACCCAAAATACACTAAAATACATAAAGTGTAATTTAAAATTATGGGTCTTACAGATAGCATCCTTGAAGTGTTCATATGAACTTGGCAGGGCATTAAGCGGGATTAGAGCTTTGTCTTCATTGTCTAACTTGAATTCTAAATCATCAAGAATCTTATTAAAATCAACAATTTGTACTGTAACAGATTTTTCTTCATTCATTTTAAAAGAAAACAATTGTTATTTCAAGAAGAGCCTATTCGAAACTGATTTAGTCATGTAGACGGATTCAGGTTTAAGCCATAAGGCTGCTGTTGTTGGTTCTCTTACAACTTCCCTCAAGGTTTGCATAAACGGAGAATATTATCCATTTGTTCAGTTTTGAAACTAGTTTTTTAATCAATGTAAAACGAAAATTAAAGAATGATAAGGCAAGAATAACTCCAAGATTTACGTGTTCAACCTCAATTATTTGAGACTTATGTCATGGGCAAGAAAGCAAGACAATTCACTATGAAGATTTGAATTTACAAGATTAAGACCTCGTCAATTCTAATCTTCTAGTATCTATCACTATTGAGAATTCAACAATACTAGTTTTCTTTTACAATCTCCTTTTTGATCCCTCTTCCATAATCTATCTTCTCTGATTTTGATTTATATGAATCCTTTTGACAATTTCATTTACCTATCTTATTATTCCCGTTATGCTACACAATGCACTTATAGTTATTTATAGTGTTTAAAGGCACATTAGCTTAACTAACTATAACAAACTTTGTCATAAAAAAATTGGCCAAATTTAGTTATAACCAACACTAAAGAATAACTAACTCTAGTTATATGATTTGAGGCATATCTTCACACTTTGTTTCTTATATACTTATCATGATTTTAAATTATGGTTCACAATCTTGAAATCTTTATTATGACATTACAGACACAATTTAGATTGTATTTTCTCATGTATAAAGATTTGCAGCATAAATACAACCGCAACTTTAAAAAAATGTTCCTTATAAATCAACAATCTAATAAGAAAGTTCTACGAGCCTATACATATAGATCTTGAAACTATACAAGGCTGGCCCTTGATCCAAGTGGCCTAACATGACAAATTTGGTGAAGTGGGCCTCATAGTACCTAGGTTAATCCTCAACCTCAGTAAAACTTGATTTTATTTTTATTTATTATTGTAAAGCGTTGTGTATATTTTATTTTAAAGCCTTGTATAATTTTTTTTATTTTAAAAAGTCTCATTATGGAATTTTAGACTTCTAAACATATTGAGCCAATCTGGTAGTACTTTATATAAATACTAACAAGAGTTAAATATATATTTCAATTTAGATTTTCTTTATAATTGAAAAATGTTAGGAACACTCTTTTCAATATTCACTCTTTTATTAGTTAAAACGTATGTTGGTCTTAGACTTTAAAAATAAATCTCATATAAAATAGTAAGACTGATATGAATTTCACTACCTATTTGTGGTTTTGGTTTTCAACCTTCAGTGTCTATTAACAACAAAGTAAAACACATAATTCATCACAAATATAATAATAATTTACCATAATTTTAATTGATTATGCTAATTATCCATGCATAATTGATTATTTAAAACAATTTATCTAACACCAATCACATTGAAGATTTGTTGTGAATTCCTTCTAATAAAATTTCAATGATTTAAGAGAAAATTGATCTAATAATCTATACCTTTTTGTCAAATTTAATAATCTTTTAAATATGTAATACACTTTTTACATATTGTGTAATACTTATTATGTCGACAAAAAATATTATTTATTAATTAGATAAAATGTATATGAATCACTCTTTTATTTATGAAGTCCAGTCTTAAAATTCATACATGGTGAATCACACAACTAGTAAGGGAAAATCAAATTACAATAGTTGGATTATGTAAATCATACAACATCACCAATACACACGAAGAGGAAGTGCAGCCCCCTTTACACTCTAATATTTGCTTTTTTTTTTTAAATAAATAAAAAAAGGTGAAACCCATTTATTTTTATTCTTATACTCTCAATATGATTTAATGATACTATGAATAGTTTCAAGTTTCCTGCCTTTGCGGCTTCGTCTTCAAGCCCTGATGCTGAAAATTTTTGCCAACAAATAAAGCCACTCATTAGATTCATTTTCTCTCTATTATACAAGTAACCCTCTCAAATAAAATGAATGCAAATATGATAGTTGAAATGTTAAGGTATTTGGTTAAAAACTTAGTCTAAAAACATCAACTTTTCAATCATCATTTTTACTTATATTCAATTACAAAAGGAGTATGTCAAAGACAAAATATATTTAAACTTAAGTATAAAGACTAAAACATGTTTAACTCGTTAATATTAGGTTTAATTGCAGTTTTAGTCTCTCTATTATTACCAATTCATGGAAATTGTCGCCATATCATAAAAATTGAAAGTTTTGGTCCCCTTCCTCTGATTTTTAACTAAAAAATATAGAATTAAAATATTTTCAATGACATGATATGCAATTCTATTATATAGAACCATCTAGGTACGTTAATTATTCATATGTTATTAATTAAATTAAAACTATAAAAAAAAAATTGAAAGTTGAAAGCTAACACTACGCCAAAAATTGAAAGTTTTTGCTATGTTTTATTCTAAATTCATGGGTGTTAATCATTTTACATTATTGTATCATATGTCATGTTATTTAAAACATTTCACGTCGTTATTTTTTAGTTAAAAAATCAGAAAGAGAGACCAAAACTGTCGACTTTTAAAATAAAGAGACCAATTTCGTAAATCAGTAAAAATAGAGAAACTAAAATTACAATTAAATCTTAATATTAATTTGTAAAAATCCGAACACAGTTGATTGCGGACATTTGCGAATAAAAAAAAAACTTACCTATTGCAGTTGATGGAGGTGCTGATTTTGTAGTGGAGCTTAACACCACACCTCCTAGGAAGTGCATCAGCATGGTCTGTCTTCAAATCTGAAATAGAATAAGCAGCAGATTTCAAACATTCACAAGTAGCTCTACGAGCACTAGTTGTGTGTGCAATATGATTTAGCTTCTTCACTCCATCACAACACTCTCTTGATGGTGCTGAAGAACCACCACGCAAGTATTCTAAGCATGGTTCTATTTCATCTATCACATTGGAGCATGATATTCCATTCACTACCATTGGTGAACTTATCATCATCATGCATATCATCATAGCCATGCATGTCATTACCTTTATGTAAGCCATTGCTTTTCTACACAATAAATATAATTGGTATGTGTATTTGTGATAATTGTTTATTGTTGTTTGTGATTGAGAATGTGGCAATGAGTGGGATTTAAATAGAAGAAATATGGGAGGAGGATTAAAGGCGTGAAGAAATTTGTAAAGTGGGGCACTTGGGGTGGTTTATTGGTAGAGAGGGTAGGTTGTTGTTTATTTTGTACAAAGACGGTGCAATAATGTATTAATGTGCTTAAATTCAGTTTGATTTTGTTTGTTTTTGTAATTTTTGTTCTTTGTTTTGGTTTGGAGTACCCCTTATACTTAGTTAATTCAATTTTGTTTATAAAAAAAATAACGTCTGAAGAAATTTACATGAATGATAGTTATATGAGTGGTGTTTTATTATTTAGTACACGAAGTAAATCTTTGAAGAAATACAATAATGATAAGTTGTTAATTTATTAAAGATTCGTCAAAGACTCGTAAACATATTTTTCGGAGAACATGAGATTGATGATGAAAAAGAAATCAATTCTAAATATTTGTATTTTTTCGTTATTTTCAATTTTACCATTCATTATTATTTTCCTAGATAGATATTATTAGACTAAGACTGTTTGGACTACAAAATAAACTTGTTTTAGGCTTAATTCCTATTTTAGTATCTATATTTTTATCAATTCAAGAAATTTTGATTCTTCATTTCTATTTTTTAAATAAAAAATGGTGATTTGACGTATTTTAAATGATGAAGTATATAATCTCATGATGTAAAAATATGTATATGCATTAATTATTTTTAGAAAGTTTTATTGCAATTTCATAGATACTAATTATTTCAGTAGTATCATATCATATGTCATGTCGTTTAAAATATATTACATCATCTTTAAATTAAAAATTTAAGGACGGACCAAATCTTTTAAATTTAAAATAGGGGAATCAGTTTGTGAATATATTAAAATAAGAGACTAAAAATGTAATTAAGCTAAAAATATATGGTAAAGGGATGGTGCATCGATCTAAGATAAGAAAATTTTTAGAACTCATTGAATGCTTACAAAGAAATGTATATTTATCACTCTCAAATGGTCCTAATAAGAATTGAATCCACAGTGTGTCAGATTCAGTAACAATTATATCGCTGTTAAACCATTTTTCTTTACTTTGACATATTTATTAAGTTTGTATGTTTATCCCATGCACATAAATATGAGTAGTGTTAGTTCGTACAAAGGATTTGCACAAGAAATAGAAGAATGCACAAATATATGGAATTTTATCAATTAGCAATTGGAAGACCTTATATGAAAAAGTCATAGTTACAATTTGTAAATATTAGAGATTGTCATTATTATTCTTCTCTTTCTTGCAAACACCTTTCTTAACAATCAACATATCTTCATATATACACACACACACGTACTAATGCGCCATAATTATTAGAGGTAGTTAAAATTACTTATAGTTAGGTGGAAGTTGTTATGTTAATTACATTAATAACACTATATAAAAATGCATCATAGTCTAATTATAAAACCAATTATTTAAATAATCATTTCAAGTTTTATTTTTCTCTTTAATTATTTCTTTTTTTCTTGAACTCAACCATAATTCTTAACATAGTATGAGAGCAATAATAAATATTTTGTTATATTTTTTTTCCAAATTTTCTTTATCTTTTCTTCCTCAATTTGAATCTAAATTTGTAATTCTTCATTCTTTTTTAACTTAATTGTATAATATTTATAGATTAAATATTGAAGATGCTTTAGTGATATATTTCATTATAATTTCATTATTTTTAGTCATTGTTGGGTTTCTCTTTGTGCTTCTACCATATAGTAGTAAAGCAATTACCATTTTCTTTGTTTTTTCACCATATGACATTAATTTCTCATTCTTTTTGTGCTTCCATCATATTATGGTTAAACTTTCTTGGTTACATTTGACATTTGAAGATCCAATATTGAAATTATTTATTCTATATTAGAGTGAGTGCGTGGAGACACTAGAAAATTCTTAGGTTAGTTACATTAATAATATTATATAAAAATACATCATACTCTAATTGTAAAAATCATTATTCAAATAATCATTTCAAAATTTTTTTTATTTAATTATTTATTTCTTTCTTAAAACTTAACTATAACTCTAAACAACAACTACCCTTTAATTTCTCAAAATTCTCAAATATTCGTTAATTATTTTTAGAGTTCTGTGTTTTAGTATCCATGACAGAATAATTTAGATAACAAAATAATTTGACTAACATATTTTTAGGTTCAAAATATATTTGTTTTCTATAAAATATCATTTTTTACTTTGAGTATTTGTAAAAATATTACAAAAGTACTATTTATTTATAAAGATTAAAATTATATGTAAATTTAAATTTTATTTTTCTAAAATCAGTTATGTCTTTATATTTTTCAGTGGTAACTTTTGACTTTTACTCTTGTAAAAATATTTAGCAGTATTAATAATATTATTATTTTTGGCATCGCAATAAAAGAGTTCTAGATTTATCCAACAGAAAAAGGGTTCTTAGAATGCACGTGGATCGATGTGATAGGTAGCTTCGAGTTTTTCTATTCATATTAAATGCTATATGATAGTATAGTTGGTCCATTATCTTTGAAACTTTGCATAATATCAGCCGTTTGATTTAGTGCTTGCTCAATAATAGCGTTGGATCAAATGGTTATGTAAAGCGTCTGATGTGTCTTATAGTTAGTTACATATGGATCTCATAAAAAAGTTAATGATAAACCTTTACCTTTTTTTAGATAAAAGAAATAAAATTTATAAAAAGTTTTATAATGACAAATTATTATTAATTATGTAATTCACTTTATAAATAGTTATAATTTAATAATTGTAATTGATGATATAAATTTTTTTTATAATAATAATATATATAAATTAAATTCTTTTATAAAAAAGTGAAATATTAAATATAATATTTTATTAAAATTTATTCAAAATAACAATGTCTCTACTTTAGATCAAATTATATTAGAGCCACCATCAAATAAAGTAGGAATCAATATTGGGACCGAAGGTTGCAAAGTAGTTATATTAGGAGTCATTGGATTTTTCGCACATCTAACATGATTTCATGGTTGGGTCTAATATGAACAATTAAAAATATAGTTTATAGGTAGGGATGGGAATAGGCTAGGCCGTTCATAGGGGCTTATGACCTGACTTATTTATGGTCTAGTCTGCTCTGGTCTATTTAATAAAAATGTTAGGCTCATGCTGTTTTTGAAGCCTATTTATTTAAATAGGTCAAACTCAGGCTTATATTAATATTATTTTTTATTATTATATTAATAATATTATTTTTTATTTTAAATTATATCAATTAGACAATCACTTAGTAATTATTTCATATTCAGTAGTCGTTTCATATTCGGTAGCGGTTCTATATTAGGTAGTAGTTTCATATTCGATAACCGTTCAATTAGTCAATCACTCAGTAGTTGTTCCTTATTTTTTTAAGAGATAATATTATATTTTATAGAAATTTACTATAAATAGTGATGTTCATAAAGATGTAAAATTAGTTATAAGTTATTTTTTTAGTTAGGTGTTAGGTACTCTTTCTAGAAGTTAATTGTTTTAATTTGGATATATAAGTATCATTATATATACTATTGTAATCATTTTTATCATTTGATAAACACAAAAGTTATCTCTATTTTCTCTCTTACATATTTAATGTCAATATATTACATATTTCATTACAATATCAAAACAATAATTATTTCACTACTTTTTTTTTCTCAAGCAATTAATAAAAACTCATAAAAACAAATAAATCTTGTTCATAAAATCAATATGTTACATAGTTAAACAAAAAAAATTCATAAAAAATTAATTGATTTATCTTTTCTTTCTCA
>JBBPBT010001328.1:1742092-1771408 GCA_037974875.1 Cicer bijugum | reverse complement strand
TTTTGTACGTAAATAAAGTGATGAACTTGATTTTTTTTATGGTAGATTAAAAGAAGTTTCTTTTAATGATATTTGTTTTTTATTGGTGCATTTTAAAAATTGATTTGTCAATAAATAAAAAAGAAGTGCGAAAAATAAATACCAATAACGTTGATCACCGAAAAATCGAGCGATTATTTATAATCAATAGAGTCACAATCAATTATTTTTAAATTATGAGAAATATTGGAAAATTCCATCTTATGATAAAACTAGTCTTTTGAACCAATTTAGATTTGAAAGGTGACTATAAAGAAATAAGAGTACTCTATCAAATCCTTCCTAAAAATGTTACCTCTAGTTGAGTGTGAAAATCAATAAAAAAAATTTGAAAAAAAAAAGTTTCTATTACGCTTGAAAGGAGTGATCACTTATTCCTATATATCTTTAAGTATGATGGAGAAATTAAATATTACGTATTTTTTGGTAAAAAAATGTTGATTGGTTTATAAACTTTGATTTTTTTTAATGAATTAATTTTTAAAATATGTAACAATTGAATAAAAAAGAATTTTAATCGGTCATTATTAATACTTTTGAGTTTATATTTTATTTTTGAAAATATTGAGATGACCAAATTAAAAGAAGATTTAAGATAGTCTTTTAGAGTTGGCATAGTGACTAAACCAAAAGTTGATTCAGCGCGATCACTATTGTATTCATTCGATTTATTTTTATTTTGAATTTTGTGATGACCAAACAAGAAAAGGATTTGGTATCCGTCGATTTTTTAAAATGTTAAGAATTGAAACAGTTTACGTGTAATGATTATGATGATCAAACTAAAACAGGATTGAGCTCGCCATTGATTTTAAGTTTTAAGACTTGAAATGGTTTGGGTAACGATCAAACCAAAAGAAGATTCAGCATAATCACTACTAATTTATTGTTATTATTATTATTATTATTATTATTATTATTATTTATTTGGGTTTTAAAATTACAAATATATGTAGAAAGACAACCAAAAGATGATTTCACATAACTGAATGATTAATTAGTTGTGTAATAATATAATTAACATATTGGGTTTATACTAATTGGTGTAAATAATAGAATGATAATAAAAAATAAATAATTGAGTGATAGAAAAACAATAGTAAAATTGATTAAAAAAAATAAAGCCAAGAAGCAATAAATTAAAAAAGATAAAGGAAGATATACGTGTTGTAAAGTCATAATTATACACACAAATGGAATGTGATATATATAACACACAAAAGTCTAATATTTAATTCAATCCATTATCTTTTTGTTTAGTTAATTTTTAAATTTGTATTTGTTTATTTAACTCAATTCGAACCGACTAAGATCGGATTAAGATGAGTTGACGGGTTATACATATATAATAATTTGTTTTTTATTTTACAGAAAAATATAATGAATGAAATCATATTTAATATTTGAATGTTTTAAAAACTATAAATTTAAATTACATTATTCAATTATGTAAATAAACTAACAATCTCTCACACAAACAAAAAAATAAATCCAACAATCTTCAAATACATAAATATATTCAACAATAAATCATTAAAATATGAAAATTCATGAATTTTAAGCAATGTCAACTTCAACTCCAAACACTTAACAAGTTCCTCAAATTATGGAAGGAAACAATTGATAATATACAAAAATAAATATCAATAATAAAAGTGAGGAAATAAAGAAGAAGAAACACTAAATAAGTAAAATATGCATGAAACAAAACAATAATAGAAGAAGGTGGACCCATACATAAAATAGAGGACGAAGGTGGATGACGGTTGCGGAAGAAAAAGAAGAATTTGATTGGATTAAATGTGTTAAAACAAATAATGTGTCATTAATATTTTACAGATAAAATAGCAATACAATTTTATTTTTTAACAAATCCTTCCTATTTTAACTTTGATCTAATAAATAAAAAATAATAGAAATAATAATAATAATAATGAAAATAAGATATTTTTAATTTAATAAACAAAATAATAATAAAATATTTTAAAAAAACAAATAAAGCATCACTCTTATTTTGCATATACTTACAACTTAATTCTATTTTGTTAATGACTTCCTTCTATTTTTTTCTCCGAATCAAATAAATATAATATAATAATAATAATAATAATAAAATAAATTATATTAATAAAATAAAATATATTAAATTAAAGAAAAAATACATTAAATCAAAGAAAAAAACAAATTGAATAAAAAATACATAAAAATTTTAAATTAATGGTTTTTATTTAAATGTCCTCTAGTCCCACGTTTAGACTGTGGAACTCGTCTAGCGCATCTTGGTGTAGAAGTGAAGTACATTTAGATGAAAATGTAAGACCCGTAATTTTAAATCCTATGTTATACAATTTTAGGGTATTTTGTGTTAGTTTTCGGTATTTAGTGAGTTAAAGGCCGAAAATATATTTTTGGAAATTGGATTAAAATTATTTGTCGAAGAATAATTTATTTAAGTTTCGAAGAATTTAATTCGGGGCGGTTTTGTTCAAAATATCTCAGGTTGCTGAAAATCGTATCTGTCAATTGAGTTGCGACGAGAGTAGATATTTTTATCAAAATAGTTTGAGATGTGAGAGTTGTTAGAAATTTGTTGGTTTTGTTATATATTTATATATATATTATAAGTATTTATATATATATATATTTATATATATATATATACATATATATATAGAAAGAAAAGGAAAGGAGGGAAAGGGAGAGAAAAGAAAAACAAAGGAAAGAAAGAGAAAGGAGAGAAAATGACATTTTCCATCTTCTTCCTGCTGCCTCGCATATTCACTTTCTTCCTTTCCTCCATTGTTGCTCGTTTTTGCTTTCTTTTCTTTCCTTTGAGTTCGAAATTGATAGGGGGTGATAGGACAAGGATTTCTCAACTTCACTCTTCACCTTTGATTCGAAAACGAAGAAAAACGGTATTAGGGATTCAAACTCAAATCTCCCCGTTTCATCTAGATCTAAGCGTCGTTTCAAGAAGTGATAGAAGGGAAAGTTGCTCACCACTACACTACGGTGCTAGTGAGCTAACTTTGGAAGTGGCGTTGCGAGTGGAGATTTTACCGGATTTGCTCACGGTACCGTAATCGAACGAAAAAGCTAAAGTGAAGGTAAGGGCTCCTTCCAAACTTTTAGTTTGCATTTAGGGACTTATCTGTGGTTGTGTGGAAAAGAATTTTGTTAGGGTTTAAGTGTTGATTTGGGAAAATCTATCTAAGGCTTTATGGGTAAAATCTTAGAGTTAGGTTTTGGTTATATTGATGAATGTTTCGTGGAAAATGAATTTAAACTCATTTATGTATGATTTTGAGTAAATGAAACTTGTGTGTTTGAGTGGTGGATTGTGTCGATTTGTGTTCGTTGTTTTTGACGTGTTCTTAGTTAATACTGATGAAACTTGAGATGTGTTTTGTGTGGTTTGTGTGGAAAATGATTTGGTGTGAATTATGGATTGAATGTGAAAGTATGTTTGAGTTTGTTTTGTGTGGAATATGAAAACCATTAAGTTAAACAAGTATTAAGAATGGGGAATCTCTTAATGTCTTGTTTACTTAATGTGAGTTTGTGAAAATCGTTTAAGTTAAATGAGAATTAAGAATGGGGAATCTCTTAATGTCTCATTTACTTAATGTTGTTTTGAAAATCGTTTAAGTTAGCTGGGCGTTAAGAATAGGGAATCTCTTAATGTCTTAGTTACTTAATGTTGTTTGAAAATCATTTAAGTTAACTGAGCGTTAAGAATGGGGAATCTCTTAATGTCTTGGTTACTTAATGTTTGTTTTGAAAATCGTTGGAGTTAAAAGAGTATTAAGAATGGGGAATCTCTTAATATTTCTGTTTGCTTAATGTGTGTTTGTTTGTGAAAATCATTAAGTTAAATGAGTATTAAGAATGGGGAATCTCTTAATATCTGCGTTTACTTAATGTTGTCGTGAAAAAGATTTTGTGAAGAAATGAATTGTCGAGTCAAGGTGATGCCAAGTGATTTGTTGGCTCATCTTGTCTGTGTTGAGAAGAAGAAGAAGAAGAAGAAGAAGAAGAAGAAGAAGAAGAAAGAGTCGCATAGAGAAATAGAAAGAGAGAGATAGAATGATTTTAGGGTTTTGATTTTGATTTGTTCATCAGTGAATGATTTTAGGTGTTTTTTTTAATTTAATTGTATTTTTAAAAATATTGTCACAATTATAAAAATGATTTTTAAAAATATAAATTATATTTTTTAATCAGAAATAATATAATAATGAGTTTATTTAACATAAACGTCTGCCACGTCACTTTTTTATTGACACGTTATTAAAAAAATGACAACTCATTATGATTTGACCTCAAATTCGGTTTGAGGACTAAAACTGGGGACAAACAAAATGGAAAGACTACTTTCAATTTTCAACTATAATAGGGGGACCAAAAGTGCAATGAAGCCAAAAATTTTCGTTGAAATGTATGAAATGCTACTTTTGTCCATTTATGTAAAGATGGATCCTTATCGGTGGATATAATTAAGACATATAGAAAAAGACAATAAAGTCCTTGAATACGATGAAGCGTGAAAAATGTAGAATACGGCTGAATGGTAACATTGGCAGTAATAAGTTCTATTAACAAAAATAAGCATACCAATGAGGTGTGTTTGAGAGTAGCAGAAAACATAAACATCCATTTTTACCCATCTTCTAATGTTTCTACCGATGAGTTAGTAAAGTTGGAATATTTTTTTTAGATTTTTTTGTCATCTCAATATTTTTATAAAATTCATAATTTCTCTATTTATGAAATCTGGTGTTTTAACAATTATTTTTCACATTAAATTTAATTTGACTCAAACCAACATTAAAATGACCATAAGAACAATGACCATATTATTGATTGATTAGGTTTTTTATTTGTGGTAAGTTTATTAATTTCAACTTGACTCTTTAGAGTGTGTTTTTATATTTTATTTTTTACAATTTCACGTAAATCATCATGTTGGAGGACAAGGAGTCAAAGGAACCAATAATTTTGTTTGTGGACTCAAATCAAAGCCGACCAGATAGAGACACGTAAATCTCTGACTTTATGTCTAGCTAAAAAATAATTTTTTATTTTAATTTTTATATGGTATAGATTCCCATTATAAAAACTTTTTAAATCTGCATCAATTTTACACATAAACAAATAAGAGGTCTCCAACACATTTTTAATTTCAAATTTTTGGTATAATGATTATTTTAATTGATATTTGTGTTGATTGGTTAAGTAAAATATAGTTTTTCACTAAAAGAAAAAGTTTTTTTTTCTTTAAATATCATGAAATCTTCATCTAAAACTTTTCTATCAACACGACAAAATAATTATTTTTTACTTAGCTCTTGTCAGTGGTCATAATATATTAAGGTATGCATTTTTAATATATTTGTCGTGTTAATATATTACTAGATTTTCTTGTATATTATCCTTCTTTTTATTATATTATCAATATGATTTCAAAACATGCCTCATTTGCTATTTGTGTTTGACTAGCTTGGGCTTGTGTTTGCAAAATTGTCGCTATTACAAGTAGTAAATCTTGAAGTTCAATTTTAAGATAAGCTCAACTTCGTAGTGACACAGAAATATGTCTTTAGAGTCTTGAATTTATTAATGTTGTTTGACTCTGATGTTAACGATGTACTTTTCTAAAAGAGTAGTTAACTCTATATTATAGATATAATAAGAAAATCTAATATTATTTGAAGAGCAATGTATAGTTGTGTGAATGTGATACCTTAAGCATTATTATGATATTTCAATTAAATTTAAAAAGTATTTTACTCTTTTACTTAATTAATTTTTCTATATTGTAAATTTGTCTCTGAAAAATATTTTTAAATATTACTATTAAAACATTTTAATTTAGGGTGTCACATGATTAATTTTCTTCTAGATTTGTTTACCTAGTAAAAAAGAAAATATGGCAACATAGGAAGCAAGACTTTATTATTGAGAGGGAGTTGATGTTGGAAAGTTATATTACTAAGGATATTATTTACAATGCAAAAGGGTTTCATTATTTATGAAATTATTAAAACAATAATCAATGGGGAGGTATGCAAAACATTCCAAGAAGCATGTATGAGGAACATTAGTCAGAATTCTAGAGGATCTCACATGAGGAACATGTTTTTTAGATTCCTAATCATGAATACAATGAACAAGCCTAATGTTGTATGGATGCAACTTTCAGATTAAATAATTTGTCATAAAAGGAAGACACTCAATATTCAAGTTAAATTTGTGGTTTCAAACAATTTTATTTTTATTATTTCTAAAGTAATGCTTAATTTAGAATATTATATTGTATTGTTAGAGGTTGTATAGGACTCTATTGCAGATGATGAATTGAAGAACATGTGCTTGATAGAGTTTGATAAAGTATTGATGGCAAATGGAAGACAATAAAAAGATTACAAATCTTTGTCAAAACCACAATATGCAGATGTTTTGGAATTTGACAACAAACTTATAGCAGATGAGTTAAACTATGAATAAGTGTTAGCACAAATCCATACAACTCAAATGCAATTGTTAACTAGTGAGCATTATAATGTCTATCAAACAATTATCTAATTTATTTTATCTCAAGATAGTCAATTTTACTTCTTGTATAGAAAGATTTTTTTCATGTAAAACTTTGTATGTTGGTCTCAGGTCACATGGTAAAGATGTCCTTAATGTTTGCATCTTTGTTTTTAACGTTGAATTTTGGTTGAAATTGAGGAAATTAAATTAAATAATCTCACATTGCTTGAAATTGTAAAGAAAAAGAGAGTTCAAGGCTATATATATAATATGCACCGATCAGAAGCACTTTTAGTTTATATATAAGTAGATCCTAGTGTTGGATCATTGTACCAAAAATCTTCTTAGTGGTTTAGTCAGGAGGTGGATCTCGATGGTAATAACAGTGGTAGAAGTATAGGGATGTAAGAGACGCATACTTGAGAGGAAAACTGTTGGATTCAAGTGTGAGTGGTTAAGTCACACATCGACTATAAATATGGTAAATGTTGGACATATATGAAAGGTGACTCATATACCTAATTTCATAAGGTTTTGGGTTGAGATGTAGCCTTAAAGTCTCTTATGATCTTGGAGCATTTGACCCATTATATTTTCCCACGCCACCGAACTCCCCAACAAGTGGTATTAGATCCTTGGTGGAGGAGTGGGAGTGGATTCTAGTATTGTATCCTTGTATTGAAAGTCTTCATGGCGATGTAGTCATAAGGAAAGTCCTATTGGTAATAATGGCGGTGCAAGTATAGGATACAAAAGACTCATGATTGATGGGGAGAATTTTGGATTCAAGTGTTAGTGGTTAAGTCTCTTGTGAATCATGGAGCATTTGGCTAGTTGTTTCTCTCATGCCCTCTTGGACTCCCCAATAGCTACCTAGTGGGAAAATTGCCCGTTCAACTTTTTGTATTCCACTTGTTACCTGCTTTAATACCATCTAACACTACAAGAAAACCGGGGATTAGCCATGGTTACTTAGCCACGATCACGATGATTGTAGGTAACTTAAAAAATTTGTCACGGTTATAAACGTGGCTAACATTATAACAAGCGCGCTCCCTCTTTTCCATTTTCACTCGTTTTCATTTTCTCTCTTTTTCAGATTTGCTCTATTCTTTCAAATTCCCTCTCTTCCATCTAAAGCCCTAAAAATCCAAAACTCAACACTAACACTTTCATGTAAATCCCTAAAAATCCCTAAAATCCTATTCACCACCGTTTCACCACTGTACCATTGTTTCACCACCGTTCCGTTTTATGCCGTAACACCATTGTTTCTCCAACAGTTTCTATTTTCAATCGCAAAACTTGCTCCTTTTAGCTCATTCTCCATCCAATCGCAAGACTTGCTCTTTTATCTTCCATCTAATTCGGCGAATCACAAGACTTCACAAATATCTTCCATCTAATAGAGCCAATCGCAAAACTTGGTCTTTTCAGCTCCTTCTTCAGGTTCTTATTTTAATCTTCAAGTTTTGTTTTTTAGAAATTTTATTGGTGATTATCTTCCAGTTCTATTTTGATATGCTTCCTAATTTAATTGGTGATTATAGAAATAAATTATTTAAATTTTTTCTGAGGATACGAAAACTATGAATTATTGTTTTTCATGTGTAAATTTAGAAGACACCAAGTTCAATTTTTTTGGGTTGTGTTGCCCCTCAACAGATGGATTTTTTGTATCTTTCTGGCAAAGGCTCTTTATCACCATTCTTTCCTGATTATGTAATACTTAACTATTATATACATGTATGTATCAGTTGCATTCATCAGAGAGCAATCATTGTGCTGAGTTCTCTAAGTCCTGGAATAAAATTGGTATGTTACTTACTCTTGGTTGGGTACCATGTTTTTTTTCTTAAAAATCGGATAAAATGCATTCCATTGGTTGTCTGATCTTCTGATTTAATATCCAAAAATTTATGTAGTAAGGAAAAGATAAAATGCATTCCATTGTGTCATGACAAATCAATTACTTGGAATCCCAATCTGATATTGATCATCGATTCAATGGCTACATCGTTGACTATGGTGATAGCTGACTAAGTGTTTCCCCAAAAAAGCAGACATTCATGTTGTTACTAAGTCGGAACTTTTGAATGAAGCCCAAATGACTCATTTTAAGATTAGAAAATTGCTCTCATAAAGTAAAATTGAAGTATGAGCTGTTTGATTTTAATCCTGGTTGGATACTAAGTTTTATTTACTCTTGGTTGGGTACTATGTTTTTTTCTTGCACTTATGAATGTGTTATTCTATAGTTTATAATAAACTTAAGTTTTTATTTGTTTTAAAACTTAAGTTTTGATCTATCTTTCTAATTTTTTAGAATATAAGTTTTGATCTATGTGCAATAGAATTTGTTAGATTGTTTGTGTGTATGGTTTATGATTGTATAACAGTAAAATTTAATTTCTTTATATTATTATTTGATACCTTAAATGTCTTAATAATTTTATTCAAATATGAAAACAGATTCATCCAACTATGATTGATAAGAGTTGGATTGATAAATCATTGAGCTCAAAAGAGTTCTTAAATGGAGTAAACCAATTTTTGGATTTTGCATTTTGAAATTATGCAATGAATGGGAAAATTTGGTGTCCTTGTATTTCATGCAAATTTAGTCATAAGGGTGATAGAGTTGAGGTGTCTAGTCATCTCTTACAAATGGATTTTCCATCCAAGTACACATTTTGGTACATGCATGGGGAAAAATGTGTGCAATCCAATGTTGAGTTAGTGAACCAAGTAAAAGAAGCATTAGATAGACAATATCCAATGCAAGATATTTTGAATGACGTATTTGGTGTCATAGATGATCAAAGAATTCAAGATGATGGGAGATCAAATATTCCTAATAGTAACCACCCTATGGGTGCAAATGATGCAAGCTATGATGATTTTTAAAAAGTTAGAGAGTTGATGGAATATGAGAATCAAGAACTTTATAATGGTTGCACAAAATATAGCAAATTGTCATTCATTATTCGTCTATATCATATAAAAGTTTAATGTAGTGCTACTGATAAGACATCTTTAATGATCATTGAGCTTCTAAATGATGCTTTTCCCCATGCTAAACTACTGACATCTTTCTATGAAGCAAAAAAAAATGATTAAGATGTTAAGTCTAAGCTATGAGAAAATTCATGCATGTCCAAATAATTGCATGTTGTATTGGGGATCATTGGAGGATGAGAAGAGAGATAAATGTAAGAAGTGTGTAATATGTCTAGATGGGAATCAAATGAAAATTATGGTGGTGAAAATCATGTAACAGATTTCCAAAAGAAAAAGAAGCCAAAACCCGCTAAAGTACTTCGATATTGCCCACTTATACCTAGGTTGAAAAGGTTATACATGTCTCCTAAAACATCAACGCTATTGAAATGGCATGCTACAGTGGCAAACCCTGATGGATTGTTAAGGCATCCAAGAGATATTGCCCACTTGGTTTGGCTACATATGGTTTCAATCCATTCGGAAATTTAAGTTCTACTTATAGTGTTTGGCCTGTGATGTTGTACCTTTATAACTACCCTCCATGGTATTGTATGAAGCAAACTTCTGTTATCATGTCAATGATAATTCCTAGCCCCAAGATGTCTGGTAATAGTATTGATCTTTACCTACAACCTTTAGTTGCAGAGTTAGAAATATTATGGAATGGTGTGGAGGCTTATGATTCCTCTACGAATGAAATGTTTCATATGTGTGCTAGTTTGTTTTGTACCATTAGTGATTTTTCTATTCTTGATAACTTATCTGGGTGGAATACACACACATTGTTTGTTTTCCCATCATGTAGATTTGATACAGAATCTAAAAGGTTGAAATTTGGTAGAAAAAATTGTTTCATGGGGCATCGTCGATATTTACCACTTGATCACAAGTATAGGTACAACAAACATTCATTTGATGGATCTTTGGAGTTTAGATATTCCCCTGTTCCAATGTCAGGATCGGAGGTGCTTGAACAAATTGAGGAATATAGTCGAAAAAGGTCACGTGATGAGGGTACGAGTGAGGAAGGCTCACTACAATGGTAGAAAAGGAGTATCTTTTGGAATCTACCTTATTGGGAGCATAATCTTATTCGTCATTGCCTTGATCCAATGCACATAGAGAAGAATGTTTCTGATAATGTATTGTTTACAGTACTTGATGATAAAAATCGAACAAAAGACAATCTTCAAGCTCGTAAAGACTTGCAGACAATGGGAATTAGGGAAAAGCTTCATCCATATCCTAATTCCTCTAAGTTCCCTCAGTCATGCTTTAAAATGAAAAATTCAGAGAAAGATATCTTCCTACATATTCTAAATAATGTGGTTTTTCTAGATAATTACGCATCAAACATTTCTAGATGTGTTGATGTTAAGAAGCGTAAGGTATCGGGTCTTAAAAGTCATTATTCACATATTCTAATGGAACATTTTTTTCCAATTGCTTTTAGAAAAACACTTCCTAACAAAGTTAGTTCTGTGTTGATTGAACTATGTAACTACCTTAGAGAAATATCAAGCAGAGTTTTAGATGTGAAGTATTTGCAGAAACTCCAACAACGAATTGCTTTGACCCTTTGCCATATGAAAATGATATTTCCTCCATCTTTTTTCACAATTATGGTTCATTTAGTCATTCATCTTGGAGAAGAAGCAATGATTGTCGGTCCTGTGCATTGTAGATGGATGTATCCTGTTGAAAGGTATATTTTATTTTGTATTAAGTTAATTATAAATTGCAATTGTTTTATTTTATTATACTTACATCCTTTCATTTTTAGAACCCTTGGCCATTTAAAATCATATGTTCGTAACAAGGCTGCACCAGAAGGTTGAATTACTGAAGGATACATTATGGAAGAATGCCTTACATTTTGTTCAACATATTTTGAGGACGGTAATGTTGAAACAAGGTTCAATAGACCAAGACGCAATGATGATGACAATGGGATTTATGCTAGCAACAAATCCACTATTTTGTCGAATTTATTTCCTACATCAGGCAAGCCTGTTGCAGCTTCCAAGATTTTTTCAATTCCACAATTGGAGATGATCCAAGCTCATCGCTATGTCTTAGCTAATTGTGAATTGGTTGATGCATTTCAAGAGTAAGTTTTATGCTTTTGCATATACTTAATTGTCATCTCAATATTCATTTCTATACCAAATGTACTAACCACAAATTATTCATGTAGAAAGTGTAAGATAGAAGTTGCTAGAATGCATCGTGGCAAAAGAAATGCCTCAAGATTTGTGGAAGAATATGTTCACTTGTGATCTTCCAAGAAATTGGCAAGCCCCACTTGTGCTTTTTCTTTCAACTTTGTCTCCAGCGAAGTCCGCATCATAATAGGCTTTAAGATCAAGATTAGAGCACTTCTTGTACCATATTCCCAGATTTATAGTGCCAACAAGGTATCTAAAGATCCTTTTTACAGCTGTGAGATGAGATTGTTTGGGAGAGGATTGGAATCTTGCACAAAGACCGACTGCAAAGACTATGTCCAGTCGGCTTGCAGTTAAATATAACAAGGATCCTATCATCCCCCTGTATTCCTTTTCGGAAATTGGAGTTCCTTCATCATCTTTATGGAGTATGGAGGATGGATGGATAGGAGTTCCCATGCTTTTGGCTGAACTCATTTTGTATTTGTTGAGTAGATCCTTGGTGTATTTTTCTTGAGATATGAATATACCATCCTCTCTTTGTTTGATTTGTAATCCAAGGAAGAATTTCAATTTCCCCATCATACTCATCTCAAACTCACTTTGCATGAGATTTGAGAAATCTTTACACATCTTTTCATTTGTGGAACCAAATATAATGTCATCGACATATATTTGAACAATTAGTAAATCCTTTTCATGAGTCTTCTTGAAAAGAGTTGTATCAATTTGACCCCTAATGAATCCATTTTCTTTTTGAAAAGAGCTTAACCTCTCATACCAAGCTCGAGGAGCTTGCTTTAAGCCGTAGAGAGCTTTTGAAAGTTTGAACACATGATTTGGCCTCTTTATATCTTCAAAACTAGGAGGTTGATGAACATACACTTCTTCATTTAAGAATCCATTCGAAAGGCACTTTTGACATCCATTTGAAATAGTTTTATACCTTTATGAGTAGCATAAGCTAAGAGGATTCTTATTGCTTCAAGTCTTGCTACGGGTGCAAACGTTTCATCATAATCGATTCCTTCTTGTTGATTGTACCCTTGTGCCACTAGTCTTGCTTTATTTCTAATGACTTCTCCATCCTTATTTAGTTTGTTTCTAAATATCCATTTAGTCCCAATAATGGATTTATCCGGAGGATGAGGTACAAGATTCCATACCTTATTTCTTTCAAATTGAGAGAGTTCTTCCATCATGGCTTCAACCCATGATTTGTCACCAATAGCTTGATCAATCATTTTGGGTTCAACTTGTGATATCATGGCCATGTTGATAGAGCTTTCCCTTAGAGAATTTCTGGTTCTAACGCCATCCTCTGTATTCCCAATGATTAGATTAGGAGGACGATGACTGACTGTTTTCCATCCCCTAGGAAGTTGTTGAGAGATTGGATCAGACTCATCCTCTGCACGAGGACCGGGTACTTGAGAGGTTGATTGTTCATCTTCTTCATTTTTATCCAACTTCTCTAAACACAAGTCATCAAATTCATCAAAAACAACATGCATGGATTCCTCCACAGTTTGAGTCCTAAGATTATATATTCTATAACCTTTTGACGTTGTGGAGTATCCTAGAAAAATTCCTTTATCAGATTTTGGATCAAACTTTCCCAAATTTTCTTTATTATTTAGAATGTAGCAATAACACCCAAATATATGAAAATAGGAAATATTTGGCTTTCTCCCTTTCCATAATTCATATGGAGTTTTGTTTAAAATTTTTCTAATGGATGTACGATTTGAAACATAACAAGCAGTGTTGATGGCTTCGGCCCAAAAATGTTTTTCAATGTTGGCTTCATTTAAAATCGTTCTAGCCATTTCTTGTAAAGTTCTATTTTTCCTTTCAACAACCCCATTTTGTTGGGGAGTTCTAGGACAAGAAAAGTTGTGTGAAATACCATTTTCTTCACAAAGATTTTTAAAAGAATCATTTTCAAATTCACCTCCATGGTCACTTCTCACCGAGACTATTTTTGATCCTTTTTCATTTGAGTCTTTTTGCAGAAATGGTGGAATGTCTCAAAGGATTCATCTTTATGTTTTAAAAATAAAACCCAAGTAAATCGAGAAAAATCATCAACAATTACAAAACCATATCTTTTTCCACTAAGACTTGGAGTTTTAATAGGACCAAAAAGATCAATGTGAATAAGTTCAAGAGGATGATTTGTTGAAACAAAGTTTTTAGAGTGAAAACTACTTTTGACTTGTTTTCCTTTTACACAAGTTTCACAAACTTTGTCTTTTTCAAAATTAATTTTTGGAAGGCCTTTTACTAATTCTAAATTTTCTAATTTAGAAATAGTGTTTAAGCTTGTGTGACCCGCTCGTTTGTGCCAAATCCATTTATCATTTTCAATAGAAACAAAACAAGAATCAGTGGGTAAATCATCAAGATAAAGTTCATATAAATTCTTTTTTCTAATTCCGAAAAATAAAACTCTACCCGAGGATGAGTGCTTAACCTCACATAGAGTAGGCTTAAAGATAACTTCATAACCACTATCACATAATTGACTAATGCTTAGCAAGTTATGTTTTAAGCCATCCACATATTGAACATTTTCAATTTTTGCAGAATTATTCTTACCAATAATATCGGTTCCTTTTATTTGAGCTTTATCATTATTACCAAATGTGACCGATCCTCCATCCTTTATTTCTAATGACATGAAACAGTGCTTATCTCCCGTCATATGCCTTGAGCAGCCACTGTCCAAGTACCAAGGCTTTCTTTTGTTGATTAGATGATGAACCTGTTTTAGAGTTTAAAATAGACTTAGGTACCCATATAGCTTTGGGTCCTTGTTGGTTAGTTTTTCCTCTTTTGAGGACATTTGTTTTATGATAGCAAATATAATCATGGTCCCCATGTTTACCACAGAACGAGCAAGCTGACTTTGCATTATTAGCTTTCCTCTTAGCATGACAAATTTTGGAGGTATGCCCAAATTTTTTGCAAAACATGCATTTCGGCCTATCCTCTAGTTTTTTTGGCAAGAAAAAGTTTCCATATAATTTTTGTTTTTGAGAACTTTCAAAACCAATACCAGCCTTGTCAAATATTCCAGATTGAGACCCCATTATCTTTTGAAATGTTTCTGTAGATTTGACAAATTTAGAAATATCATTTTTTAAAATTTCAAAATTTCCTTTTCTGCATCCTCGTCAGGAGGATGAGTTTCAACTATTTTCATGTTTAAAAATTTTTGTTCCTCAGAATTTTGAAATTGAGATTGCTGCAAATCTTGAATGATTTTAACATATTCATCATTCTTTTTCCTAAGCTCCTCATTTTGTCTCTTTATCTCAACAAGTTGGTTTTTTTGAAATTCATCATTCATTTAAGAGGCTATCAAATTCAATTTCTAAATTTTCACAATTAGGACATAGATCAGAAATACTTACCTTGTCATTTTCTGGTTTTGCCATGAGACAAAGGTTGGCTTCTTCTTCCTTTTCTTGCTCCGATAATGACTCATCACTATCATCCCAAGTAATCATCATGGACTTGTTTTTGTATGGAAATTTTTTTTGAATTCCTTTTGTTGAGAGGACATTCAGTTTTGTAGTGTCCCATCTTGTTGCATCCATAACAAGTTATTTGACTTTTGTCAATTTTTTCTTTTTGAGATGCTCCTCTATTCTGTCCTCTTCTGTTTAACATCCTCTGAAGTCTTCTAGAAATCAGAGCGAGTTCATCCTCATCTTCAGACAGAGGATACTCGGCATTTTCTTTTGTTATGCCATCTTCATTTTTCTTGGAAGATGAACTTTCTGTTTGGCTGGTTTTTAGAGCAATCATTCTTCCCTTTTTGTTTGGTTTGTCCGCCAACAACAATGGTTCATGAGCTCTTAGAGTTCCAACCAAATCTTCTAATTTCATGTTGGTCAAATCTCTTTCTTCTGTAATGGCAGTTACCATTGGCCTCCATTCTTTTGGTAGACTTCTTAGGATTTTTCTTATCCTTTCATGAACGGAGTATACCTTTCCAAGAGATCTCAAGTTGTTTAATATGATTGTTAACCTTGAGAACATTTCATCAATAGTTTCCTCCTCCTTCATTTCGAATAGTTCGAATTCTCTTACTCCCATATTTATCCTTGCTTCTTTTACATGGCTTGATCCTTCATGATGGATCCTTAGAGTATCCCAGAGCTCCTTAGTATTTTTTCACTCTTCAACTCTATCATATTCTTCCCTGCTCAAAGCACACGTTAGAAATAAGTGAGCTTTAGAGTTTAGGAGTACCTTTGCATTTTCATACGCCGTCCATTGTGCTTGAGGTTTCTCATCGGAGGTTGCATCTGCGTTGTTGGTTCTAATGACATGATCTCCATTTTCCACCACAGACCACATGTTGTTGTCTTGTGATATGAGAAATAGCCTCATCTTACCTTTCCAGTGATAGTAATCAGTACCATCAAAGTAGGGAGGTCGGCTGGATGATCCTCCTTCAGGAATATACTTAGCTTTTGACATTTTTCTTTTTGGATCTTTTTCTCTTACACTATTAGGTGTGTTTTTTAGAGAACCTTGCTCTGATGCCAATTGATGTAGCTAAATATCACTAGAAAGGGGGGTTGAATAGGGATTTTGCTGTTTAAAAATAATTTCTAAGTGTTTGAAAAACTATCCTCTCACTGAGGATGGCTAGCTCGAGGATGAGATTTTTCAGCTTGTTAGATTTAAGTTGAGCAAAACAGTAGAAGTAGAGTTAGAGAGACACACACACAATTTTTATATTGGTTCACCCAAAGATGGCTACGTCCAGTCCTCACACCCTTGTGAGATGTCACTAACTTTCAAAGGGATCAATCCTCAACCCGAGGATGATTACAACTCGTGCATTCTTTAGCTTCACCAAGCTTACAATCAATTTCTGAATATTTCCAAGTGTAACTCACTAGGAAATTACAAAGTGATATGAGAGTGATTGATACTTAATACTTTCTCAAAAGATATACAAAGATATAGTGTATGATCAAAGAAAGTAAGAAGTGAGGGTGTTTTGCTCTTGATTAGCTTTAAGATGCTTGATCTTTTTATGCAAGTGTGTTGTGTTTGAAGAAGATCAGCTTGCTGCAATTTATAGAGTTCTTGTCATGTTCATTTCATAAGCCAAGCCTTTTATGACCGTTGGGAAATCCATTTGAGAAATGTCAAGGTTTTTCTTCATAATTACGAAAATGCCATTTAGCTCATTTGAAATATGTCTTCCATGCTTTAGTACGAGGTAGCTGGTTTCTTGGCATTTGGGAACATGAGTTGTCCTATTCTCTTTCCTTGTTTTAAGGTTTGAATGTTGTGTGATGTCTTTCTCCTTCTCTTTCTTCCATGCCTTGAAACACTTCACATGTTAGCTTTTTATCTCTCCTCCATTTAATGCCTTATTGCAACATGTGATGTCTCTTTCATCCCTTTCTTCAATACCTTGTGAAGGCTTCATGTGAAGTCTTCTTGCCTTGCCTTAAGACATGTGATTCATTTATTTAGGACAAGTTTTGTTGTTGCCTTTTTGAAGATTTAATATTATAATCCTTTTCAAATCACATAAAGGTATTATGTAGTCTTTTGCCTAAGAAGCCTAAGACATGATGAGTTGCCTTCATAAAGTGTTCGGATGCACTTCAAAATGTTGACTCTAGACACATGCTACTATCATCATTCATCGTGCCTTTTTGTATTCTTGCAACTTTTCTTCAAAGGCCTTTCTTTAAAATAATAGTATTTTGCCTTTATTGAATGAATCAACAATTTATTCTTTAATACCATTTTGCCCTTGTTGAATAAATCATTCTTTAGTACTATTTTGCCCTTGATGAATGAATTCAAATAATTCATCTTTTAATATTGTTCTGCCCCTTGTGGAATGAATTCAAAACAGCGAGGATGCAGATCAGTAGCTCGTGAGGCCATCCTCAGCATTTTCAATACTTAGCATTAAACTTAGAATTTTCTTCTTCTTCCTTAATGAATAATAACCTGTTTTTCTTATGTGAATACACACTCAAAAGCACATATTAGTCTTTAAAACATAATCATAATCTTTTCATTAATTTTGTTATCATTAAAACCAATTTGGAGAGACTTTGTCTCAACATAACATTCATGGATTTAAGTTTCAAACAATGAGAAAAGAGCAAGGATTAAGAACCCAAAATAGTGGTGTTGTTATGTCTGCTATTACTCAGAGGTTTTCAATTAGAGGAGAACCTATTGAAAACTCAAGTAATGACATATATCATGGAAAATTGGTAGACATTATAGAACTTGATTACTTTGGTAAGTTAAGGGTTGTGCTATTCAAATGTATTTGGGTAGACACTAAACCTAACAAGGGAGTTAAGATAGATAAATTTGGCATAACAAGTGTAAACTTTTCTCATTTGATTCACACCGGTGTGAATGAAGTAGATGAACCATTCATCTTTGCAAGTCATGCAAGAATGGTATTTTATATTGATGATACGGTTGATCAAGGTTGGTCTTGTGTTTGTCATATGAAGCCTAGAGATATATATGATATGGGAGAAGTGAACCTTATGGAAACACAAGAGCCAATAATGGAAGACATACCTTTTTGTGAGCAAAATGTTGGGAATATTGAAAAACTACAATTAGTGTGAGATGATGTCAATGAACAAGAAAATGATGAAACAAATGTTGAGGAAGATCGTAATAGTTGTAGTGATCAAAATGATTGAATAATTTTATAGAGTATTTTAATATTTTAAGTTATGAACTTTGTAATTTTGTCATATTTCTTTTACTTCTAAATAGTATGCTATATAAGACTTCATATTTTTGGTGTTTATGCAATGCATGGATTATCTTATGAATCATTTGGAATACATTTTAGATATATGTTCTATCTCTTTGTTAGAAAATGTTAGAATGGTTACAAAGGCGAGAAAATTCAAATGATGATGAAACTCTCCAAGATCAGCCCCACGAGTGTTTTCAAGACGCGCAAATATTTCACGCAATTTGACAGTGTTGGTAGCTCTAGCCAAAAAAATGTTGAGGAGTTACAAAAGGAAGTGCACACTTTGAAAGAAAAGCGAAATGGATATGAAGAGACTAAGGAGCAACTTTCACAAACACAAGATCAACTTAAAGTTCTCCTTAATTTTATGCAAAGAAAATTTGGTGATGAGTTATCTACTTTCAACCAAGGTTTCCCTCCACCTTAGTAAATAATTTCTTATAATATATATATAAATTGAAGTTAATAAGAGTTTTTGCACTTAGATCTATACTGTAAGTCACTAGCAAATATCATGTTCTATTTCTTGACATAGTGATTAATATTATTAAAATGATACTCATTCATTAGTGTTAATTAGTAAACGTTTGTTTACATTATGCTTTGACTTGATAGGTTCTAATTCTCATAATTAACGAGTAAAGTTCATCTTAATTTTTGGACTACAAATGGAAGGATTGTGTTTTTTGTTGTATGCAAGCAAATGGAAGAAATATGCTGCTATTTGGATTGCAAATGGAAGGAATAGATTTTTAGTGGATTGTTTTGCTTTTGCACTAGACTATTATGATCTTGTCAACAATTTTTGTATGTTTCATTTGGTTATGTATAAGATTTTAGAATGTTTGACTACTTTAATCAATGTTTTTTTGTTGGTATAAACCATTTTATATTTTTATATCAATGATGGTTATAGAATGTTAATTAGTTATTGTTGTTATATTGGTTAAGAATGTCTTCTTGATATTACAATGTTTGATTTGACTTTATTGTTAGAAAAAGATATGACAAAAACAGGAACAAACTTGCAATTGATATTAAAAAAAAAAAAAAACCGTTTAGCCACGGTTGGACCATAGCAAATGCGAAAACAAAATATATTTTCATTTTATCATTTAACACGATTTTAGTTGTGGCTAACTATAAAATAACTGTGGCTAAAAATAAGTTACCACGACTCTTTTAGGCGTGGCTAATATAAATGTTAATTGTGGCTAATAAATTGCAACGGACAGCTACGCCACGGAAATGGTTAGTGTGGCTAATTTTAATTGCCACAGTCAATTGATAATTTTGCCATAGTTTAGACCGTGGCTAAGTAGCATTTTTTTTGTAGTATAAGGAATTGATACAATAGAGCAGGATTTACACGCTTTGAATATTTTTGTATTTCTTTTTAACTTTACCTATAAAACAAGTGTGATACTCTCAAAGCTTGTAATTTTGTGGTTGTACTGATTTCAAAAGTTGTAATTGGTTGGTGAAAGTTGACTAGGAGTGAACTTTACCTCTAATGCCACAATTAATCATATGGTTATACTTCTGGTATTTCATGCTTTATTTTATAGTTGAAAAGAGGAAAAATGATGAAAGAAACATAAAAACATAATAGTGAACAAAGGTGCAGAACAGAGCAATCATCACTTTAATCAAGTCTTTTTGTGTTGAAGAAATCCAAGAAATAGTGTGGAGTTATGAGGGTAACAATGAGTCCTGGTCCGTATGGTTGCAACTCTGGATTTTTCAACGCTTATTGGAATTCTATTCAAGAAGATGTAGTAGATGATGTTAACCAATTTCACGCAAACGCCAACCTACCTAAAGGAATAGAGGCAATGTTCTTGTTTCTCATACCAAAGAAGAATAACCCACATGTATTAAATGAATATAGACCAATCTCCCTTATTGGTAGCTTATATAAGATTATAGCCAAGCTATTGATGCAAAAGTTGAAAGGTATTTTAGGGGATCTGACCTCTATAAATCAAACAGTCTTTTTTACCAAAGCACAAATTCTTGATGGTGTTTTAGTGGTGAGTGAGATGGTCGATTTGGCCAAATGAAGAAAGCATATATGTTTATTATTGAAGTAGACTTTGAAAAGGCATATGATTTTGTAAGTTGAAAATATTTAGATTATATGTTGGAAATAATGGGTTTATGTCTTTTTTGGCGTAAATGGATCTCAGCTTGTGTGTTTTCGAGTTCAATGTTTGTTTTGGTCAATGATAGTCTAATAGATGAATTCCCTTTACATAAGGAGTTGAAACAATGTGACCCCCTAACATCGTTTCTATTTCTTATTGATATAGAAGGTGTTACTGGTTTTTTTCAAAATGTCATTATCGGTGGTATTTTTCAAGGGTATAAGTTAGTGACTCAATTTCTTTTCCTCTTCTTCAATTCGTTGATACTACCATCACGTCGTGTGAAAATAGTTGGGATAATCTATAGGCTATAAAATTTATTTTGAGAAGATTTGAACTTGTGTCTAGTTTAAAAGACAATTTTGCAACAAAAAAAAACATCAATGTGGTTAATAAACAAGACAATTTTTTAACAGCAACATCAAATTTTCTATCTTGCTCCATTGGTACAATTCCCTTTAAGTTTTTTTGTCGTAGTGCAAGTTTGTGTTAGTGTTTAAATAATTTCAATGGAAGTAAAATCCACAAGAAATAAATGGAATGATATGAATGTGTTATTTATATTAAGAGATGAATATGTTATTTATACATAGCTTTTATTACATTGTTTCTAACTAACTACCACCTAACTAACTAACTAAACAACTGGCTAGTTAGTTAGTTGATTACATACAATCAAACTTAGCTTTAATTACACAAACTGAATACGAAGAATGTTTAAAGTTTTCCTTTTTCTGACACTCAAAACAAATAACGTTCTTGGTTTCCAACACTTTCCATTAATTCAAGTTTCTAAGTGATTTTACATTTATCAATCTTCTTAGCTCTTCAAATCTGCTTGTCTTCAACGCTTTGGTCATTATACCAGCCAGTTGAAATTCAATTTGACAATAAATGAGCTTCAACTTGCTTCTTCCAACTTGATCTCTTAAGAAGTGAAATCTTGTCTCAATATGTTTGCTTCTTCCATGAGACATAAGGTTCTTTGTCAGATTTAATGTTGAAATGTTGTCAATTAGTAATGGAATTGGCCTACAAATTTACATTTTCAGCTTTGTTGTTAATGACTCCAACCACAGTTATTGGCAGGCTGCATAGCTACCAACAATATACTCAGCTTTGCATGATGAAAGTTATATCACATAATGCTTCTATGAGCTCCATTGTATTGGAGATTTCATGTATTTGAACACAAAACCCAAAGTGCTCGTTCTATCATTCTTGTCTCCACACCAATTTGTGTCTGAATATCCCACCAAGTCTTCATTTTTTTATGTTTTAAATATGTTGGAAATAGAATGCCATGCTCAACTGTGCCTTGGATATATCTCATGATTCTCTTAACTTTCAGCCAATGAGAATGTTTGGGTTTCACCATGAATTTGCTTACCACGCCCACACTATAGCATATGTCAAGCCTTGTATTGCACGGTATCTTAGGGAACCAATAACTTGCTTGAATAAGGTCGAATCAACCAGCTCTTCTTCAATTTATGTTCCCAACTTTGCATTGATCTCTATTGGAATGGTTGTAGGATTGCAATCAGCCATATTGAACCTTCTCAAGATTTCTTTAGCATAATTTTTATGATGCATCAACAAATCTTCCTCAATTTCAGTAAACTCCATACCCATAAAATAATTCAGCTTGCCCAAATCTGTCATTTCAAACTCCTTCTTCATGATTTCATTGAATTGTTCAATTTCTTGCCTGTTGTTGTCAATGACTAGTAAGTCATCCACATATAGAAAAATTAGGATCATTGCAGGTTCTTCATTTAGTGTGTAATGCCTCACATAAACTCCATATTCCAATGTGCATTTGATGAATCCAATGCCAATTAGAAATGAATCAATTCTTTTGTTCCAAGCTCCCGGTGCTTGCTTAAAACCGTATAGGGCTTTCCTTAATCTAAGTACTTTATCCTCCTTTCCCTTAATCACAAATGATGGTGGTTGAGAGGCATACACCTCTTCTTCCAGCCATCCATTTAAAAATGCATATTTCACATCAAGTTGGAACATCAGCCATCTTCAAGCACATGTTAGTGTTATCACAAGCCTGATTGTCGCAATTTTGGCCACTTGAGAAAACACTTCAAAATAGTCTATAGTTGCTCTTTGTAGAAATCCCTTAGCAACCAATCTAGCTTTCTACTTAGCAATTATTCCATATGGGTTCAGCTTCAACTTGTAGACCCACTTTACTCCAATTTGCTTCTATTTTGGAGGCAAATTTGTTAAGTACCATGATTGATTCTTCTCAATTGCATCTATCTTATCCACCATTGCTTTCTTCCAGGGTTTTTTCTTCAATGCCTCTTTAATATTCAAAGGTTCTGCATTAGCAAATAAGGCAAAATGTACTAAATCTCCACTATTGTCAACTTCACTGTCATTATACACTTCAAATTCTTGTAAATATATTGGTGGCTTTCTTGTTCTTTGGGATCGACTTGATTCAAATCTTTTTCCATCTCTATTTGCATTGATATGTTGCTCATTTTATACTTGTAAAGGAATTTGTGAAGGTTGGTTTCAGATGTTGGTTGCTTGCTCCCAATCCTAGTGTTGGGTGCAGGCAATTTGCTTATGTTCCCATTTCCAGCTCTCATGTTCAACAATATTGACATCCCTACAGACCACCACCTTGCCTCTGGTAGGATCATATAGTTTGTAGGCATCTATTGGATGATACCTACCAAGATTGCTGCTTCACTTTTGTTCTGCAACTTTCTTCTCTTCTAATCTGGTACATGTTTAAAACATAGAGCACCAAATGTTCTTAAATTCTCCACTGTTGGCTTTCTTCCACTCCATATCTCTTCTGGTAGCTTCTCCTTTTTCTTTGTTGGACATTTATTCAAAATATAGACAACAGTTGGTGCAACTTCTCCTCGGAACTTATGGGATAGTCCCTTCTCTTTTATCATGTTTCTAGTCATGTCTAGAATGTTCTATTTCCCCTTTCAACTAGGTCATTGTATTGAGGTGTGTAGGGAGTTGTTACCTCATGCTCAACTCCATTCTTGACACAAAAATCCTTCATTTCATGTGAAGTATATTCTCCTCTTCCATATGTCCTTAACACTATGATAGATTCTCCATTTTAACCTTGAAGTTTTGAATGTCTCTAATTCTCCATCTTTGGTTTTAATCAAGTAAATCCATAGCATTCTACTAAATTGATCAATAAAAGTTATGAAATACTTATTACCTCCTAATGATGGAACTTCAAATGATCCACATATGTCACTATGAATCACCCCCAAGAACGTTCTTCCTTCTTGCTTGCACTTGTGATTGAAAGGAATTTTTGATTGTTTACTTGCCATACATACTTCACACACCTTCTCAGGGACATCAATCATAGGAATTACACTCACCGTCTTCTTGACTCCTAGCTACTGCAAGCGTCTGAAGTTAAGATGGTCAAATATTGAATGCCAAAGCTAGTTTTCATACTTTGAGCTTGTTGCCTTTAAACATTGAATATTGCAGCTTGTATGTTGATAACAAATGTTCTATTATTTGAGATATGAGACTTTAGTATCATCTTCTTCTACCCATCATACATTTCTAGCAGATTGCTCTTCATTTCTGAATCAGTTGCTCAATGTTTAGCAGATTGCTCTTCATTCCTAGCACATACAATACATTTTCAATTACTATTGTCTTCCCATTTGTTCTCTTAATCACCATGTTGCCAGCTCCCTCAGCTTCCAAGGTTCTATCATCAACAAACCTGATCTTGTTCCTTCTTGATATATTAATATTTATATGCCATTCTTTGTGACTTGTCATGTGATTACAACAACCAATATCAAGGAACCAGGCCTAAGATGAGGGATGTTCTTCGTTTGTGGTAGCAATTAAAAAAAATGTGTCTGAAAACGGAGAACGTTATCTGTTTGTCACTGAAAATGAAGAACGTTCTTCGTTTGTGGTTGCCAACATCAAGGTTGTATCTGAGTTTGACTAAGAACATTCTTGAGCAGCACATACTTTATTTTCTTCTTTCTTCTTATGTTTCCCTCCTTCACCAGCCCAGCATTCATCTCCAAAATGTCCAAACTTCTCACAGTTGTAACATTGCACCTTGTTCTTGTCAAAATTTCTTGATTTTCCTTTTGATTTACAACTTGAATTTCTTCCTTTTGATGAAGAATCAGACTTATCTTCAGGTTTCTTGAATTTATTCTTCTTCCATTTCTTTTTTTGGTCTACTTTCTTGTTGGCATATGCTACCAATGCATGATTCTCATAATTACTCTGACTCTTTTCATCCATTCTCAACTATCTTGCTTTTAGAGTTTCCTGCAACTCTTCAAGACTTAATGTGGATATGTCTTTAGATTCCTCAATTGCACACACAACATAATTGAATATGGGATGCAAGGATCTCAATATCTTTTCACATAGTTTCTATTCAGTAAGCTTTTCACCATAGCTAGACATCATATTTGTGATACTCCTTAGTCTTGAAGATCTGAAACTTTCTCTTGTTCCTTCATATGCAACAATTTGAATTATTTTTGGAAGGTCTATAATTTCACTTTCTTGATCTTGGTCCCTCCAGAATAACACTTCTCCAAAATGTCCGATGCTTTTTTTTACTTCTTGCATCAGAAATTTTTTCATTGTTGGTTGTGTCAAGGCATTGATGAAAGATGAAGGTGGTCTTGCAATCTTTCTTATAGTTTTCTTTAAAATTCAACCTCTGCTCCTCTGTTGGGTTGGCTCCCAAATCTTCAAAACCATTTTCTATGATTTCCAACACTTCTTGAAATCCAAACAATGCTCGAATCTGCATTCTCCATCTATCCTAATCTTTTCCATCAAAATGCGGCATGTGGGATGGAAAATTTTCATTGTTTGCACTTGAACTCATTCTCAATTCACTCGTGTTTGATCCTCACACTTCACTTGTGTTTATCCTCATAATTCACTTGTGTTTGTCATTGGGATCAAAAACTTGCTCTGAATACCAATCATTAGTGTTTAAATTGTTTCAGTGGAAGTAAAATCCAGAAGAAAGGAATGGAATTATACGAATGTGTTATTTTTATTGAGAGATGAATATGCTATTTATACATAGATTTTAGTACATTGGTTCTAACTAACATCTACCTAACTAACTAACTAAACAACTAGCTAGTTAGTTAGTTGATTACATACAATCAAACTTAACTGGAATTACACTGAATACAGAGAACGTTTAACGTTCTCCTTTTTCTGACACTCAAAACCAAGAACGTTCTTGGTTTTCAACAGTTTGGACAGTAATTACTTTCATTCTTCGTTATGGTAGCGCGATCTTGTATCTTTGTTGGCCCTTGACGGTATGTTATCGTTTGGAGAATCAATTTGTTTAAAAGTTTGTGATGGATCATCAATTCGTTTCTAGATCGATAAATGGATAGGGTCTGATCCATTAAATGAACGGTTTATGCATCTCTGCAGTTTGTTAACAAATAAGGATGCTATAATATCTTTCATGAGACAAATCTTGGATTTTGATTAGGAATGAAAGTAGAATTGGAGAAGAACTCTATTTTAATGGGAAAGTGAACAATTACAAGAAATTAATCAGATGGTCGAGAATGTGGTACTTGTGTTCAACGAGACCGTTTAATATATTTTAATTATAAAAAAAAAATAATAATAATAATAATAATAATAACACCCTATTTTTTTCCTCTTCTATGAACTAGGATACATTTTAAAGATGTGTTTGTGCATTGTTGGTTGGATGTGATGTTGGTCTACTTTCAAATATTTTTGTGATTTATAAATTTTTCATTCATTTATTAACTTACGTCTAAATTTTGGTAACATTGATTAGATCAAGGATTAATAATATATAATGAGAGATTTAATTAAATATGAAGCACAAGGTAACAATAATAATTTAAGCAGTAGTTGCTTGTTATATTCCATTGCTTAGTATCATTTAATATAATTACATTTTGTCCAAGCGAATGCCAAGGCAAAGTTTGACAAAACTATTGGTCAGGCAGAAGTAATTTTACACCCATTCAATTAAATTTTGAATTCCTTTGTTGATATTTCTATGATTGGAATGCTGTTTTGAATACAGACAACGTATTGTATAATGATAAAAAGCTTCATAGTGTATTTGGAGCATTTGCATGTATTGTATTTTTAGATAATAGTGAATTGTATGATAAATAGTGAATTTATATAGTAGGTATAACTTTTAGTGGCAATAGTCATTGTGTCATCAAAAACTTCTCTGACTTTTACTGACAATACTCAAATGTCAGCAAATAGATCGAGTGGGGATTGCAAAAATTCACAAATAGATCGAGTGAGGATTGCAAAAATTCACAAATTTGACAGTAAAAATTCTTTGTTTTAACCACAATAAAATGGATCTTTACCAACATTCATTAAAACTGTTGTTAAAACCTTTAGGCGACAGTGGATGCAGTTATCATAAAATAATTATTGGTAAAAGTTTTAGTGGCCATTTCTATGTCGTCAAAGGAGTAAATAATAGTCAAAAAAGAGTTTTCTGTTGTAGTATTGTTGATTCTCGACCTCAGCAAAATTGACTTTATTTTTTTTTTTATTTTTGAAATGATTTATGTAGAAGTTATTTTAGATCTCGTAATATGTTGATTCGATCCTCAACATATTTTATATATATTAATAAGAGTTAAAAATATTTTTTCATCTTTATAAATTATTTTTAAAAAAAAATATTAAGAAATATTGAGAATACTCTTTTTTTTAATACTTACTTATCACTTAAAATTAACGTGGATTTCACACTTTGAAAATAGATTTCACTACTTATTTGTGAAGGATAGAATTTCAACCATCAGGGTTCATTAAAAACAAAGTCGCACACATAATAATAATAATAATTTATATTTACTTTTAATTTATTATGCTAATCCATGCATAATTGATTAATTAAAACAATTGATCTAACACCAATCTCATTGAGGATTTGTTGCGAATTCCTTCTAATAACTTTAAGTGATTTAATAGAAAATTGATCTAATAATCTTTTGTTTTTTGTGAAATCTAATAATCTTTTAAATAAGCGATGCACTTATTCACATATTATGTAATACTTTTTTATGTCGTCGAAAAATGTTATTTACTTATTAGATAAGGTGTAAATAAATCACTCTTTTATTTATGAAATCAACATCTGAAATTCATACATGATAAATCACACAACTAATAAAGACAAATCAAATTACAATATAATCAATTAATACACACATTGTAAAAGGAGGATGAGGAGGGCATACAAGTGAAGGCCCTTAATTTACACTCTAACATTTGCTTTTTTTTATAAATAAACAAAGTGAAATTCCTTTATTTTTATTCTTATACTTTCAATATGCTTTAATGGTTCTATAATAGTTTCATGTTTCTTGACTCTGCGGCTTCCTCTTCAACCTCTGATGCTGCAAAGTATTACCAACAAATAAAACTACTCATTAGTTTCATATATATTCTCCCTATTTTAAAAATTTGACACGTGTACTCTAATATATATATATATATATATATATATATATATCAAAACCAACGACAAAAAATTTATTCATAATTTTTCATAAATAATCTAAATTTTTTTACGTAAAAGTAAAACAGTAAAACATGAAAGTTAAAATATTCGTTGTAGAGACATAACTAATTATAATATTTGTTTTCATTTATATATTTTGAACTAAGAGTTGAAAAAGTGAAAAGATTGATAAAAGGTACCGGTTGCAATCGGTGGAGGTGCTGATTTTGTAGTGGAACTTAACACCACACCTCCTAGGAAGTGCATCAGCATGGTCTGTCTTCAAATCTGAAATAGAATAAGCAGCAGATTTCAAACATTCACAAGTAGCTCTACGAGCACTAGTTGAGTGTGCAATATGACTTAGCTTCTTCACTCCTTCACAACACTCTCTTGATGGTGCTGAGGAACCACCACTCAAGTATTCCAAACATGGGTCAAGTTCCTCTTTCACATGTGAGCATGATATTCCATTCACTACCATTGGTGAATTTATTATCATCATGCATATCAACATAGCCATGCATGTCATTACCTTTACATAAGCCATTGCTTTTCTACACAATAAGTATAATTTTTTATATGTGTATTTGTGATGATTTTTTGTTTTTGTTTGTGACTATGAATGTGGAAATGTGTGGGATTTAAATAGAAGAAGTATTAGAAGAGGATTAAAGGCGTGAAGAAACATGGGTGATAATTAGATATTACTAGGCTAGGACGGTTTGCCCCACAAAATAATTTCTTTTATAATCAAATTTATGGTGAAAGGCTTCGAAGATAAAAAAAAAAAGAAAATTATAGTTCATTAAATACTTACAAATTAACTTTTATTTTTCTTTCATTAATAACACTACAAAAACTTGACTAATACCAAATAGAGTTTTTAATAAAGAGTGTTAAATAGTCGGTTTTTTAACTCATCTAATTAAAAGGATGGCTTGACGATAATTTTTAAATACGTGAAAGTGAAAATTGTGTTTAGTATATGTTTTAAGCAATGTGAATGTTGTTTAATGCTGTTATAACAATAATTAATTAAAAATTGATAATAATATATATATATATATATATATATATATCATAGTG
>JBBPBT010001328.1:1726872-1738709 GCA_037974875.1 Cicer bijugum | reverse complement strand
AAAAACAACATCTTTGAGATAGTGTAAAGAAAAAATTAGATGAAAAAAAACCTTTGAAATTTTTATAAGATATTGATGTATGATGTATGATATGAGTATATAAAAAAAATATTGATGTACGATACAAACAACTTTCTTTTTAACTATTCCTCTCACGCTTTCAACTTTTTCAATTTATTTTTTTTCTTACTACATAAATTATACAAACAAATCATTCTTAATTTTATAACTCTTTTTTCTAAAAAATGAGAATGTTTTCTCTTCTCTTTTCTTCAGAAAATCTAATTTTCTCTCACTTTTTTTGTTGCGTTTCACCATTATCTGCCATTCAGTGGTCATACAATCACTACTAATCTCTTATTCTCATCAATTACTTTCTTTTTATCTTTTTAGTTTTTCAAAATTGGGAAGTTGACAAACTCCACCGTAAAATATTTATATTTGAACATCTTAAAAATCATTGATAAATTTTATATCTAGATTTGTAACATTCATCATATAAGCTCTCTTTTAGACCCATTTGCTTCACAATTTGGACATCAAACTATACAACATCTTCTTTTGTGCTTCTCGCATAGCAACATACCTACAACAACAATTTGGTTTTTAAAAAAATGGTGGATTCAAATTATTTTGTTTTTGAATTTAATAAAATTAGTAGTTCATTTCTCTTTATTTTTTTCTATTTCATTTTTATAATTTATGTCGGTTGATATAATTTTATTAATATTTTAAGTAAATAAAACGATGAACAATGTTTTTTGGATGTTAAATTAAAAGAAGTTTTTTTAACGATATTTGTTTTCCATTTGTACATTTTAAAAATTGATTGGTTGAGAAATATAAAAGAAGTGCAAAAAATAGATACTAGTAAGAAATTCTAAAACGCAATAGAAGTGAAGATTATAAATCTAAAATGTTGAATCAAATTTTGTTTCCTCTCCTTCTCCACTGGTCAAATGAATTATCCTTAATTTTCCTTTTCTGAAAATCTGCTGCAAAAAACTAGACCATAAAAAGAATCAAAAAATTAATTAATTAAAAATTTGTTAGTTGTAAGAATACAATTAAATATATATATATATATATATATGAAGACTAAAATAAATTTAAATTAAATAAATAAATAAATTAAAATAATAATTATTGAATACACTACCAAACATTGTTTGCTATTTGTAAAAGAAATAGTAACAGTTTTTTCTAAAATACTATCAGAATCATTTCATTTTCACTTCTCTCGATGTGTTCAGTACGCCAAAAATAACATTTTATAACGCACATTTTACAGCGTTTCTTAACTAAAAGTATTGATGTATAATATTTTAAAATTAACAGTGAATATATCAATACTTTTCTGATAATCGCTTTTGCAAAAACACTGTTGTAGGATCATATAAACAGCGCTTCACTGCTGGAAATATTTTCAATATGATTTATACTTAGCTAGATATTTTGCAGAGTAAGTATCTATTTCTTTATTATTGACAGTTCTTTGTACACTTTCCTTTCTACCACCACATAACAATGAAATTTAGTACATCATAAATTCATTACAAAAATCTAAACATAGTAACAACATAAACTTTTGTTTAACAGACCCATTTTATAGTATTATTCACTTTCAGCAATAATCATCATTAAAAATTTTAATTTTGTAACTTCATTTCAAAATTTAGCAATTACAACATTAAAATTTTAAATTGAAAGACAATCATACCTTTTGTTTGTATTTGTTGGACTATTATTTTTACTTCAACCAACATTCTACAAGTAAAATTCAATCATCCATTATTTTCAATCAAATTTTATATTACTTTAATAATATTCCACATTGTAAAGTACAAAAATTTCGTACATACCATATCAATGTTGCATTCGTCATTGTCTTCACAAAATTCATCATCAATATTAACATATGAATCTAACGTAGTGGTTTGTGACTACTTGCAAACATGACATGACTTTCGGTTGTGACTAATTGTTCAACATAAACCATACTTTGGTGTTTGTTGGTTTTGTGATGCGATTAATTGATGGTGAAACACTAACCCTCGTTTTCTCGTAACTCGTGGTGGATTACCTACTCTTCCTTCAGTTTCTATTCCAAATATTGGTGATGTAATATCATCACCCCCTATCTAGAGCTTCTAAAACATAAGTATGTTTCTCTGTCATTTCAATAGTGCTACACAAAAAATCAGGTTTACCACACTCAAGTGCAGCATTAACCATCCCCTTACTACACTCTGCAAATGTAACATAAGTCGTTATAAATATTTGGATCACGTTGACATGAATTGTTCACATTTTTTGCATTTACTAAATCCTTAACACCTTTTGTCCACCTCTGCATGACAATACATTCAGGCATTTCGACAATATTAAGATATATCAAAACACTTATCAAATGTTCACAACAAATATCCAATGTCTCAAATCTCTTACATGAGCATCCACAATGCAATTTATTTTGGTCAAATATAACAATCCATTCTATGTCTTCTTTAGTTTAATTGAAAATAGTATAACAAAATTTGGATCCATTTGGTGTTACATTTTCCACCTTGCACCAACATGTCTTTTCCAAAATAGGCCGAAAAAGCTTAAATATTTCCCTTGTATACAAATTTGTTGCTAACCTTTCAAAAACTTATGTTTGTTAACAATGAAAAGAGGAAGAAAAGAGACAAACAAGGAACAACCAAGAGACAATCACTCAGGTTTCATAACATGAACCAAACTTGAGTTAATAGGGTTATAATGAGTATATATAAAAAAGAAAAGAAATATCTAAAATATCCTTACTACTAATATATAATAACTGTCTAAAATACCCTTACTACTAATATATAATAACTGTCTAAAATACCCTTACTACTAATATATAATAACATTATCTAACATCTCCCCTCAAACTCACGATGCATTAACATGGAGCATCGAGAGTTTGTCAACTAAAAAAAACGGAAACGTTTAATGGAATGCATCTTTGTGAATAAATCAACAATCTGTAACGAAGAAGAGTACGAATACTGGTCATGTTGGCTACAGGAGCAAAAGTTTCTTCATGATCCATACCATAGTGTTGAGAGAAACCCTTAACAACATGACGTGTTTTGTAGCACTCAACTGACCCATCAGACTTAGTTTTAATATTGTATACTCAACGAGACCCAATAACACATTTTCCAGAAAGAAGAGATACTAATTCCCATGTATTGATTTTTTCAAATACATATAGTTCTTCTGTCATAGTTTGCTGCCAAAGAGGATCAAGAATAGCCTCTTTATAGGAAGAGAGCTCAGACAAAGTTGACGAGAGGGGTAACGAGGAGGATCAACAATCGCAGGAGGTAGTTGGACAGCCGGGGGGACAAAAGGGATGTCACCAAAGAATAAGCAACAATCAAAGAGAATAACCAATAAAGAGAGAAGCAACGACAGAAGAAGCATAAGCCAAAGAGAGGATCATTAGCTATACCAAACATTCACAATAAAAAGAGAAACCAAACCAACAAGAAATCATATCAAATAGTCACAATCAAGATAAGAACCAAGCCAACAAAAAATCAAACAGAAATCAAACCAAACAAAACAAAACTAAATCAAACCAAACTAACCAAAAAGAAAAGCAACCAATAACAAAAGAGTGTTGATTTAGAGAGAAGCAACCAAAGAGAACAATCAATATGGAGAGAAGCAACAAAACAAGTCACTAGAGAGAAGAGCGATCAAACAAAAGAAGCAACAAAGAGAGGAGCAATCAAACAGAAGAAGCAATAGAGAGAGCGACAACACATAAGAAAGCAACCAAAGAGATAGAAGAGACGAATAATTAAATTACCAACCAAATCAGCAAAGAACCACAACAATTGAAATCATGTGAACCAAACCAAAATCAGAACTAGAGTCAATGGTAGGAGGAACAGAAGCAACAACATTGGACGATGTGTTTTCCCCAATTTCAGACAATGTGTTTTCCAATGTGCTTGAAGAGAATCATCCTTAGCACCAGCCATAACAAATAATGACAAAAAAATACGACAAACACAATCACTGAGACAAAATAAATTAGGGATAACCTGCTGCTGTGTGAGCACGATTTCTCCCCTTCCAGACGTCGTTTCACTGATCCGACAGTTGAAGACGAAGACATAAATGTTGCGAACCTGTTGTCCAAAAATCAGTCTGATCCAAAGGTTAACGAATGCGCAGTCGATGTTTTTGTGAGACTGATTTAACAAAATCGAGAATAGGGTTACTCTTCTCTTTTCTCTTTTGATGGTTGTCTTTTCTATCAAAATAGTCTCTCTCTTCTTTACAATAGATCCCAAAATCAACCAAAGCTTTGATACCATGTTAAAATGAAAAGAGGAAGAAGAGAGACAACCAAGGGACAACCAAGAGACAACCACTCGGGTTTCATAACATGAACCAAACTTGAGTTAATAGGGTTATAATGAGTATATATAAAAAAGAAAAGAAATATCTAAAATATCCTTACTACTAATATATAATAACTGTCTAAAATACCCTTACTACTAATATATAATAACTGTCTAAAAGACCCTTACTACTAATATATAATAACATTATCTAACAATGTTGATTTTGCAAAACAATTTCATGTTGATTTTGCAAAACAATTTCATCATAAGACGATCATAATCAACCTCAATTTCTTTAAATCTCATATAATTCAACCACTGGAAGAATTGTTGTAAAAATCAAACAAATTGGATAGAACATAAACATATTTTCCAAATTCTAAATGCAAACCTTCACACCTTGAAGTAGTCCTAAAGACAACAAAAAGTTTATCTCTAATGTGAAAAAATATCAATTATGTTATATAAGTCCAACATATAACTATCCAAAATAGAAAAAAATACCATTAATTTTGCACAAGGGAATACGAAAATTAGATCCAACACCACAAAGTAACTCAAATGCGATCACAGTTAACACAAAAACAGTGGTTGATTCTGATTTGAAATCGATTGTCGTTGTTCTTCGTTGGTTGTCGTTGTTCTTTTTTGGTCTTCATCTTCTTCATCGGTCTTAGTTGTCAAAAAATATTTTTTTGTCTTCGTACTCTTCATAGCCTTACTTGTTATAGATGTTTTGTGTTCATAACCCATCGAAAATACAATGTCATGCTGACAATATTAGTATAGATACAGTCTCCCAATTTAAAATAAACACAATCCAAAAGAAAGACATTTAGTCCCTATACGTCAACCAAATCTGATCATTCTACAAAAAAAAACTATACACCCTGAGTGATCTTCACGCGCCCTGCAAGATCCTCCTAACATAGCTTCAGTCAGGTGTTTCCATCTACATCCCCATCTACAGGGTACAAACCGATAGGATTATCCTGGCTCTCATCTGAGGGCAAAGCCCAAATTTCCACAATAGTTGTAAAGGGTCACCAACCGAAATTAACAATTAACACATAACATTTAAGTTTTTAAATGCACAAAATAACCTCTCAACTTAGCATGCACCTAAAAAGGGTTTTCCATATGCTAAACGTTCATATAATACTTGCCAAGTAAAATGAAATCAAATAAGGTTTTTAAATAATCAAGTAATAAATCAACCGACCAATCCATTGATGAATCAATTTGGGCAATCGATTGTATGACTCAGAATAAAAATTTCTACTGAGCAAATCGATTGGGAAATCGATTTTCTTAAAGGTTTTCAGTGAAACCTGTATTCTGGGTCTAAATCAATCGATTGGGAAATCGATTGGGAAATCGATTTCTTAGATAGCTGAGCCCCTGTAACTTGCCAAATCGATTGGCAAATCGATTTTTTAAATAGTTGAGCCCCTGTAACTTGCCAAATTGATTGGCAAATCGATTTCTTAAATAGCTGAGCCCCTGTAACTTGCCAAATCGATTGACAAATCGATTTCTTAAATAGCTAAGCCCCTGTAACTTGTCAAATTGATTGGCAAATCGATTTTGATAATTGGTTGAGCCCCTGTAACTTACCAAATCGATTTGGTTCAATATCTTTTAACAGAATCGATTGGAAATTTGATTTGGTTCAATATCTTTTAACAAAATCGATTGGGAAATCGATTGTTTCTGAGGTTTTCTAAAACTACAAAACTGAATCGATCACCATTACAAACAATTCCAAAACATAACACTTAGCACTTATAACACAATCACTACGACATCATGAGCTTCGAAATAGTTTTGCAATCAAACATACTATCACACAATTCCAAAACATCCATACTTGATAATTAAAACACAATCACCATGTCAACTTGAGTTTCGAAATAGTTTTGCAATCAAAGATACTATCACACAATTCCAAAACATCCATACTTGACAATTAAAACATAATCACCATGCCAACTTGAGTTTCGAAATAGTTTTGCAATCAATCACACTTACACACAATTTCAAAACATAACACTTAATAGTTACAACGCAATTACCACAACATCTCAAATTCAAACACTCAATCATAATCTTGAATCAAACACGACTCGTGTGCCAAGCACCCTAATGCAATGCGTATATGCCAAAATGCATGGACTGAGAATTCCAAACCAAAACCCTCCTCGAAGGGCCGTAAATCATAATTGTATCGCCTATCACATGCCAAAGTACTAAATTATCGAGGTGCCACCTATCACGGGTCAGCACGATTTACTAAAAAGTGTAAACCGTAAACGTATCACCTATCACGGGTCAGTACTGTTTACCGAGGTGCCACCTATCACGGGTCAGCACGATTTACTAAAAGAAAAAGCATAAATCGTAAACGCACCGCCTATCACAGGCCAAAGTACTATTTACCGAGGTGCCACCAAAATGAAATGCATGAGCATACTCTGACTCTATCCACGACAATCGTTAAGTAAATCCATATATTAAAAGATTCCCCATTTTTAATACTCATTTAACTCTAACAATTTTCACGACAATCATTAAGTAAACAAAGATATTAAGAGATTCCTCATTCTTAATACTCATTTACTCTAACGATTTTCACTGCAACATTAAGTAAACAGAGATATTAAAAGATTCCCCATTTTTAATACTCGTTTGACTCTAATGATTTTCATTGCAAACATTAAGTAAACAGAGATATTAAAAGATTCCATATTCTTAATACTCGTTTAACTCTAATGATTTTCAAATTCCACACGAAACATACTTAAACATATTCACAAATTCAATCCACAATTCACACCAAATCACATCAATGCATTTTTTCCCACAAAATCCAACCAAACACATCTTAAATTTCATAAGTATCAATTATGAACACGTCAAATAAGACGAACAAAAATCAGCACAACATACCACTCAAACACATCAAATTTCATTTCCTCAAAATCATACAATAATGAGTTAAATTCATTTTCCCCCAAAACAATACTTCAACCCTAACAAAATTATTTTCCACACAACCATAGATAAGTCCCTAAATGCAAACTAAAAGTTTGGAATGAGCCCTTATCTTAACGTTAGCTTTAACGTGCGATTAGGGTACCGCGAGTAAATCCGGTAAAATCTATGCTCGCGACGTCGCTTACAAAATTAGTTCACTAGCACCGTAGAGTGGAGGTGAACAACTTCCCCTTCCATCTCTTTGCGAAACGAAGGTTAGATCTAGACGAAACGTGAAGGTTTTCGTTTGACGGTTTGAAAATCCCTAACACCGTTTTTCTTTGTTTTCAAATCAAAGAGGAAGTATGAAGCTGAGAAATCCTTGCCTTCTTACCCACTAATCCTTGGGTTTCTATTCTTGAAGCAAAATAAGGAAAAGAAAGCAAAAGAGGCAAAAATGGAGGAAGGGTTCTCGCGAGGCAGAGGAAGAAGAAGAAGTTATGTTTTCTTTTGTTGTTTTCCTTCCTTCTCTTTTCTTTTCTTTCTATTTCCTTCTCTTCCCTTTCTATTTCCTTTCCTTTTCCATCCAAACAAATATATATATATATATATATATATATTAATATATATTAATTACTTTTAACAAATATCTCAAAATATCTAGATATTTATTAAAATTACCATTTCACCCATAACCTCTCCAAACCACTTTTTGTTAAAAATATCTACCATCATCGCAACTCAATTGACAGATACAATTTTTAGCAACTCAAGATATTTTTAACAAAACTCCCCAGAATTAAATTCTTCGTAAAAGATTCACCGCAATTAATTTAATTTATTTATCGACGAGTAATTTTAATCGGGCATCAAAATATCTTTTTGGTCATTTAAACTCCCAAAATATTAATAACTTTAGCTAAAAAGCCTCCGAGTTCAATACCAAAATACACTAAAATACATAAAGTATAATTTGAAAATTATGGGTCTTACAGTACCCCAAATATCAGGAGTTACCATGCAACACACGTTTACATGGACTATCGTGTATATGTGTCTCGGGTTAAGTTGAGAGGATCTATGAGGACATAGGCAATTTGAATTGTTCGTCCACTTAGATGGTGACATAATATCAAGCCTCCTAATCAAACACTTCAAAGTTAGACTGGACTATTGCATATATGTGTCTCGGGTTGAGTTGAGATGATCTATGAGGACATAGGCAATTTGAATTGTTTGTCCACTTAGATGGTGACATAATATCAAGCCTCCTAATCAAACACTTCAAAGTTAGAATGATACCACATTGTAAAGTAGAGTCTAGGCTCATAATAGCATTGCATTTTCTTGTGATAGTTTTGTTTTGATCAATATGTATCGTATGCAATAATAATTTATTTTAGATGATTTGGTGTTATAATGAAATATATTATTTTCCTTGAGTGATATATTCAATTTATAATGTGATGTTTTTCTTGAATAATGTTTGTGTAATGATACAATATACTTATGATTAACTGCGTATTTTTCTTGTTAATATTATACTATCAACATGATTTCAAAAGTCACCTCATTCGTTGTTTATGTTTGATTGATTTGGCTTTGCATTTGCGAAATCACATCGTTAATGAGTCTTGAAGTTCAATTTTGGGAGAAACCCTACTATGATAGATGATACTAGGAATAAGAGTTGTAATTTGTATTTTACTTTTACTTATTTAATTAGAAACAACTCTTTGTATCAAAACCTTATAAGTACGTATTAGTAAGTTTTGAGAATTAAATCAAGAAATTCTAATTAAATCAAGTCTATGGAGATTGCACTGTTTATAGGAGAAAAAAGTTTAGAATGTTTCTTTTGATTTTTGAGAACCATGATATCCTAAATTAGTTAAAAAAAAATTATTTTCTTAGAAACAAATTTTCTTTTTTCACTGCAAATTTCGTTTAAAAAATATAATATAAATTAATATATATATATATATATATATATGTTATTTTGAGGTTTAGGGTGTCACATTAGTGGTTTAAAAATGTAAGATCAGAAATGTTTGAATAGATACATGTGTTTTTTGTTGTTGTTGTTGTATTTAACATGTTTATGTGAATTGTTTTTATAGAAATGAATATATATTTTGATATTTAAAAAAAATGATATTATATTTTTTAAACATTAAATATATATTAAAATTTAAATTTAACTCTCTAAAATATTTGAGATTCCAATTCATGACATATATGAATATATTGGGTTTTATATTGATATCATATAACCACTTGGCTTAATAATTCTACTTATAGTGTATGCGGGTTGAGTTGGATCGGTTTTGATTAAATCTGATATTCGAATCAATCGATTATCTTTGATTTGAGTTGAGTTCTAAATGGGTTGACATGTTATACATTAATAGTAATCTAATTTTTATTTTACGGGAGAAACATAAGTAATAACAAGAATAATTTAATTGAATGAAAATATATTTAACACTTAAATATCTCAAAAATCATAAAATTTCAATCACATCATTCACCACAATTTTGTTTACTAAACTACCACAATTTTTTAAAAGTAGTGCTTCATTTATTTATTTTTAGAGTACTAACTATTTTCAAATGAAATACCAAAAAAAGTATTTAATAGATTTAAATATAAGCAAATTTAAATTAAATTCATCATATTTAATATTAATTTTTTAGAAATATTAATCGATTGATATTAAATACTATGATAAAATATCTTTAAAATTCATAACAATTATTGATTAATATGAATATTATGTTTCATATTTGAATACGCTGTAAATTTATTTATCATTTTATCTAAATAAAAAAAGACTACAACAAAATATAACATATAAGTAAATAGTATTTAACTCAAATGAAGTTTTCTTCGCGATAATTTTTTTGATAAAGTTTGTCTTAAGCTGCATTTTAATTTACCTAACATTTTATCAACTAATAAAATTATTTTAATACATCAATTTCAATTTATCATAAAAATCAATATACTTGATAATGTTTTTTTAGAAAAATGTATCTTGCCCGAATGAAATAGATAATCTAGGAAAAGAAATACTCTACATACCTTATTTGAGAGAAAAAAAATATCTAGAACAGAAGAAAAAGGTGGGCAGCGACGCAGCTGCAGGAAGTCTATAACAAAAGAAAAAGGTGGACGACAATGCGACTGCAGGAAGTATCGAACATAAGAAGGTGTGTGATGACGCGACTGTTGGAATAGAAGAAGAATTTAGAAAGTCTGAAATAGAAGAAGAAAGTGGCGCAATGTGGGAGAGAATAAGAAGGTGGATGACGATTACTGAAAATGTGAAGGAGAAGAAGAATAATGAAACGATTGTTGGACTCCCAAACATTAAAAAAAAATAAATAAATAACTAGTCACTCGGTCGGATCTATGGGTCGACGAATTCATAATTGCTCGAACCGAATATAAGCGGATTTCAACGAATTGGGTCGGGTCGAACCCAAACGTAATCGGGTACAAGTAAAAATCGGGTTGAGTTGGATTGGATGATCTAGTTAGCAGGTGGACCCGCACTTATGTACACCCTTAATTCTACTGTGTTTTTATTTTTTTTATTTTTTAAAAGAGATAGTAAATACAATCATAAAATTCACACACAACTGTGATATCTTGTATTCGAACCTAAAACAAGATGTCAACCCTAACAATATCAACATTTTTCAGTTGAACCATGACTTAAGGACTATATACTCTATTATGTTCAAAATATGTGGTTGAGTTTGTGAAACTCTATAATAATAAATTGTATAACCACTTATCTTTGATAATTTTGTCCTGAAATTTTAGTATCTCATTCTAAATATGATATCATTAGAGTATTTTGCATATTAATAGGATCATTGAGAGTTTTAACGTTGTTTGTACATATAGAATCCGTGTGAGTGAGTGCACAAAATTATTTATAATTAAAACATCTTATCGCGATAAATTTGATCAGGGAGAGTTTTAACGTTGTTTGTATATATAGAATCAGTGTGAGTGAGTACACAAAATTATTTATAATTAAAACATCTTATTGTGATAAATTTTAGAGAGAGATATTCATTCATTCATTGACTCCACAAAGATTTTCAAAACTATTTGATGTTTCATTAAATAATTTTAAATTAACGATTAACCAAATACTTAACTCATTTCGTTTTACTTAAAGTCTTTTGGTGTTTAAATTAGTGAGAGTTTATATTAACATTTTCAAATATTTTGATCATTTTAAAGTCATCATTCTTGTATATAATGTAAATCTTACATGTTTGATTTATTTATATTTCATAAGAAGTGTTTTAATTGATATTCTAGTCTTAAAATTCGCATTCTTTTAGTAATTGATTATTGTCATCTAAGTAGAAGATTATTAAATTAATTATTTTATTAGATGATTAACCTAATGTAAATCTTAATCCTAAAACTCTAGATGGTGAATAGTG
>JBBPBT010001328.1:1710745-1726593 GCA_037974875.1 Cicer bijugum | reverse complement strand
ATCACGATTATAAACTTAAAAATGTCTCCAAAAATCTATCTAACAACTTAATTGTAGTTTTAATTATCTTATTTTTATTAATTAGTTTTTTTATTTTAAAAAACAATGATATAATTTAATAATATAAAATTATTTAGATAAATTATTTATTTATATATTATTAATTAAATTATAAAAATTAAAAAAAATTAAAAATTAAATTCTTAAAAAATTTATTATAATTTTATAAATATTAATTATTTTAAATCATATCACATGTTAGATTGTTTTAAAATATATCACATAATAAATTAGAATGAGAGAAAGATTTTAAAATAGAAGTTTAATTTTGTAAATTGATAAAAATTTAACAATTAAGTTAAATATATTATGAAAATAATCAACCTAATTGACCTAAGACAGTCTCCTTTGGAAGGTTATAACTGTAACTTCTCTTTCCCTATAAATGACCACCCATCTTCCTCCTCCTATCTCCAAACCCTACTTTCGGCCGCTGCACCCCAAGGTTTGTTAATTTTTATCAGATTTCATTTCTTCTACTTTTTATTTCTTTTCATCATTTTCTAGTTACGGAATTAAATTCTTTGTTGAAATCCCAATTCCATTGCTTGTTTTTGTTTTGTTTACTAATGAAATTCAGTGTTATACTTATATGCAGGAGCTTGTAAGAAGTGTGGGTTTGAGGGTTTACAATGGCTCCTACAAAGGGTAAGTTTAACGTTTTAACTAATTAATCTATCGATCTTAATATATAATCACTGTTAGTATTTGTAGATTAGTTGCTGATATAATAGATTAATGTAATGGGACTTTTTTTTTGTTCTGAATAATATTATTGTTTTTTTTTGCTAGTGTTAGGTATTTGATTCACATTGTAAATATACAATAGCTTTTAGGATCTATTTTTTCCCCTTATCTTTGATTCAGTGTACACTTTAAAGTTAAGACACTTAAGATCTTTTATTAATATGTTGACAAATTTTAAGAAAATGCGTGTGCTGCTGTGCCCTATTTTTCTTTAATTTGTTTGGAGTTTTTGCTGAGGTTTTGTCAAAACCAAAGTTGTAGCTTTTTTGTGAATTCTTTAGAATTGAACTGGATTGCATAAACACTGCATTGTTTTATTATACACTGTCAATTGTATTGTGTTGTAACTTAACAACTCATTTATTGTCATGTATGGTGTTTTCATATATCGGTTGCGGTGGTAGTTTTTTTGTCAACTGTCACAGTCAATTTGTGAAGGATTTTGGCACCCTGGCGTTTTATGGCAGCTAATAATGGTTAATTATTGTCTTTCCTCCATGGTCTGCCATCAATAACACTGGTCATGTATTGCACTTAAACAATTTTTGATAAAAATGTATCTAATATTTGGTCTCTAAATGTCTATATTTGATGGACATACTTTTAGAAGCTTAGATGACAATATTCGAATTATGGAAATAATCAGTTTTTCTTTATAATTATTGTGCAGGGGACATTACCAAAAAGAGTGATCCTAAAGCTCAGGCATTGAAGACGGCCAAGGCTGTGAAATCAGGTGGCCAAGTGATTAAAAAGAAAGCCAAGAAGATCAGAACATCTGTCACATTTCACAGGCCAAAGACATTGACAAAGGAAAGGAACCCTAAGTATCCCCGCATTAGTGCGACCCCAAGAAACAAGTTGGACCATTATCAAATTCTTAAATTTCCTCTAACTACTGAGTCTGCTATGAAGAAAATCGAAGATAACAATACCTTAGTTTTTATTGTCGACCTTCGTGCTGACAAAAAGAAAATTAAAGATGCTGTGAAGAAAATGTATGACATACAGGCAAAGAAAGTAAACACTTTGATCAGGTAATGGGCATGATCAATTCTATTTACTTGAATCGTTAGTGAGGAATATGCTTAAACTACGATAAGAAGATAAAAAATATATTTACATTGCTTTTGAATTTTGAGCGTGTCAGTAAATTTGTATTGCATACAGTGATATACTAACCTCGTCTCTTCCTTTTTTGCAGGCCTGATGGTACCAAGAAAGCCTATGTTCGGTTGACTCCAGATTATGATGCATTGGATGTTGCCAACAAAATTGGTATCATATAAGTTGTACTGCTAATTTGAGCAGAGTCAATCCATCAATTTTAAGATAGTTGATATACATACCTTGTGTTAGGACTCCTTTCTAATCCTTATGTATGAACTCTTGTCTAATCAAATTTTGGGTTACATGTGATTGATTTCTTATTGCATATGCTTTATAATTTTATTTCTGTTTTACTATGCAAGTTGTAAATCACCAGAAATATAATTTGCTTTGGAGTGTTCACAGTTTCACAGTTCCCTTGTGATAATAGTCGCTGGATGGAATTATCTGTTAGTTTTTCTTTAACTAAAGTAATCTTCTAGTGACATTGAACATATTTACTTGGAAAATCCTTTATTATTAGGATAGAAAATAAGAAAGAAAACACTTCATTAGTCATTCAGTTAGGAACTAATGACTCAATGCATTATTTATTTTTTTGTAGTATGAAAAACCAGAGATAAGCAGGTGTTCCTTCTTTCATTGCTACTTTGATAGGGACCGTTTCATGTCTGGGACATAATATTTCGGAAGGTGTTCATCGTTGCCCTGTAATATACTTCATTATTATCTGAGCTACATCTGGACTCCACAATCCAAATTTTTGGAAATTTTCATGAGATCAGATTATGTTTGAAGTTACCTGTGACTGATTTGTTATGCATTTGGTTTATAATTTAATAATTACTGATTTAATATGACCAGAAATTTAATTTCCTCTGGAGTGTTTACCGAAACTGTATGGTCAAGGTCAGTGGATTGAATAATCTAGCTTTTTTTATACTATGTAATATGCTAGTGATTGAACTCATAGGCTATTCAGTCATCACTTCATCCCTGTTTTATTTTTTTATTTTTATAGTTTGTAAACCAGACATAGGCAGGTGTTCCTACTGTCGTCGCATTTTTGGTAGGGACGTTACATGTCTGGGACATAATACTTGAAAAGGTGTTCATCGTTGCCCTGTAATATACTTCATTATTATTTGAGCTACATCTGGACTCCACATTCTAAATTGTTGGAAATTTTCATGAGATCAGTTTATGTTTGAAGTTACTTGTGACTGATTTCTTAAATATTTGCTTTATAATTTAATATCATCAGAAATTTAATTTCCTCTTGAGTGTTTTTCGAAACCAGATGATCTAGGTCAGTGGATTGAATAATCTATTTTTTTTTTACTATATAATATGCTAGTTATTGAACTCATAAGCTATTCAGTCATCACTGAATCCCTGTTTTTTTATTTTTAGTTTGAAAAACCAGACATAGGCAGGTGTTCCTACCGTCGTTGCAATTTTGGTAGGGACCGTTACATGTCTGGGACATAATACTTGAAAAGGTGTTCATCGTTGCCCAGTAATATACTTCATTATTATTTGAGCTACATCTGTACTCCACATTCCAAAGTTTGAGAAATTTTCATGAGAGCCGTTTATATTTCATGTTACCTGTCACTGATTTTGTATGCATTTGCTTTTCATCAACAGAAATCACCAGATTACTGTTTTAATATGCAAGTTGTAAATTACCAGAAATCTCATAAACTCTGGAGTGTTCACCAAACCCTTGGGTCATTGTCAGTGGAGATATTATGAAATCATTCTGCACAATTAGTTTTGCAGTTAGGATTTATGACTGTATTCATATATGCACACACAATATCTTATTATTGCAAGTTCATATAATGGTGGCTAAATATTGTCCCCAAGTGATGATTGATTAATCATAAAATAGTGACATTAAAAAATCCAAGCCTTTTCTGGTTCTACATAGAGGTCCATTCATGACTTTCATTTAGGTGGTTGATGATTTGGTTCTCCATCCATGATTAGATCGGATGACAGTTTTCTTAATGTTTTTCTTTTCAATCACCTTAAGTTAACCACAGACCTGGTGCAAGAGTCAATATATTAATTTTAAGTTAATTGATATACATATTGTGTCTTCTTTCTCATCTATATGTATGAACTCTTGTCTATGCAATTCTGGGAAATTTTCATGAGATCAGTTTAATTTTTTAGTTACCTCTGACTGATTTCTCATTGCATTTGCTTTATAATTTAATAATTACTGTTTTACTATGCAAGCTGTAAATCACTGCAATGGTAATTAAATTTGCACTTTATTGTTCTCATTTCCCATATGGTCAATGTCAGGTGGATTGGATATTCTGCTAGTTATTCAACTCATTTACTAGGAAAATCCCTTATTTGGATAGAAAATGATGTGATACAAGTCAAAACTTATACAGTTCTGACACAATGCCTGATTTTATTTTTCAAGTTTGATAAACCAGACATAGGCAGGTGTTCCTACCGCATTTGAAATTCTGGTAGGGACCGTTACATGTCTGGGACATAAAAATTTGGAAGGTGTTTATCGTTGCCCAGTAATATACTTCATTATTATTTGAGCTACATCTGAACTCCACATCACAAATCCTGCTTTCTTCCTTTTAACCTTGAAAATTGCAAATGGAGAGGTATATGTTTGTTGTTTGTAGGAAACAATTCTGTACTCGTGCAGTCAGGATTTATGAATGTTTTCATCTGTGCAACAATATCTGATTATTGTAACACAGACATACATTATCTGGTTATTGCAGCTTCCTATAATGGTGGCTTAATACTAACTTTCACTAAACCAAGCTTGTTCTGGGTGTAAATAGAGATCTATTCAGGACCTTCATCATTTGGTGGTCAATGAATGAGTTAACAAACCGTAATTTTGAGCTTTCTTCTTTTTGGTTTAGCATGTCATGTTCTTGAAAACATCATGTTTGTTAACCTGCAATGAATGGAAGTAGTATATAATTTTTGTTCATTTATTTTAATACACTATTAATAATTTGAGACCATAAATAAAATGGAATGGGCGAATTGGTTTTAGAAATTGTAAGAGTCAAGTTCCTGTTTTTAATTGTAAAAAAGTATACTTGAAATTTAAGTGTTTGAGAAAATAGTTTATATCTAATTTTTATTGTTAGCGATTATGATATGATTTGACATGTTAATAGATTGTCTGGCCCTTTACATTGATTCCAAATTAATTTCCTCATAATATAAACTAATTTGTCATGTAAGCTTCAAGTATTAACACTTGTCCTTTTGAGTCACATCACATTCGTAAAAGTAATAGCAAGAATTGGTAAAAAGATAATTGATGCTAGCGTTTTGAAACTTAAAGACCAAATTTAAAAAACAAAGATAAATAACTAATCTAATACATTTAATTTGTTTGAAAGACCAGAATGTCAAATGAATGGATTGTATAGATAGTACTTCCCCGGTACAAAGGTTGTCAAATGAATGGAATCTCTAAGGTGAAGATTGATCAAAATTGATATATATATTTGGCTTAATTACACTTTTGTCCCTTTATTATAGGTGAAAATTGAAAGTAGTCCTCCTATTTTGTTTGTTCCTAGTTTTAGTCTCCAAAAAGAATTTGAGGTCAAATTATAATGAGTTGTCATTTTGTTGATGACGAGTCAATAAAAAGGTGATGTGGCAGACGCTTATGTGGAATAAACTTATTATTATATTATTTCTGATTAAAAAATATAATTTATATTTTTAAAAATCATTTTTATAATTGTAACAATATTTTTAAAAATACAATTAAATTGTTAAAATTAAAAGAAAATGAAAATCAGAATCATATGAATTAGCTTGAACCCTAAATTAAAAAACAACCCCAATCACCAGGGATGAACGACGCTGTGGAGGTTCAACGACAACATGTGGAAAACACATAGAGCAGTTTTATCAATTCTTCCAGAGAAACATCTTCTACAAAACACTCTACAGATTAGTAATTCTATTAGATTATAACCACCTAATCAATTAATAAACAACTCTAATTATTGGAGCATCACTGACATCCACAAACTAACCAAATCAATATTTGGAATAAAGGAGCAAAAATGCAACAGAACAAAAACAAACAAAAAACAGAATTCATATATAAATCAAAATTACATCAATTTGGGTTCCAAGGAACTAGAAAAAAACAAACGAGAATACTACATAACACAATCATCAGAAGACAACGCGAAACTGTGGCGCGTTGGACTCAATTGTAGGGAGAATTTCCCAACGGCAAGGTTCAAGATCTTCTAAGACTGGACAATAGCCGACGAGTGTAACCTTATCAATGGAAGCGGCGACTGAACCAAACTCGAAAACGGAGACACTGGTGTTGGAAGGTCGTTGAACCTCCATAGCGTCGTTCATCCTTGGTGATTGGGGCAGTTTTTTGATTTAGGGTTCAAGCTAGTTCATATGATTATGATTCTCATTTGCCTTCATGGTGCTGCAGATGTTTTTCATTTTCTTTTAATTTAATTTTAACAATTTAATTGTATTTTTAAAAATATTGTCACAATTATAAAAATGATTTTTAAAAATATAAATTATATTTTCTAATCAGAAATAATATAATAATGAGTTTATTACACGTAAGCGTTTGTCACGTCACCTTTTTATTGACACGTCATTAAAAAAATGACAACTCATCATGATTTGACCTCAAATTCTGTTTGGGGACTAAAACTAAGGACAAACAAAATAGGGGACTACTTTCAATTTTCACATATAATAGGGGGACCAGAAGTGCAATTAAGCCTATATATTTATATTTATGGGTATTAAAAAAATAATAAATTATATCATAATTAAGTCATCCAACTCTAAAGTTCTTGGTAAAGTTCTTGGTGAATTCATATAGGATTGATATAATGGTATTTGTCTGTCTGAGTTAAGATTTACTAATATTGGCATTTATGGATATTGTTATTTATATTTAATTAACTCTTATTTAGCCTGATTATGTATTCCAAATAGAAATTCTGGGGTAACAATCATAAATTCAAAAACTCCATAGATGAGCAACTATTAAAAAAATGAGTTTAATTGGTTTGGGTAAAAAAGTTTTACACATGCATCCAATCATATCTTACCCCTTAAATATTTTAAAAATCAATACAACATGGTGGTATAATGATTGAATTATAAATGAGTACATCTGTAAAACTTTTTTTATCTTGACAATAAATATAAGTTAAATCATTAAAAAATTACATACAGATTAAAGCTCAAAAAAGAACATTCTTGCCGACAAAGAGATTGTTATCTCTAATAGAACAATCATTGATTGTTCATCAAACATTGAAAAGTTTGAAGGAATCTACAATGGTCTGCAATCTATCTTTCATCTTCCCCCATCTTCTCTCATTTGCTCCAGTAGTCAACGTGTAAAACTTACCTGCAATCAATAATTTAATTTTGAATTTAATTACTTCTTATATTTGATTTCAATGTTGTCAATCACATATCCTCTAAAATAGTAGTTTGTTCAAATTATACTACACAATAGTGCTATAACGCTATTTGACACACCTCGTACTAAATAGTGTATCACAGAATAATATCAATTTGTTCAAATTTTGCTATGCTGTAATAATTTAAACGCTATTGGCAATATTACTTGAAATAATTCAGAATGAGAATCCAACCATACCATTGCCAATGCATACTGCGCTGAGAGCGTGACGAGTGTAGTTTGGGGCCTTAGCAACAAACTCAAATCGATAATATACTTTTCCGTCAATATCGTGCTGGAGGATTACAAAAATTGATCAAGCTATGATCAGAGTTTGATATATTCATTATTCATAAATTACTTGCTATAATCATTGTTTTGCAATTGCATACCAATGAAAATGCACGTATCACATATGCTAGAACATGATTAGGTACCTTAACCTTCAGGAAAATAAACAACAAAATACATACACTCATTGATTCAATAAGATTTAGGAACTTCAATATTTACTACTTGACAGCAGTTACCACATTAGCAGTTTATGATGACTATATGATGAAAAGACCAATATGATGACTATCGTCTTGCTAAATACACTCAGGATTCAGGAAGCTAAAACAACTTATAATCTTTTATCCAAAAAATTGAAATAGATATTCTTCATTGTAACCACATTTCCTACCATTACCATTAACCTCTGTATGAATATACATACAACTCATAACTGTATTCATCTAAACTTGGGTTTTAAACAAAAATATTTGCTTAAAGAAGATGAAAATAGAGTCCCAATTGAAAACTACATGTACCATATTCCTTTTAACTAAGTCCTCCAAATTGAAGACACGGTAACAATAACAACCTTATCCCACTAAGTAGGACTAGAAATATGAATCAAAGGATGCTATAATGTTGTGTCATATACCATATCTCTATCCAACTCATTAATCTCTAGGTCTTTCTCAATAGTTTCTAGTATAGTTTTTTCTAGGCCCTCATTTGCCTCTAGGGACTTAACTACCTCTATATGATCTACTCTCCTAACCACAAAATCTACAAGTCTCCTCTCCATATGCCCAAATCAGCTATGTCGAGTTTCCATCTTTTTTACAATAGGTGCTACCCCAACTATGTGTCTAATGTTGTCATTCATAATCCTATCTCGTTTAGTCTTTCCACATATTCAACACAATATTCTCGTATAAATTGGAAACAGTATCCTTGTCAAAATAAGATTGAAATGTGAGACAACAAATATCAATACATTAACAACAACAATAGCTAATGACTACAAAAACAAGGAGAAGAGATGTACAACATCAAACCTCTGTTGCCTTAATTATCTTTGTTTTCTGATTTGGAGGTGCCAAAACCTTTTTTATTAGAGTTTCAGCAACCTGCAAACAAATTAAGAATTACATGAAAACAACAACTTTTCTTCACTTTCTAAAAACAATGCAACTCACACAAATATGAAGCCTAACCTGTTCGGGGGACCCAAATTCTTTAATATCCTGTTTTCCAGTTGGGATCATAGTTACACTGACATTTTCGAGTGGTTCAATAACATCTTTGAACACCTTATCTTGACCTTCAATCACTACTTCCTGCCCACTCCCCATGATAAAAGAAAAAGAAGGAGCTAACCTTAACTTCCATTTCATCCTTTTATCGATAATTGTTTGTTTTAATATGAATTCAGGGTGAGTTTGGCAGAATCACGACGTGCCACTGTGATTTTAGCAAAAACTATACTTTTGAAACAAAATCACAGTATAATCGTAATTTCGTCAAACTCACCATGATACTAATGCAGATGGTACATAACAATGCTCACCTGCCACCCGAAAGGGTAGTCAAATGAATATCCATCTTTCCTATCCAAAACTGACTGAAATCCTTTTTTATTTTCTGCAGCAACTGAGCCATATCAAGGGTATATCCTCAGGATGTTAGGAATCAGTATTTAGGAAAGTAAGCAGGTGACAAATAACTGCTTAAAATGCAATCTTACAAGAAATTGATTGTTGGTTGAACAGAAAAACTAATGGGGCGGCAGCACCAATGGCAATCACGTGGCGCCTTCCTGATATATCTGTCAAAATATCTGTCAACGTTGGCGAAGCCGAAAATACAAACATAACAACTAGTATACTAATATTTGTCTATAAAAAAACCATTGATTAGTGTTCTTGTTCTCAAAATGTTTTTTTGATTATTGTTTTTTCCAAAAGCACAAACCAGGTATTAGCTGAAATGGTTCACATGTGGTTTACATCCCTTTTCCAATTCTATCCACCAAAAGTTGTATTGAAAACATATGTTGAGAATGCAAATAGCTTTTCAATGTGCTTATCCAAACGCAAGCAATTTAGTGAATTTAAGTGCTAATCACACACACACACTTGTTTAACTAATTATCAAAACACCCCATTAGACAACAAGATGTACATTACACAAAGCATCTTCACCAGATGTTAATTTGCCTACATTGATGACCATGGATTCAAGCAGGTTCAAAGTGCCTACAGCTGGTACAGTTCTACTCACAGAAGAAGTAAAATCCCTATAGTTACCACTTGTAATGCATACATAGCTTATAGAGTACTGACACAAACACGAACACCAAATACAATTTTGACACAGGAACATAGACACTAATAATAACTTAAGTAAATATAAGTAATTGAATATAATCACATATCTTGGTGTTGCGTCAGTGTTGGACATTGACACATGTCAAACATCAGACATTTCCTCAATTTAAAATGTTGGTGCTAGATACTAACAGTTGACATCAAAAATAATTTAAGAGAATAGAAGTGACTAAAAATAACTACAAGTCTCAGTGTCGTGTCAGTGTTCAATTAGTGTTGGACATCATAGAGTCCAGACATGTCTTCAATCTAAAGTATCAGCAAATGTCAGTTCAAGCTCAAAAGACAAAAGAAAAGACAAGATACCTAGAGTTGAAGAAGGTGACAATTCTTGAGAAGCTTTAACAATGAAAGAAATACCATCCCTTCTAGATGAACGAAAATTACAACCATGTTTCTGCAACACACCTCTATTTTCAGAGACATTGAAAAATGAAAGAAAAAAAAAACCAAGTAAAAGCATGAGAGAGAATACCTGAGGGAAAGAGTTGTGAAAGAGGGTTTGGTGAAGTGTAGGTGAATTCTGTAAAGACGCCATTGTTGGCTTGGAATTGCAAAGAAAATGAAAGTTGTGTTGTTACTGTGTTGTTTTTCTATCTATGTGGTGTAAGACACTCTTCTGAATTTGACTTATCCATTATGTTAAAAGTGTAACCACAATCTCGCCTCTTCTTATATTTGTTCCAATAACATTTATTTATATAAATTTTTAATATTTTATTTTTAGTCACTATTATTAAGTCAATTTATATTTATCATTTAAATTTTATAATATTTTTTTCTTGTATATTTAAAACATTATAAGAATTTTTATCATAAATTTCGTAATTTTTAAAAAAGAAATAAATTAAATATAAATTTTTAAATTTAAAAGTTAAAAAATTTATATTTAATTAATTATTTATTAAAAAATTCTAAATTTTTATATGAAATATTCTTATAATGTTTTAAACATCCATAAATAAAGTATTTAAAAATGTTAATAATAAACATGAACTGACTTAATACCAAAGATAAAAATCAAAACTAGAATAAAAACGAAAAAATTAAAGAAACTAAAAATAAAACATTAAAATTTTATAAAAACTAAAAATTTATTTAACTAAAACTTTTGTACGAAATATTCTTATAATGTTTTCTACAAGTTCAATTGTAAAATATTATAATTCTTTTGAGCAGTTCTTGAGCTAATCTATAATTGTATCATCATTGTAGTGCATATTATTTTCAATTTAAAATGAAGCTTATTTGAACTATAAATTCCATTATTATGTTCTACTCTTAGTTTCTGAACTATTTAATATGACATGATCTAATATATCATGATACTCTTAATTTTAAGGATGGGTGTTATTCTTTGAGGTTAGTCGTGATTATGTTTGACCCTCATGTGACTTATGGATGATTGTATAAATGGAAAAATTTGTTTATAGTAATTTTTTTTATATCATAAATGTGATGACGTCGGAAAATACAATAAATGTAGATTTAAATTGTGTTTTGATATTGAAAAATACTTTGGTACTTAACTAAAAATATATGTTATTTATCAAATCATTCAATTTACGTTTATAAAACATGTTTAGTAAAATAAAGATGGATCATAAAGAGCTTAGATTAGAGCAACAAAGAGAGAAGAAATACATATTTTTATATTACTTTACAATACACTATTGTTATATTTAGTCATCTTTTTACAAAAAAAAATTACTTTAATATCGATCACTTAATCCACTATTTTATCAGTACACATACAAGTATTGTTCACTATGCTTCTTTTGGATTTAAGTATTTTATTTTTAGCCTTTTCAATCTCTTACCGTTGAAACTTTTCTTCAACTTTTTAGCAATTTGCCATTGAAGGTCATAAGTATTGTTATACCTCTTCAGGTATCTCTTATCGACGAAAGAGTTGTTGCCACTATTGAGATGATTTACATTAGTTACAATTTATGTCTAAATTGACATAAAGTTTATTTCTAAGATTCTAACTCTCATTGAGAAAAAATTATATTTCAAGTCCTATATCAATTTAAGTATATAATGCATTTTAACTGCTTTACATCAATTCTAATAACTCTCTATTAAGATGATTTTTCATTCATTATTTTCTTTTGATGTGTTCTAGCCTTTTACATAATTTCTTCTTAACGCATTGACTTTTTCATTCTCTCTGCTTTTGATTCATTGATCGATTTCTACTTAAATACTGAAAAATGTATCTGTTGAAAATATTGAATTTGTATTTAAGTCAAATCAAGCTTTAAGACATATTCATATATATCTTCATAATTAATTCAATGTATCTTCAATTAAAAAAAACAAATCTTATAGGATGTTATGTGCTTCTACAATCAGAGGATAAATCGATTATGATGCACATAAGATGTTGAAATGTTGACTTCTTATCAAAGTGTTGACTTAAAATATTGATCAAATGATTAACTGGTTTACTAGAATTATCCGACGCAAAGTCATCATAGTGAGCTTGTATTCAGATTCATCAAAGGCGCATAGAGAGCATGTTCATTGGAGTCATACACAACTCCAATAGATCTTCCAGAGTCACTGTAAACTTGTTTATTAGATTTTGTATCTTTATTCATCAGAGTATCTAACTTGCACAATAATATTGACTTTATCAAAGACTTCATTATAGCTTTTTTCTTTTGATCTTTGAGTCACATGATCAAGATGAGTTTTTTATTAGACACATATAATCATTGTAGCGCTCTTTTCCTTTGTCTTTAGAGGGACAATCATTGACTTGTATTTCGTTTATCTTTAATTCTTTGCCTTGAACTAGAATTATCATATGCTTGTTTCAACGCTACATATTGTTATATTATGACTTGTTCTATCAATGAACATAATTACTTGTTTATTAGATGATAATATTTTGTGTTAGAAACACTTAGATTATTATCTCTAACTTACTCGTAAATTATGCTACTTTAAAATATATAGTCATTAGTATACTTCTTCATCATCTTCTAATTTAATTTGCACACTAATTAGCAAATACAGCTAGAAGATAGTTGTTCTTATTTGTTTGTTTTGTTATCATCAAAATATCTACTAAAGGATTCTAGCTAAAACCACTTTTTCACTAACAAAATGTCCAGTTTTTTTCTTATCAAAAACTTTTTTTAACTAAAAAGATAAGATATTTCTTCATTCAAATTAAGAAAATACATCGATCGATAACAATACAAATTCGCTAAAAATGAAAAAGACGAATCTCCGAACAAGTTCACAACATCCATATTAATAGCATAAAACGAAAAAATACTTACAAAATTGACAAAATTAAAATAACCGAGATTCATATTCTTTTGGACCTACAACATTTACGGTGCTAAAATCATTAGTTGAATCTGTAGACACGAGATCAAAGTTAATCTGTCAATCCAAATGAAATAAACATCTTGTCCAGACATAACAAATCAAAAGTGACATACTAAGATGATGAAACAAAACGTCACACTAAAGCAAAGAAATATTAGAAAAAATACAAAAAAAAAAATGTGTGAAAATCACTTATTTAAATTAAAGAATAGAGAAAAATGATATAAAAAGTTATTTTAGATCAAAAATAATCCTAAATCACCCATCTTCTAAGATGAAGAAGAAATAGAGCAAATTTTTTCTCGACAACTAAGTTTTATATAGATTAATATTGAAATAGAACAAATCAACTCTGTCATGTGACGTCGCATGACACCACATATACAAATAAAGTTTAACATATTTTTTTTTAAACTTGTAGATGAATAATTCAACATGCTCAATTAAAAATAACAATTATTTCTTTGAATATTTCTTTCCAATATTTCTTTTTTATATTTTATATTTAGACTATATTTAGGGCACTATAATCTTTTTTCAAACTTTCTTGTACAGTTCCATATTATTTAATATCATTATAAATAAATTTTGTTAAAGCAATAATTATCAATATTACCAATTTTTAACAACTTTATTAAGAATAATTTATTTATTCTATATTTGTAACACCCAACATTATTTATTTAGAAAATAATGTAGAATACAATAAATTAATATCATTATTGAAATACAATGTTATAAGTCAAGTTTCACCGTTAGACAATATAACTAAATTTCAATATTGCAAACACAATCTATATCTATATCTATATATTAAAATAGACTCCAAAGTCAATTGAAGGACAACTCACATCCTTATGTGCCACATCATAGCGTATGCGCCATATAATTTATATTTTTATGTGGCATCCTTGATAAACTTCTACAATCTTACAACTTTAATTTCTCAAGTTAGCTTTTGCATCTCACACGTCATATATGTATATATGTTGAAAACTCACATGCAAAACCTCTTCATGAAAATAAACCTTCCATCTTCTCGTTACAATCACCTTCACTTTTCCTCTATTTCTAACTTTACATATCCATGTATATTTGTTGGTAATAAATGATTTAGTCATCATTTGTTCATTTGCAAATACCAATATGATCTCATGAAGTCATATATGCTCATCTGTTGATAAATTTTTGACTTAATCAATAAATTTCTTTACGCTTGTGTGTGCACGCACAAACTTTGAGTTTGAAAAACCAGATTTATATCTCATCCTAAATGATTCAATTATCATTTGCTCATTTGCAAATACGAATATGATCTCATGAAGTCATATATGCTTGTCTGTTGATAAATTTTTGACTTAATCAATAAATTTCTTTACGCTTGTGTGTGCGCGCACAAACTTTGAGTTTGAAAAACCATATTTATATGTAAGAAAAAACTCAGGTGTTAGCATTTTTTTTCATTCAATTAAATTTGTATCACACCTTTGATATTCTTTATATTAATTTGTAGCTTCTGTCATTCAAACAAAGTTGTAGCTTATGTCCTCAAATAAATAAATAAATATATTTTCATTTACCAATTTGATACAACCTTCAAACATAACCCCTTTAATGATTAATCGATTCAATATTAGATGGTCCGAATTCATATCTCACTCAACCATGATAAAATATACAAAAAATTGCAATTCTGATTTTTATAATAGTTAATAAATAATTTTTTTATAAATTTATTTGATAAATAATTGCAATTTACTTTAAACATGATGTTTCAAGTTCCACAAATAAATATATATCAATACTAAATTTAATTTGAAAATTCGGTTATACTTAAATCTATTATTTTCCTTTTAATCTTCCTTCACAATGTTATAATGATATATTTAATATCACTACTAATAGCTAAAAAAAAATTAGTGGTTATATTAGTTTTATCATGTTACAAAAAATTAGTTTTATCCGATTTTAGATCCGAAACCTTCTTTTTAAAACTCTACGATGTTCGTCACTAATCAAGCTATACCTTAATTCAAAGTGATTGTGAATGATTTAATCTTCATTCACAAATTAATGATGACATATTCAATATCATTATTAATAGTTGAAATATATTTTTTATAAATAAATGTTAGTAAATTAATGGTTATCTTAGTTTTATCATATAACCCAAAAAAATATTAGTTATAACGAAGTTTGGACCCAAAATCTTCTTTCTTAAAACTATTGTAATTCATTATTTCTAAATGCAAATAAAATATTATTTAAGTTGCACTACCAAAAAAAATTTATATCTAAAAAAATAAATTACTCTAAAAGTCATTACAAATTTATGGAGCATCATTATATGAAGATCTTAATGTAAAACATGATGATTGAGTTGTCTTTGCTAAACAAAAATGATAATATACAAGTCATTTTTGAAAATGATTGTGTAG
>JBBPBT010001328.1:1672165-1710473 GCA_037974875.1 Cicer bijugum | reverse complement strand
ATTTTATTTTTTTTATATGTTAATGATGGTGTGATAACATATGTTGAAAAGAAAAGAATACAAATTAATTAGTTGTGTTTACAAAAGTGTTACTATAATGATTCAATCTCTTGCTATTTAAACAATAATCTCATTTTATCAATATAAATAAATAGGTTATTCTATTTTAGAGGACTTTAGTTCTTTTTCTCATCTATTTTTTGTTATTGATCTTTATTTTATAATAATATTTTTAGGGTGCTGCAAATAACTATTTCAGTTGAAATGTCAATTTATCGCGATGGTTAAAAAATATTATTCGATTTCAACTCTCTAATTTTAAGTTCACAATATATTTGATTGTATCCGACTCATTAACAAATAGTATAACACTATTATTACAAATGCTCAAAGGTTCTTCAATGAAAACAATTATGGTTAATCTTTCAACTAAAAACTGTTGAGGAGTAACAATGGTGCAAACAAACTTAAATTTAACATGCAAACAAATAAATAAATGATGTTTAGGAACTAAAATAATTTTTATTTTGTGTTGACATATTTAACATTATTAGTTACATATATAATAGTTTGGCATATATATCATTATTAATTACAAATGTTCAAATGTTATTCAAAAAACATAATTATGGTTAAGTTTTCAACTAAAACAGTTGAGAAACAACAATGATGCAAAAATACCAAAATTTAACATGTAGACAAATACATAAATGATGTTCATGAAAAATAATCATCTTTATTTCATGTTAGGCTATTTAAAATTTTAATATTTTCTTAAATTTTGAAGTTGACGGTTAATTATATTGTTAGTTGTTAGTTATACTAGATCTTTATATTTTTATTTTATCTATTTTTATCTATTTATATATTAATAATCCAAAAATTACATATACAAATATAAAAATATATATTAACACCTGCGCAACACGCATGTCACAATCTAGTAACTATTAAATATCAACAATAAATACTTTTAGGCTTAAATCTTCTTATATGGTATAATAAATAAATGTATAGTAACATTTTCAATTAAATCAATGTATATTGCAACATGAAAGTTTATTAATCAATTAGTCATTAAAAATACGATTTGAATCAAAATTAAAGAACTCTACAAAGTAAACACACATAAAATCTACAAAGTAAACACACATAAAAACTACAAGTGACATTTCAAAATCTATTATTTTTGCTTAGTGAATTTTTGCGTATTCTAAAATTTTCTCATGTTTTCACAATCAATACTTAACCACCCATCAACAACCATAGTAACTCACAATCATCCTCGAATCAAGTAATAAAACACTCATGCAAGCACCAATTCAAACATACAAATACTAAAAGAAAGGAGAATAATAGACATCATAATTTAATCTATCATGATGCAATGCAAGAAAAGGGTTTCTAACACTTCATGCATGCAAAAATAGGATTTAAAGAAAAATAGAAACTCACTAATTCCTTAAGTGTAGAATTCTTGGACAACTAAATAAAAACCTCCATTTTTCCTGGAGTTCAAGAACTCTTCCTTCTACTCTCTAAATGATCCAAATTAGAAAATGAGGGCTGTGTTTGACGAAGGATGGTAACAAGTGAAAGTGTTTCATGTTTTGGAAAGTGAAAAGGGTTGAAATGTGGAGAAAGATGGGGTGAGGATGATGCTTAATTAAGAGAGCTAATGATTTTGTTGTATGATTAAGAGGGTGTGAGGGATGATTAGGTGTTATATGAATAAGTGGAATGAAGGAAAGTTGAGAAAAATTAAACACAATTTTAATTGTGTGTTAGTTCCTTTCTAATTTAGGTGAGTTAGTTGGTAGAATTTTGTCCAAATGACAAGCTTAAAATTATAATTTTCCTACTCTTTCAAAATATAGTTCACTAAATTAAACTTCCTAAATAATTCAATGAGATAGTTTAAAATACACACTTATTTCCAGCAAGTTCATTAAATAATTATTTAGAAAAATTTCAATTTATTTGAGTAGGGTTGTTACAATATCATTATTCAAAATTATTATAAATGGTATAATTTGGATATACACACTTTTTGTTTATTTTTGCAATATCTTCTCTTTTATTCTCATAAATAGTAAAATTTTAAGTCTAATGTATTTCCACTAAGTTTAACCTAATTTTTTCTCAGGTCTGTTATATTTGTAACACACTTGAGTTTTGAGTTAATTATTAAAACTTGTATATCATCTCATATTCTACTTTTATGAATTAGAGATTTAATGTTACTCATATCATGATAACTCTTTGAATCAGGATAAAAGTTTCCTTGATTTTGGGGTGTCAAAATCATGTGCTAGAAGTTAGTGATTTATAGAATAAGAGGTGTTGCTTGCAACCGTAATATCTCTTGGGATCTTGAATTTATTGCACACAAGGAATGGATGATTCATATAGAATTTTATTGTCACAATCAATTTATAGTCAAAATATCAATTCAATTCAATTGTCACACTTTTCTTCAATAAGAGTGGAAATACTATCCACCTCCTCTATTATTTTGGAGTCATAACAACTAACAAATTATTATTTGAAAAACTAAATATCTCCTTCATTCTCTATGCAGAATATATAATTAACTATGAGATTCAAATCTTAATAATATATATATTGGGAATATGTTATTATAAAAATTTATTAGTGATAAATTTTTACAATCATTTCTCTCCATAATTTTGCACTATATATACACATAATATCTCTATGTTGAACATGTTCGGAAGAATTGGATGTGTCCAAGATCCAATCAATCATTTAATCAATTTTAGATTTAAAAAAGTATTAAATTTCATTATCATATTTACTGTTTAGTACAATAGTTAATTTGATTATTTATTGATTAAGTTATAGATTTGTTATCGTTGGATATACTAGTTAATTTGATTATTTATTGATTAAATTATAGATTTGTTAATTTGATTATTCATTACATTTTATAAAGTCGCACAAGTAGAAGTTTGGATATAATGTCAATACCCTTATTGAGTATGACATTTTATTGTCGTTGTACTTTTAAATTGTATACAATCATAAACACTTGCTTATCTTTTTACATTCTTATTGCCACATTAATTCATATCATTATTTATAATTAATTGAAGAGGGAGTTTGTTATAGTATTTTCAGACGTTTGGACCCTTCGTTAATAACACATTTGCTTAACTTAGTTATGTTGCTCTAAATTCACCATTATTTGTATAAAACTAGTTTAATAACACCCATGCCAAGCATGGCCAAGTAATATCTTCATAAATTTTGCAAAATTATTTATAAACTCTTTAAGTACATGGTGTAATCCACACAAAAAGACAGTCTCTTTAAATTGGATTAATTGATTGCAATATTTAAAACTTTTTAAAATCGACTTTTCCATGCAAATTTATCAAGTGTCTATCTCGATTAAAATTTTTTAGTTGCGTGATCTAGTAAACTATAAAAAAGAGGACTCTATTCAACTTCCTTCTAAAATTCATAAAACCATTTTGTCTACAATTTTAAAGGTTGGGGTTTATTTTGAAAAGTTGCACAAGGCGAAGGAAATCGAAATCTAATAAGTTCAATATTTAAATAGGCATTATGATTGCCTGCAAATAGTATAATTAAGGTTTAGGTTCGGGAACTTAGCCCCAAATGCATGGAAACAAAATTATCCAAGTTCTAACAATATTTAAACGGTTAATTAAGTAAATGACCTAATTGATTTACCAAACAAAAACAATTTCATACAAGGTCACATCCACATGTTGTATGTTGCTATTATTACTAACGTGATTGTTGAGATCATAGACAAATTGTCATCTGCGATATAACTACATGTTGAGATAAGTGATAGGTCTTATCTGGTTTGACTACAATCTGCAATTCGTAGGATTCTAGGAACACGTAAGTGTTTTCATATTCCTTTCTTTAGGGCACATGTTCTTTTAGGGATGGCGTTGGGGGTAGATTCAGCACTACGTTATCACTTTGTGTTGATGTTGTGCCGTTGGATCTTATTTAGGTTGGACATCGCGATTGAGCATGTTTGCTCCATTTGTATTAGTTTTTCTTAGGGTCAATTCATAATATATTTGGGTTGAGTCTCGTAGACCCATACCATTGCATTTTTTATTTTATATTTTAAGAATTTATTTTTTTTATTTATTTTTTATCTCAGTGTATTAAACTAGTCTATGATATTTAGATACACTCATATATAAATGATACTTTAGGAATATATACACATTAAATTTACTATCCATTTTTTTAATATTTGTAAAAAAAAGTAAAATATACTTAAAAAAGGGATGAAGGAAGTATTAGTTAGAGTTAAAAGATATTTATTGATAAAATGAAATAATTTGTCTTAAACTAACTCTAAATTTTTTCGATCAAATAACATAGTGGAGAAATAGAGCATCTCAAATTAAAACCCAAAGGCTTGCATATTGATGTCTATATAGCTACCAATTGAATAATAATTACAAGACAAACAACTCTAAAATTAAAATGAAATATTTATTATATATAAAGAATTTAGAATAATTGTTATTTTGAAATGCACCAGTTGTGATAAAAGATAGTGTTAATAAGAAATTAATGTGTATTTCTAGATATAGTATTTTTGGGCTGTTCCAAAGTTCCTTTGTTTCCAACCATGATTACTGACAACACTATTTTGGCCCATGAAATCCTATGAAAACTTCCATGCTATGAAACATATGAAGGGAAAGAAAGGTGTGGTAGGCCTTAAGCTTGATATGTCTAATGCCTCTGATCACATTGAGTTGTCTTTCCCTAAAAGTGTGATTAGTAAGATGGTTTCTTTAATTATGAAGTGTGTGACTTCAATTTGTTTATCTTATGTGTTGAATTTTTTCTAGTCTATTTGTGTAGGCACAAGAGAACAATTGTATTCATGGTACAAGAGAAATGGCTCAAATATTGATATTAAGTACCCCTCCTATAGTTATGAAGGTCATAGGGCCTAAACTTCCTAATGCAATCATCGAAAAGGTTCAAGATCTTCTTTTACAGGACTGTAAAATGATTAAGAAATTTCTAAAGATCCTTATGCCAAACACTAACAGTGAATTAATCAGATGTGGCATATTTTCAATTATTTTGTCTGTACTCGTGAGAATCTCAACAATTGTAGCTTCAGGTGTCCTAGCTTATACTCTAGATGTAATAATTGTTGAGGTCAAACTCCTTTTTAACGTATGTGTTAATGACAACAAATTTTATAAAATAAATGTTAACTGATCTACTGATGAAGTAAATCCTTTTTGACATATATTTTAAAGAATACGAATCACTTGAGGGGACAAGCTAAAAGACTCTCACATCAACAAGTGCATAAAATCTACTCAATAATGAAGGAGTCAAAGTAACATTAGAAGTTTACAACAACTTGATTCGAAAACTCACAAATATTATAATACCTCTTTAAATCACAATGTTCAAAATGTTGTCATGCATTGAAGCTATACAAGATTATGTTTGAAATTTATGAGATAACTCACATTGAGTTTTTGTGTTATGCACCTTGAGGATTGTCGTTAATTGTCACAACCTAAAATTTCGAGTGTTTCTCAAATTCAATGATTCGTCGTCAAAATAATTTTAAAATAGGAAAAATATTGGAAAACCCTTAAAACATAAAATGGTATTTGAAATCAAATTTTGATTTTGGGAGTCGATTATGCTTAGAGAAAGTATTAGCACCCTACAACATCCGTAAAAAAATGGTTGCTTATACTTAATTGTGCAAAATTAATGTTAACTTAAATATATTTATTTCTCTTTATATTATTGAAATGTGAATATAAATTATTTTTTATAAATGTGATTTTTAAATAAAAATGTGCTTAAAAGTAGAGGAGAAAAATAATTTTTATCATTGTGTTTGACAAGAGTTTGATCTTACTTCTACGTATCTCCTGTTGCAATAGAGAAATCAAAGTTACATAGTTATTAGGTAGAAAACACAAATATGTTGGTTGCTTTTAAAGAAATGAGTTTTCTTACAATAAAATGGTTCAACAAAAAAAGGTTGTTGGCTTGGTTAAGAATGTTTAATGTCACCAAATTGTCATAGCTCAGACGCCTTAAAATATGACTGACAAGATGTCGCATATCAATCAATCTTATTTTATTAAAAGATTATTTTGTCTCGTTTTTACCTTGCTAATGAGCTTTGTAAAATAAAACATGACACCATACATCATCAACAAAGATTTAAGCTTTGAATTGTACAATATATCAATTTAAATTTACAAATAAAATATTAAATTCTTCAAAAAGAAAAGTGATTTACTTCAACTATCAACCTACAAAAACATCAACCTACACATAAAATAAATTTAAAATTAGAATTCAAATTTACTAAGAAAGGAAACATATTAAAAAAGTGAAGACCGTAGTAACTCTTTATTCAGCAAACAAAGAAATCTTGAGATCAAATTAGAAAGATTCAATATTAAAAATTATATCAAATTATTATTATCATCATAATATATGTAATTTCTTTTCAGAAAACTATTCCTTCTACATAGACATATTAAAAAAATATAATAAAAAAAAACTTACGCTACAAAAACAAGAACATCTTAATGGTGGAAGCAGAAAACCAAAAATTAAAAACCCTAAATCTTAAACCAAAACACAAACCAAATCAAAGGCCATATATCCTAAGTAATAAGACACCATAACCCTAAATATAACCCTAAATCTTAAAATAAAACAGAAAAATAACCCTAAATCTTAAAACAAAATAGAAAAATAACCCTAAATCTTAAAACAAAACACAGAAAAACAGTAAGACTGAAACCAAAATCCATATACCCTACGTAATAAAATACCCTAACCCTAAAAATAACCGTCAATAAACATAAAAGATTTAACAATACCATGTTGATGTGTACTGCAACCCTTTCTTCACTCCATTAAGTTTTTCCGATTGCAAATCACTAATTTTGAAGAGAAAACAAGATAAAAGAACACTAAAAAATGAGAGACACAAAGAAAAAAGAAAAAAGGAGAGACACAAAGATAAAAGAAAAAACGAGAGACATAGAGAGAAGAGAAGGAGAACCTACCTGAGAGCTTGGCTCTCTTTTAAGAGTTGGATTCTCTTTGAGAGTGGAAATGATGGCTCTCATGAGAGAATGAGTGTTAGTAGGCGGAGGGATGAGAGAAATGAGAATTAGGGTTATGTTTGTTACTATCACACTTAAATGTTGGGCTGTGCTCCTAGGCCTACTATTTCCAGTCGCCCAAACTCCATTCATACACACACACACGATCAAATTTGGTTATTACCGATCCAATTTTCAATATTCGTTTTCCACATCTGTTAACCCAGTTCACCCAACTTAACCCACCCGAATGAGTTTTTTGAACCTCATACCAATTGATTTTAGTCGGGCCTGCCATTCTTCTCCATCCCTAACAGCGGCAATAGAGAGAGAGAGGGTGGCGATAAATTTTTTGTTTCTCCTTTTTTTTAAGGTACTTTTTGATAAAGCAAAGTATTTTGATATTATTTTTATCTTCGTAATGATTTATGGTTGTGAGGATGAAGAAATCATAAGGGAACAAACAAACAAGAAAAAGAAATAGATAAAAAAAAATTAGATTTTTTATTTTTGATTATCTAGTATTTGCTCTACTTGGTATTTGATTTTGCTTTGAATTAGTTAGACCTATTGAAAGAAGCTATCCGAGCTATAAGATCGGCCCTAATGGGTTTCGGGTTTTTTCGAACCGGGTCAAAAAACCCTATTTTACTTTGGGTCGATAAAATACTACCCGAGTTCGGCCCTAGACGAGTTAGGGGTTGGACGAGTAATCCTTACATTTTTTTAATTTTTTTTTACTTATTATATTTTTAATTTCTTTGCGACTCTTTTAACGTTAAAATTTTCTTTGATGTCTATTTAAAAAAATTATGGTATACTATTTATACATTGAGTATGAATCAATTTGAATGTCCATTTTCTTTCATGCTCATTTAAAAAAAAAAATATGATTTACTCTTTATACACAAACTAAATGTTAGATTTTCCAATTAACACAAACTCAATTCAAAATTTTCAAAACAACACATAAATTAAAACAAGTTCAAATTGTCCAAAAGTTGAAGATATTATCTAGCATAATACAAATGAATTTATATTTGTCTAACATAACCCAAAATCAAATCAAATTCAAATAAAGTGCTAAATAATTCTAATGTGACTCTAAAATAAAATTTTTTAGACTCCTTGAACAATGTTCACATTTTCCAAAGTGTTGGATGATTGTCCACTTAAGAAAAGAAATAAATTAATTATTAAAAATATATAACCAACTAAAGTGATAGGAATGAAAAAAGTGATTGTAATAATTCATTTACTTTAAATATATTAAAAATAAATGGTAGTCAAAGTAATAATACATTAATTTAGAAATCAATAATTTTTATTAAAATAGAAATGAACAAAAAGGTAATATGGCGAATTTTCAACGGGCCAAAAGAAAAACTTCCTTATTTCCCCTCATTTTATCCTTTAAAGGAAAAATACTCTATCATTCTCTCATTTTTCTCTTCTTCTTCTTGTAACTAGTTTGAAGGGTAACTCCATTGTTACTATTCACTTGCTCTTCCAAATCTTCCATTTTCCCTTCTCTACCAAATCTTCCAAGACTAGAAGTTCACTAAAGTCTCCCAAAGCTACCCAGCAACCTTGCATTTGGGAATCTATCTCTTCATTCTAGCGAATCAAATAAAATTAGTGAAGCAGGGAACCCGTCTTCAAGAGGAGCTTAGGGTGCTTTGGATCATAATCTTATTCTTCGTCTTCAATGCCATTGTTGTGAGTCCTCGTACATTAACTTCTATTAGCATGATGGTTATGGGAATTCATTCACTAAATTTATTTACTTCTTATCAAAAACTGCTTCGGGGGCATTGCCGGTTAGAAGAATTTATATAGGTGCTTTGAAGTTACACCCAAATTATAGTTTAATGTGTGAATCCTGTTACTAAAGAAAAATATGCGTGCTTTGGATGCTTTTTCATCATTGCCTTTATAGTTTTGCCTTTAGGTGTTATTCTGTAACTTTGGAGTTTTTGCCTCTAGTTGTTGTTTCAAAAACCGAAGTTTTTTTAAGGTTCCAACTACGAGAAAATGGGGTTGAATTGTATTTGAGTGATTTTAAAATTATTTTCTTAATTTTAATTATGATTCTGGTTTGGTGATTTAATTATTTGCACTAATCAGAGATTGTAGTAAATAGAAGGATTTATCCCCTAATTTTAAAACTTGAATTGCAACAGCACCTGACCCTACAAGTCAATCTTCTCAAAACAATCTAAACCAAAAGGCTTTTTGAAGTAAACCACACATTGACCTTATAACTCAAGTATTCTCTACACAACTTGAAACCTACATATTGTTAGAGGTAAACTACCCACTTTATCCTACAAGTTAAATCTTATCAACACAACCTGAGATCTACATATTGCTTGAGGCACACTAAAGCCACTATCGAACTGAGTTACAATGAGTTGGAAAGTGGTTTGGTTTTGCTTCTCTAAGCATATCTGATACAATGATTTTCCACACTTACAATGTAGCACTAAGTAATATAAAGTTTAACGGGTGCTTTGCTAGAACTTAAAACCTTCAAACTCTAAATACTTAGAAATTTGAGCTCTTAAAGTTTTCTGAATAACTTTGGTTTTCAGGATTTTTGAAAGTTTGCTTCATGTTGTGCATACTCTTCAGCCTTGATCCACTATTTATAGATGAAATTAGGGTTCGTGAATTTATTGTTGAGTTTCTAAATTGTATCTCAAATTCACCTTAGTCAACAAAGATTTCTTCAAAATATAATCGATTGATATGATCTTGATAATATGATTGTTAGGCAATTTTTTATTTCCCAATTTGATATGAACAATTATTCTAGAAAGATATTGTTTGTATTTATTCAGATTACGTTTGCAAACTGATTCACTTGAGTCTTCCTTCATGCTCTTGGTTTGATTTGGGCAGAAACAATTATGGGCTTGTTCTTGGGCCTTCATATGTAAGGATATGACTAAGTCCAATTTAGTACTTTTCTCAATCTATCAGAGCCTTTGAATTTTCTCCATTAGACTCATTGACTTTTATTATTCATAATCATTGGCTTGATTGTTGGATCTAAATGTTGTGATGTTTGAATAACCATAGTTAGAGGTAGATGCAAATCAATGTAACTTAGAATTAATGGCATTGACAAGTTCACCTTTGTAGCATTATCAGAGTCAGTGCAACTTTCAAGTGTGTTGCGTATCAAGGACAACATTCTTGAACAAATTGGAGTCTTTAGAGTTAGTGGAATTTATACTTCAAATGCAGATTTGAAGAGTGGCTTCAAACGTCAGTGGCATGTTAGAAAATACTATTAATTAGCGGTATACTAAAGTCATTGTTCATCATAGGTATGTTGAAGTCATTGTTCATCATAGGCATATTGAAGTTGTTGTTCATTAAAGGCATGCTGAAGTTATTGTTCATCAGAGTCATGTTGAAGTTATTGTTCATTAGAGACATGATGAAGTTACTGCTCATCAAAGGCATGCAAAAGTTACTGTTCATCAGAGGCATGTTGAAGTTACTGTTTATCAAAGGCATACTAAAGTTATTGTTCATCAAAGACACAAAATTCTTTAGAGGCACTGAATCTTCATATGCACATTGAGTCTTTAGAGGCACAAATTTTTTCAAAGGCACGCTGAATCTTTAGAGCCATGGAAATTTTTAGAGGCACGCTGGATTTTCATAGGCTGTTAGATATCCAGAGACAGAGCACAAATTCATAGGAGGCATGCTAATCAGAAGCACAGTTAAGCCTTTAGAGGCAGACGTAGAAACACGTTGAACTACCAGAAACACGCTATTAGAGGTAGATGAACGAACTTTTCCAGCACATGGATTTGACTGATTTCTTTTCGTTTCTTTGAACCTTTTTACTTCATCTAATGGTATCCTCTAGTGCTATCATTTGGTGGTTTCCTCTGATCGTATCCTCTGGTATTTTCCTCCAATTTTCTTGCTTTAATTTTTGCACACTTAATGAAGCCATTAGTGCCATAAAATACCTTTGTTAACATCAAAACACATAAGGAATAGTTTATGGAACCAACTTGGTTCTAAATTTTTTACCTATGATAATGTTTTTCTATATTGTTGCCTTTGGTTCCTATCTCATAGTTTTGGGAATTCTACCTTGGAAGATTAACTTACATTTTTGGACATGTTGCCTTTGATGTTATTTTTCAACTATGAGTATTTTTGTCTTTGGTTTCTCCTTCTATTTTTTCCTTTGTTACCTGTACTATGGTTTCTTGTATTTTTCCTCTAGTAAATTACTTTTGTTTATGCCTTTGGTGAAATACTTCTATTTTGACTATGATAATACTATTCTACGTTGCCCTCTGATTTTTTTCTTCTACCTTGCTTTGAATTTTCTCTTTCCATTTTGCCTTTATTGTTTCTATTATGTCTTTCCTTTGATCAAGGTGTCTCTAATCCAAGCCCCTTTGATCAAGCTACCTTTGATCCAAGTCCCTCTGATCAAGATGCCTCTGATCCAAGTCCCTCTGATCAAGATGCCTCTGATCCAAGTCCATTTGATCAAGTTGTCTCTTGGCACATATTCTCTGATTTTGCCTTTATAACATATCCTCTTATTCTGCCTCTGGACATGTGTCCTCTGATTTTTCCTTTGCACATGTATCATCTGATTCTTCCTCCAAGCACATATCCTCTAATTCTACCTCTGGACACATATCATCTAATTTTTCCTCTGGACAAGTATCCTCTAATTATGCCTATGAACACGTATCCTCTAATTCTGCCTCAAGACACACATCCTTTGTTTCTTTCTCTGGATACGTATCCTTTGATTGTACCTCTAGGCACATATCCTCTAATTTTTCCTTTAGACATGTATCCCATGATTATGTCTTTGATCACATATCCTATGACTCTAAATATGATGCCTCTGACCTATATGTTTCTGGTCATGCTGCCTCTAGTTAGAGTTTGCCTCTGATCATGTTGCTCTTATATGTTACACCCAAATTCATTGCCTATGGTAAGGAATTATGCTTCTAATTAAGTTTGTCTCTGGTTCCAGCTCTAATTAGGGGCTTAGAAGTTAACTCCAACTTGATTTTCAATATATTATCGAGTTATTTTAAGTGTAATGGAGTAATGATTCATTACAAACAAAATATTATCAAGGCATTACATACACAACATCTCAAGTGCATTACATTCTCGTTAATCAGAACATGCATGACCATATTCACGGTGGGACATTTAGGTTTGTTCCAAACATAGAACAACAGGTAAAGGAGAACAATTAGAACGTTGGTTGGTGTTTGTCCAAACTACCTTTACCAATCAGAATTCAATTAAATTTCTTGGTGACCAATATCAAGATATTGAGCGACTTTTCCTTGTTTCAAGGAAATGATTTGAGGTCATGCATAGTTTTCAAAGTCATAATGAAAGAATGGTTTCAGTTAAGCTTTTATGAAAAAATTGAAGTTAAGAGCTTCATCATGAGATGAATCATAATTTCATATTTTTATGCATATTTATTTTTTAAACTACCCCTCTCTTTATTTTCATAGTTCACTAAGATATTTTTATCTCACCCTTTTTATTTTTTATACATTAGCAGCTGAAGGTGAGTGATGGTTAGTCTCAATACTATAGGATTATCTACAAGACATATTCTAGACTTAGTGCTTTAATTTTATTTGATGTAACCTGATGTATTAGGGAACAATTTTATAATTCCAGCACAATTGTTGTAATTTAATTAAATAGTTCATTAAATTGAGTTGTAAACTATGTTGCTTAAATGTAGTTACAAGTTACTTTAATGACACTTATTATTGATCTATAATACTTGTTTCTATTTTATTGAGGTGTATGAATTCAATTGTCAAATTCCAGATAATTGGTAATGGGTCTTATAGTGATCATCTTCATATTGTTTATTGATGCGTAGATCAATAGGAATGAAAATGATCATTTTTGAATTGGTTACCGATGCATAGATAGACAAGAATGATAATTATCGTCTCCAAATTGGTTATTGGTCTGTAGATCACCAAAAATATAGATGGTCATTTTCGGATTGGTTATTAATGTTTAAATCAACGAGAATGTACATGATCGTCTCATGATTGGTTAATGGTGTATAAATCGATAAAAATATAGATAATCATCTTCAGTTTGGTTATCGATGCATAGATCAAGAGGAACGTAGATCAGTTCATAGACCATAAGAAATATATGGGTTTATTTAATTATTTTAATAAAGAAGGAAGATATTGATTTGATGCTTGCAATGCAAACGTTAAAATACAATGAGCAATGTACAACACAAGTGTTGAGCATACGTAGAGTATGAAAATAGGATGTATGATTCATATATGTTATATGTTATAGATAAAGTCTTGTTCATATCCTTATTTCTTTAATTTCACGATCCTTATGATCTTATAAGCCCCTAAGATTCAATGGATGAAGGAAGATAACAATTGTTTTCCCATGACGACTCCAACATCGTGGATACATATTGGTCTCCCTAAAAGGCAACTATATGTTGGTTTGATATCCATTACTTGAAAAGTTAATTCAAAGTCTTGTGGTCCAATTTGAATCGACATGTCAATATCACCAATAACTTGTCTCCTTGATCAATCAAATGCTTTCATCAACATAGCACTGGGCTTCATATAGAATCCATCAACAAATAATTTTAAGAGTGTTGATTTCACATGATCCATCAACAAATATATATATATATATATATAAAAGTATATAAAGACCACAAGAAAATAACTAATAAACCATGATGACATAAAGTATACAAAATGTAAAGGAGAATAAATATAGATGAAGTAAAAAACATTTGCACAATTAGGCTTGACTTTTTAAGGTCTCTAGTGGAGTTGTCAGCTGTCGTGACCTAAAATTTCAAGTGTTTCTCAAATTCAATGGAGTCACCACCAAAGTTTATTTTTAAATAGGGAAAACATTGAGAAACCCTTAAAAATAGAAAAATCATCTTTGAAACAAAGTTTTGAGTTCGGAAGTTGATTATGCATATGGAAGATATTAACACCCTAAAATATCCGTAAAAAACGGTTACTTATAATTAATTGTGCAAAATATATTAACTTAAATATATTTATTTCTCCTTATTATAAAAATGCGAATATAAATTGATTTTTATGAATGTGATTTTGAAATAAAAGTGTGTTTAAAAGGGAGAGAATAATTTATTATTGTGTTTTATAAAAGTGCGATCTTGCTCCCACGTATCTTCTACTGCACACAGAAATCAAAACTACGTAGTTCTTGACAAGACTATCTCAAACATTTTAGATGTCCCATTCTATTCTTAAAAATTGGACCCTTAATAAAAAGAAAGTACAATTTTAATAATTAAGAAATATATAAAATAAATTTTAGTCTCTATAAAATTTAAAAACTTCATTTTAGTCCTTATAAACAAATTATCAATTTTTCAGTCTCAAAATTTTTATTCACTTTTAGTTGTTATTATGAAAAGTGTTTCTATAAAAAAATAATAATAATAAATTGATATGAAATGAAAGAGTTCGCGGGAATTGTCTTGATCGTCGGATATCATTTTCAAATAGTAGTCAGAAGTCTTATCGAACGATATCCTACAATTCTTCCCAGTATGTCACGAGTAAAGAATCCAGCTACAACTCTCGATCTATACAAAACGCATTGGGTTTTCGTGTTTCTTTCGGTTTCATTGATGGAAGAAAAGCCTGACTCTATAGGATTAGGGGCACTAGCGCTTTATTTAAAAAATCAAAAGTAAAGGGGTCTGAAAACATAACGTAATATGCTGCTATTCTAGGCTCGCTTCGCTCCGCCCCTTATTGGAAAACTAAAGCACTAACACGCCTTATATTCTTTAGTAAAGCAAAGCAACCTTTCGCGCCAGGCGCTCATGTTTTTTGTCGTTTGGATGGAAGTTGGCGGCAGGGCTTGCTTAACCGTATATATGGAATTGTGACTCGCCCTAGATCTCCGAATAGCGTCACCTGAAACTGGTAGACACACTGAGCCACCACGTACCCCTCTCGCCCGTCGTATGCTATGGATGGTCACACTAGCCCTCGATGGCATGGCGGGATTTTCCAATGACTGTTCCTGAGGTGAGGTCATTCATTTTTTCTTTTGGGATATCCTTAATCCTGGAAAGAAGGAAAGACATCAATCCAGACTGGCGGCACCCGAAAAGGAGTCTTAGCTTTAGGTATTCTTTCCACGCTTGGCTTTGCTAGGCAACCTTCCCTGGTCGTACCGTTCGTAAATTCCTTCTGTTCTTCGCCAATTCTATTTTTTTATTTTGCTTCCATTGTCTTGATGAACTACTTTTCCTGTTGAAGCTTTTACAGGGGCTTTTGCTCATGCCGATTCAGAATGCTTTCTCATGAAAATATGAAATATATCTTTTGTGTCCATTCACCAAGATGAGCACAAGACAGTGCTTGGAGATTCTATCTTGTCTTCTTTAGCTTGGTTTCCCCAAGTGGGTGGTGCGGTTGGGGAGTAGAGACCTCAATGCCGGGTCGTCCAAAGTGACTTGCTATTGCTGCTGCAGTGCATCTTGTTCATCATCTAGGAATTTCTTTAGAATTTTTGCCTTCTTTACCAGGAATTGGATTCGAACCAAGTATAAGATATTAAAAACGCCGAAGAATACCCGGTATTTGAGTTTTTAGCATTAACACGGTTAAATCTTCTTTTTTCCTAGCCGATTCTTCCCTTCCTTTTCTTCTCACTCCCCGGGTTTAGCTCCCGACTGGAGGGAGAGGGGCAAGGCATTAGGGATAACAACTTTCGTCTCTAGTAATGGATGGATAAGGTGGTAGTACCAAATTTCGGAGTAGCCGTAATGGAAGAACTTTTAGCTTGGTTGTCCAGCCATCTTCACCGATCTCCTAGCCCTACGAATCAAACATCTCCAAGCATCTGGTTTCAAAGAGAGATTGGTTAGTCGCCTTTTGTTCATTCTGACCCCTGACTATTGGACCCCATTGGTTAAGTTGGGGCAGGAATAGCTATCGGACTACGATCACAGGCCGGGCTGACCCTCCTTTATTCTAGTCCAGTTGGTGAGGGAAAAGTCCCATCCGTTCCAGAAGTCGTAGAGAAATGGAAGGCTTAAATACCTAAAACTAAGAAGGCATGATCTAAAAATGGGTAAGCCCAATGGTTCAAGTTGAGCCTAGCCAACAACCAACATCAGCTTCTAGGGTAGGAGCTCTTGTAGCTCCAACCATTCTAGTGAACCGGTCGAGACCAGCAGCTATGAATACCCTGTGCCGGTTGTGCGAAGGCAGCCTCAATAAAAATCAGGAAAAACATCCTCCTCAGGAAAGAAAGCTGATTCACCTCTACCCTAGAAGTGAATATATTAAATTTTTTTTTAACTAAATTGAAAATGTCGTAACTTTCTATTATTGAAAATATATTTAACCTAAAAAAAATTCACCCTTATATTATAAACATAAAAAAATTTGGGCTTTTACCAGTTGAGGCCCTTTTTTAGGGTCTAAACATAAAATGTCATAATTTTATTGGGATTAAAAATATATTTAATACAAAAAAAAATCACCTTTATATTAAAATATAAAATTATTTAGGGTCCTTACTAATTGGGACTTGTACAATTGGGCTGGTTGCATAGTCCAATAATCGACTGTGGTTCTTGGATAGAAAATGCAATGTGTTGGTTGCTTGTAAGAAAATGAATTTTGTTGCGATAAAATAGTTTGACAAAAAAAATTTGTTAATTTGGTTAAGAAGGTTTAATATCACCAAGTTATCATAGCTCAAAAGCCTTAAATTATGACCGATAAGATGTCGCATATATGTTAATTTTATTTTATTAAAAGATAATTACTATTTTAGAGTTTAAGATCACAAATTATCACAAGTTAGATGTCTTAAACTAGAATTGACAAGATGTTGCATCTCAGTCGATCTTATTTTATTAAAAGTATTATTATTATTATTATTATTATTATTATTATTATTATTATTATTATTTTAGAGTTTAAGATCACCAAGTTGTTGTAACTCACACGTCTTAAAAATTCATATTGATAAAATATAACATCTCAATCAATCTTTTTACCCATATAAATTTTGAATAAAATGAATTGAAAATAATAACAAAAAAATTTAAGAATGAACTTAAATTCACATATAATTTTATTAGCGTTTGATGTTGGTTGTATAACAATTATTATAACACAAAAGAATAAAACTAAAAATTAAATAAACTTACAAAACAAAAATTAAAACAATCAAAAGCCTAAATGTCTGCATTATAACAGCCCATATTTTTTATAAAACAAAGAAAGAATGTAAATAGGATAAATGTGTTAAATAAGACATAAGTTTAGATTTAGATCTCTCTGACTCAAAAATCTAAACTGTTTAGTTTGGAAAGATAGAGGGAGGGGGCTACTATATCCGTTGTTTAGTTATTTTTTTTGCTATAATTTTTTTTTTTAAATGTCATCTGAACAATCATGTGAAAATGGCTTCAACTATTGAATTAGATTTATTAATTTTATTTTAATTTTTTTTTCTTTTTCTGTTGTTGGACTTTTAGGAAAATAATAATTATGAAATATTAAAATTAAACATATTATGACTTATTTTTAAATTTTTTTAATTGGTCAGATAAAATTGGAGTATGACAAAGATATGCTACAAGAGTACAAAATAAACTATGAGTAGCATCTTTACAAAATCCTATCAAGTAAAGAAGGTTTAAACATAAAAGGATGATTAAAAGAAAATGATGTTGCAATGATGAATAGTTAACAAAAATGCAAGTATATGTGCACCTTGCACATGTATAATGCATAACAAAGATTGTACCTTAATGTCACGTCATTTAAAAGAGTATACTATGTCATCGTTACCACACCAAAGGACATTACTCAAAGTTGAAGATGTTTTTGGTTATTTTATATACTACAACATGAAACAATAATCATGATATTTACATTCTTGCTTAAAGCATCTCAAATATACTCAAAGGATAAGATACAATATGTGCAAACACCAAGACAAATTGAGGAAAGCACTGCTTCAAAAGTTTTTTTTTTTTTGAGAAATCATTCTCAACTATGATGAAAGAACTTTTTCCTTGATAAAGAAGAACAATCTGCTTGTTGAAAGTTCATGACAGAAAATTTTCTCACATGCTGAAGCATATTTTAGCACCTTAAATACATTTAAGTCAACTCAGTAGTGGACAAGGAACAATTTTGACGTTGAATTCATTTCAAGAATATTGTATTTAAGATGACATTTATAAACAAAAATGATTGAAGGATAATGTGAAGAACATTCTTTATGATACCATGAAAAAGGAACGCATTATAAAAACTGTTTGATTCAACAATGATGCCGACATGATTTTAGATTTATTTTGTGCAAATAATAGCTCAACAACTCAAGCTTTGATACTCCAAGAATATCGCATGACTTGAAGAGATCATTTTTATCATTCTTTCCACTTGTAAGTCACTAAAAGATAAATGTAGTACAAGCAAGTACCAAAGGTAGCTGACACCTTTTGCAATTTCTAAAGTTGCTACAATAATGGTTTTAGAGATGACATAATCCTATGTTTTCAAGACAACCACTTCTCACAAAAAGAAAGAGAACGCGCTTTCTACAAAGATAATATTATGCTCATTTTAAAGAGAACATTCTCATTGTTCTCGCACTTGAAAAATATAAAAAGAAAAAAACAAGTACATATGTTAGTCAACACTTTTCTCCTTCCCTATGATGCTACAAAAATTGACTTAGAGGTGACACAAGTTGATGAATTCGCACCACCGATCCTTCATGAAAAGCAGAAGAATATTCTTGTCATAAAGAGAGCATTGTCCTTATTTTGCATTAAAAGTAAGGACAAGTCATCAAAGGGATTGCTTTTTGTATAGATTGGTGTGCCCAACAACTCTATTTTTCGATAGCAATATGAAGGTCTCCTAATCTATAAATAGGAATGGTTGTTGCACTTAAAGAGCAAAAGTTTAAGTCAAGAAACATCATTCACTTGTTTCTGTATACAAGTTATCAAAGTTCTTCTTTTATCATACACACTTCAACTCTTCAATCCAAATTCGTGAGTCTTTCCTTTGCTTCTCAAAATTTTCTTTGAGTTTTCACAAACAAAAAACCTAAACACTACATCATATATTTTAAAACATCTCAAAGTCTTTTCTTTGTAATTATTGAGAGTGACATTGTGTAAACTCTATTTAGACTAAGGTTGTAAGCCTGTTGAGGCTTTGATAATACAAGTTATAAGCCTATTGAGGTTGTGATAATACAGGTTGTAAGCTTATTCAAGCTTTAATAATACATGTGGTAAGCTTGTTGAGACTTTGATAATACAAGTTGTATTAGGTCTAATTGCGATCTAAAGTGCTGAGAAAGTTTTGAAAAGCAAGATAGTAGAAAATCTCACAAATTTTATGAGTACTAGACGTAGCCCAAGGTTAAGGGTGAACTAGGATAATTTGGCTTTGTGATTATCTCTAACTTACTCCTTTACATTCAATATACACTAATCACACTAACCTCAAATTTGAGTAATTTTGTTTAAAACATATTTATATTACTAAGTGTATTTAGGAACATTTTCTACAAGGGAAGATTCTTTAACAACTTGTTTGCATTTCAAGTTCATTTTTTTAGAAAGATACTTTAAGTGCAGAATTAGTTTTTAAAAGGGTCACCATTTAAATCCCCTTTTGTGACTATTTATTCCACTTCAATTGACATCAAAATATTATCTCTAAAGTTTGAACACTTAACAATGTAGGAGAAAAATATCCAGAAAGAAGTGATGTCAAAAAATGACAAAGTCGACTCATAATCCTCCAAACAAAATTAAAGATTCTTCGTCATAACTAGAAGAGAAAGAAACCCACACATGTCTAAATGCAAGTTTTGAAACGGATGAGGTAACCGTTTTTAAACCTTGTTCTTTGTGTAAACATTTGGAAGTTGAATTTGATAGTCTTCTAAATGACTCAAATACTTTATCTCAAAAATATATATTTCTAAAAAACAACTTACAACTAAATATAATTGAATGACTTTCTAGCTATGATAATCCAAATTTACAATTTATAGACCACACTCCGAGATATTGCAATGAAACTCGCCTAATCATCACCAAAATGGAAAAAATATGTTCTTGAAGGAAATAATCTATCTAAAAGGAATATTGGAACAAAATTTTATATACCTAAATTGTCATTAATACATTCAGATCCCAAAATTCTATTCAAATTTCAATGAAGAAAATTTCTATTGATCTTATGTTTTTCAATGACGGTTAATAAAAGTCAAGAACAATCCCTGAAGCATCTAGGAGTTTATCTACCACAACTAACATTCTCCCATAGACAACTACATGTTACAATTTCAAGAGTGACATCAAATTAGGGTTTGAAGATATTGATAGTCGATGATAAATGTCAAGATTCAAATAATATATTCATAAAGAAGTCTTTTAAAGTGTAAAATAATTTTTTTTTTTTGGTAAAAATGGTGTTTATGTTTTTTTTCTTGTCAACAAAATCGAGTTTGTGTTAAACATTTGTTTTTATTTTTTATTTTTAATTATGTTGTAAACAAATCATATTATTATCAATATATTTTCATAGATTCGACTTCTATAAAGTGACTAATTCACTTTAGAAAATAAAATAGATAATTCCAACCAATCAATAATAAATCAAAGATAGATATTTTAGATATATCATAATCAATCATAAATTGATTAGAATAACAATTCTTAATTTTCTTACTTTACACTTTATTTCCTTTGTATAATCTAAATCTTTAATATCTATCTTATGCCAACCATCCGTGCAACAGTGGAGTGTATGCCTAAAATATCTTAAATAACACATTCATTGGATATGGGCAGAAAACTTTATAACCGTTGATTTAATTGAAAAAAAGTAATAGTATTAATGAACCTTTTAAAAGGTAATATAGCATTAATCATAAAAAAGAAGGCAATAACTATTTATTAAGTACTAAATACTAAGAAAAATAAATTTTTTACTTGTTTACAAAAATTAAAATTAAGAAAAAATTATTTTGTATACATAAAAAAATCAAATTTATGTGACAGTGAAATTGGAAAAAAAGAAAATATAATTAAATATTTTAATTAATTTTATATAATAAAATAATCAAATTAATATATAGTAAAATATTTTAAGTAAAAATATAGTGCAAATGTATCACATAATTAATTTGACAGCTCAACTACGTAAATATCTCAAGTTTTATTATTTGTGGTATTCTAAAATATTATTAAAAATAAAATAAAATAAAAAAATACAAAATTATTGAGAGACTATACCAAAACCCAAAAAATATTTTAAAGAGATAGAAACTATTGACCCACTAAGATCAGAAAACCTATAGGAATAAAACTATGGTGATAGAAAAAGAATGCAATAACCATCTATAGAAAGACCAATCATATTTCCATTGAAAATATTTGATATATTAAAAGAAAAATGATGATTACTAATGTGAAACTCTAAATTAACAATCATGTTGGCACATTGATTATATTATATAAAAAAAAAGAGAAATAATATTTTTATTTTATTTTTTATCTTAAAAGAGATGATAAATTCTACTATAATTAATTCACACAACTGTGAGATCCCATATTAGAAACCAGATAAGACATCCAACCTAATAATATTGGCATTGCCTAGTTGAATTAGGACTTAAGGACCATCTCAAGATAAGCAATTAAACCATCTATTTCTAATTGACCAAACAACAAAACTATGATTCTGAAAAGTTAGATTTGCTAATTGAGATTCAGACACAATTTGTAAAAAAAGCTACCTATTCTTGTACATTGTTTCAATAACAACCATAATCACCACAAGCTTTGCATCTAACACAATTGTAATCCCAAATTCACATTGAAATAACATAAAGAAACAACATAGTTGTCCCTAAATATACCTCTACAAATGGGACCATAACATCTAATAACAACTCTATTAGTATTGCATTTAATCCACTAATTTTTGGAAGGATGCCAAATAACTTTCTTGATGATAGGAATTTTAGGAGGATTAGTTTTAACCTTGAGAATTTCAAATTCCTATGTATAATTGGAGATTGTATTAAAAATATGGTTGTTGGATAGATATGCATTGATAATAATTATGTTGATGGCAATGTAAGAAATAAGACTTTTGACTTCAAAGCAGACTTGATTCATGCAATATCAAATAATGTCGATAGTAAAGATGATGCTATGTAAGATAACATCTTTGTCGAACATGTAAATGACAAGATGTTGAATCAAAGTAATATCAATTTAAAAATGAAAGATATAATTTAAACAAAACTAGATTCAAGTAGCAAATGATCAAGAAAAAAAAAATTAATAACCACAAAAGACTACATTATTTCGAGAGACAAGTTACTATACAAAAATCTTTAAAATCTAAGAGAGTTGGAATAAGATCTAACAAAAATTTAAAAAAAAGTTATTTTATGAAAATTTTTGAAAGAAAAATATCGATAACTAAATATATTAATTATTTATTAAGCATTGAAGTTATCATCAAAACACAACAGATGATCTCACCTTTACAACCATAATCAAGGTCATCAAAGTCATTTCTTTCCCATAAACATCCATCATTATTGACCGTGACTTTCCCAAAACACCCCTTTCCGTTTTTTCAGCTTTGCATGCATGCCATTGTTGTCACAGCGCACTCTCACTGTAATCCTTGTCCTTCTAAAACTATAAATCCATAATAAAAAAATAAAATAAATGAATATTAACTAATTAAAATAATATTTAATTAATAAAATTAAGGAAAATACATTAAAGCATGTAGACGCCGGCGTTTGACCGTTAAACCTAACAAACAAAACAAAAATCCCAAACCCGGAAGAAGCAAAAGAAGGTTCACAAATTTCGTGTGCTACACCGGTGACTCTATCATCTCTCTCTCTCTCTCTCTCTCTCTCTTAATTTCTAACGGTTTTCGACCTGAGAACTGTATAGCGAAACGGCGACGACGGTGCCGGCGAAGGCCAGGACGACGTCGTTCGCCGGAGAAAAAAAATCAAATTAACAATTATTATTAAATTATTAAATCATAGTTTGAAGAATTTTCATTGGATCTGCTGAAGTGAAAGAGAGAGAGAAGAGAAGATGATGACATCGAGGGGATTGTTCGGGTGGTCCCCGCCGCATGTACAACCGCTAACGCCGGTTTCGGAGGTATCGGAGCCACCGGAATCTCCATCTCCGTACTTAGACCTCGGCGCTGAGACCTCCACGTCGCAACAGATGGAGGTGGAAGAGGAAATGGAGGAGCAGGAGGAAATGGAGCCGCCGCCTGCCGCGGTTCCTTTCTCGAAGCTATTCGCGTGTGCCGACTGGTTCGATTGGTTTCTTATGGCGGTTGGTTCCGTCGCTGCCGCGGCTCATGGAACTGCGCTTGTTGTTTACTTGCATTACTTCGCGAAGATTATTCATGTTTTGCGGATGGATACTCAACCAGCTTCTTCGCAGGAGAGGTTTGACAAGTTCACTGAGGTTAGATTTTGGAATTTCTATGCGTATAACCCTAGTTATTGCTTTTGATTTTTGGTTTACATTGTGCTTTGATGTTGAGGTATAATCTAATTAGAACAGACACCTTGATTATATTCAATTAATTAATTTTCAAAAATTATTATTGGTGTTGACGTGTATGGTATCCGGTGTTTGTGTTAGTATCTGTGTTTCATAGGATGTAATTGATACTTGAATTTGAAAATTTTGTTTGTTGAAATTATGGACTAGGTTTGTAGTTGTTAGTCTTGGTGATGTGATGAAGCTTGTAAGCATAGCTTGTAAATGTAGGTTGTAGTTTCTGGTAGTTTGATTTGTCTCACTTGGCTAGTAAGTAATTGCAGATGTTATAATTAGGGTTTAAATACGCATATCAATATGTCTTATTCATGTTGTCGTATGGGCAAAATATGCTGTTTAACCAGTTTTTCGATTCATGATCGAAACTACATTGATCAACATGTGGGAACTTTGATGCTTAGAAACATCTTCAAGCCAGGTTCTGTAAATAATTGTTAGTGGTTCTTGGCGTAATTGATTGGACATTGATAAATTCAAGAAAATTGTTTGATCTTCTGATCGTTGTCATGGCTTTGGCCGCTTTTGAAAACGGATTTATTTCCACTCTCTGCAGTGCACTCGTTTTTTATTTTTGTAATTTCACCACTTGAATTGAACTAGGGCCATGTTGCTTTTGGAAATTTCTCGTTTGATTTTTCATGGAACTTCTAAACCTTGTCTATTTGTATACATTTATGAGGGTGATATATATTTTGGCCTATCCTTGATAAATGAAATCAACTTGGATTAACCGGTCCTGTTCATGTAGGTTCGTCATTAATTATTAATTATTTCATGACTCAGCTGTCTGCAGTTTGTAGATAAATGAGTCCTATGTCAGTTGGGGTTGAGTCATGAAACTACTATGTAAAGTAAAGTACTCCCCCCCCCCTTTAGCTTTATAAAGTTTTTGATATCATACAAGAATTACAGAAGGTTAGGATTGAATTAGTTAACATTTACTAGGGAGACGCGAAGGTTAGAAAAGTATTGAAGTTTCATTGGGCTTATGTTAAAGGAAATGCAATTCGCAAGCTGTAGAAAGAGGTTATCTAATGGTGAGTTTCTTGGTTGCTGTAAAAAATACCTGTGGGCGGAAAAGCTTTGGGTTTGGTATAATTTGGGGAAAAGAAAATTAAGATTGCTAATAAATTAGGGTTTTTAATTTGATGGGATTGATCTGTTTTGCTGTCTTCCATGGGAAACAAATCTGAATAGAGTACAAAATTAAAGAAAGCAAGATAGTATCTTGGAGGAACCTAAGCATCAAATTTCACATCTATGGTTTTATTTTATTTCATTACAAGAATACATAAATTGGATGCAATTTTCTATCTTCATAAAACTATTCATCTTATTAAGAAAGAAAAATTAAAGCTTCACAACTTTTTACATAGGCCTCTTATACCAATTACATATCCTCCAAGGTTAAGGAGTCAAGTTCTAATTCTCTAAGGATTTAGACATCTTACTATTACTAGAAAGGATATCAAAATAAGATTGAATTTCCGTTAAATAACATAGGCCCAATTGCATATTCAAAGAAACAAATATCAAAATCCCATTGAACAGCAAGTCAGGAAGTAATTAACTAGATTTTGTTTCCTGGCAGGTGGTTAGAATTGTCTGTATGTAATTTGTCATATGAGTGGCTGCATGTTTTTTTTATTTTTTTTATTTTTGTAAGGGATAGTTATTATTATGGTGCTTACAATTTCCTTTCTCCTTGTCAAGTATATAAAGACAGTGAAAGACAAGAAGGAAATGCAATTATGTATGGTAGATGATATGTATTAAATTGAAGGTTTAGATTATACTGATTGTATTAATGCTATGGTTATTTGTTCACGATGAGCAGATGACAAATATCCTTTACTTAGAGTGCAGTAATCACAACAACTATCATAAACCATAACACTTATGTGAATTCCCAAACTGTATGACGGCTTAATTCACTCACAGTTTGCGTGGCTAATAATTGCCTCTTTACCCATAAGATACCTTCTGTTTATAGCAGGTTATACATTGCTTTTAAGGATACTATCATCTTCTCTCTAGATTTTGCATTCCTTTCTTCTTGAAATTGTAATATTCTTACCGGGTCTATTTGCTGTGAGATAATGATATATGTTTATGGTAGCTACTTGCTATTGGGCTTGTTATAAGACATTTACTAAATTTAGCTTTTTTTTGTGAGAGACTAGCCTGGAAAACTTCATACTCGTGCTAACTATATCTAGGATTATTGCATTGTAACTGTGCTAAATTTTTGGAACACATTTTGTTTGTATTTGGCCTTTTGAATTTCTGAAGAAGAGATAATAGAAATCTTAGGAGGTTTTTCCTATGTGTTTGATTTGATTTATCTACTACTTGGGGGCCTTTAAAATTGAAGAGTATAAACTGCTTGAATTCAAGGGAACACTCTTATTGTCCAACTCTTTTTATAATTTTGTATCTTTGATTCTTTGTTGGTCTACTTTTGACATACATTTTGAAATTTTAGAAGAGGAAATTATAAGATGAGCAATGATCTTCAGTGTTCTGCAAAGCATTCAATTTGTGGACCAGTGGACTTATGCTAACTTCTCTTCTTATATTCTTCTGCAGCTTGCTTTAACCATTGTTTACATTGCAGCGGGAGTTTTTGCGGCTGGTTGGATTGGTAAAATTAAATATGCATTGAAATTAATCACGAGAAATGTGTTTTATTAGATGTTCATTTAATTCTCTTGCCATACTAATGCTGTATTTTCCCTGTTTCATAGAGGTTTCATGTTGGATTTTGACGGGAGAGCGACAAACTGCTGTCATCAGGTCCAAATATGTTCAAGTCTTACTAAATCAGGATATGAGTTTTTTCGATACTTACGGGAATAATGGAGACATTGTGAGTCAAGTATTGAGTGATGTGCTTCTTATCCAGTCTGCTCTTAGTGAAAAAGTATGTCTTGGTTCAATCATGTGTATAAATTTCTCCCGTATGTGAAAATGTTAACTTCTTTACAGATAATATCTCAAGTCATATATCCCATATAACATGTTTATTTTCTTTTGATGATACAGGTTGGAAATTATATTCATAATATGGCTACTTTCTTCAGTGGTCTTGTCATTGGCCTTATCAATTGCTGGCAGATTGCTTTGATAACATTAGCAACAGGCCCTTTTATTGTTGCTGCAGGAGGAATATCAAATATATTCCTCCATAGACTTGCAGAGAATATCCAAGATGCATATGCTGAAGCAGCTAGCATTGCTGAACAGGTGATTTGTTGTTTGAATTTCAAATCCGTTTTACATGGATCCAAGTATTTTCCTTATTTCTTTGATTGTCTTTACATATTTGACCGACATAGAGATAATTTTAAGATGCTGTTCTAGTCCTCTTATCTTTTGAATTTCAAATAAGAAAACCTCATTTGTTTAAAATAACTCTGGTTCTTTATACTTGATGGTTTTTAAAACTGACATGTTGAATGCTTCAACATCAACTATGTGCTCTAAATTCTTTAGATGGTGTTGTGGATTTATTTGTTTCTATATGCAAGGAAATGAATATGGTTCCTCTAACTGCTGCTGTTTTACTAAGACAAAAAACACTTCAGTCCTTTAATATTTTGAATTTACAAAGTGGAAAGAATGTTGAAGTTCTCTTTATTTGCTGAAGTATAATTTTAGCACTGCTGATTCTCAGTGTAGTCTATATCTTGTGATGCAGGCAGTTTCCTATGTAAGGACATTGTATGCATTTACAAATGAAACGTTGGCCAAGTACTCATATGCAACATCACTGCAAGCTACTCTTAGATATGGCATATTAATAAGTCTTGTTCAAGGGCTAGGTCTTGGATTCACGTATGGACTTGCAATATGTTCTTGTGCATTGCAACTCTGGGTTGGAAGATTCTTGGTTATTCACGGAAAAGCACATGGTGGTGAAATTATAACAGCTCTTTTTGCTGTAATTCTAAGTGGCCTGTAAGCATCTTTGCCAACTTATATATTTTCCTTATATGTTCATTATTTTACTTTTATAATCATTGTTACTTTGATTCAGGGGTTTGAATCAAGCAGCTACAAATTTCTACTCCTTTGAACAAGGGAGGATAGCTGCTTATAGATTATATGAGATGATAACCCGATCGTCCTCTTCTGTTAATCATGATGGCACTGCCCCTGATTCTGTGCAAGGAAATATAGTGTTTCGGAATGTTTATTTCAGCTATCTGTCTCGTCCCGAGATCCCTATCTTGAGTGGATTTTATCTCACTGTACCTTCTAAGAAAGCTGTAGCACTTGTTGGAAGAAATGGCTCTGGAAAAAGTAGTATTATTCCACTCATGGAGCGCTTCTATGATCCTACATTAGGTAATTACTTTCCCTTTGACACTGTATAATTAATTTTACATTGCATTCAAAGCAGCACTCTATTGATCATTTGTAAATTTTACTTGATTTGCTAATCTATGATTCAGGAGAAGTTCTTTTAGATGGTGAAAACATTAAGAATTTGAATTTGGAATGGCTGAGGGGCCAAATAGGACTAGTTACCCAGGAGCCTGCTTTGCTCAGTTTGAGCATAAGAGATAACATTGCTTATGGGAGGGATGTCACAATGGATCAAATTGAAGAGGCTGCTAAAATAGCTCATGCACATACATTTATTAGCTCATTGGAGAAAGGTTATGACACACAGGTGAAGCTTGATTGACATGATTATATGTTTATGGTTTTCTTTTGGGGGATGGGGAGTGGGTGGTGTATTTTCAGGTATTTGCCATCACATTTTTATATCCAAAACTGGTGTTCCTGTCTTTCAGGTTGGTAGGGCAGGTCTAGCTTTGACTGAAGAGCAGAAAATTAAACTTTCAATTGCAAGAGCTGTGCTTCTAAATCCATCAATTCTTCTGCTTGATGAAGTCACTGGTGGACTTGATTTTGAGGCTGAGAGGGCTGTTCAGGAGGCTTTGGATCTTCTTATGTTGGGACGCTCAACGATAATAATTGCACGAAGGCTTAGTCTCATCAGGAATGCTGATTATATAGCCGTTATGGAAGAGGGTCAACTCGTTGAAATGGGTACTCATGATGAATTATTGAACCTCGATGGCTTATATGCAGAGCTTCTACGATGTGAAGAGGCAGCAAAACTTCCCAAGCGGTACTTGAACAAACCATACTTCTTCCTTTCCCATGTAATTTTCAAAAACAAATATAAGGATGGAGAAAGTGGCAAGACTTAGAATAACATACTAAAAATATTTACATATTCTTTAGTGTATTTGAGTACCCACTGGACTGCATCACTTAATGTCGTGTTTTAATAATGTGCAAGACTTCCTCCATTGTATGCTGATGATATACATTTTGTTCTTTAGTGTATTAAGTACCCACTGGACTACACCATTTAATGTCGTGTTTTAATAATGTGCAAGACTTCCTCTCTTCTGCTGATCACATACATTTTGTTTTTCAATGATTACCTAGGATGCCTGCTCGAAACTACAAGGAGACTGCAGTATTTCAAATTGAGAAGGATTCTTCAGCAAGCCATAGCTTCAATGAACCATCATCCCCCAAAATGATGAAGTCACCTTCTCTTCAAAGAATATCTAATGTATCACATTCGCGACCTTCGGATGCCATGTTTAACTTTCAAGAATCACCTAAAGTCCTGAGTCCACCACCTGAGAAGATGCTGGAAAATGGTCAAGCTTTGGATGCAACTGATAAGGAGCCATCAATAAGAAGGCAGGATAGTTTTGAAATGAGACTGCCGGAGTTGCCCAAGATTGATATACAATCTGTACATCGGCAAAAATCAAATGGTTCTGACCCAGAATCCCCCATTTCACCACTTTTAATATCTGATCCTAAAAATGAACGCTCTCATTCACAGACTTTTAGTAGACCAGATAGTCATTCCGATGATTCTTCAGTTACAATGAGAGGAGAAAAAGAAGCACGGCAGCGGAAACCACCATCACTTCGGAAGTTGGCGGAGCTTAGTTTTGCTGAGTGGCTTTATGCTGTCTTAGGAAGCACTGGTGCTGCTACCTTTGGTTCATTCAATCCTCTTCTTGCTTATGTTATTGGCCTTGTGGTGACAGCTTACTATAGAATTAATGATCAACATCACTTAGAAAAGGAGGTGAACAAGTGGTGCTTGGTCATTGGCTGCATGGGTATTATAACAGTTATTGCCAACTTTTTGCAGCACTTCTACTTTGGTATTATGGGAGAGAAAATGACAGAAAGAGTTAGGAGAATGATGTTCTCAGGTGCATAGCTTATCCTTTTGCTATTTTTTATTTTAAAAAATATGGACTTAGGATCATTTTTATCTGTTTCAATAACATGGCAGCCATGCTACGGAATGAAGTAGGGTGGTTTGATGATGAGGAAAACAGTGCTGACAATTTATCCATGAGATTGGCCAATGACGCTACTTTTGTACGGGCTGCTTTTAGCAATCGACTTTCCATATTTATACAGGACATTGCTGCAGTTATTGTCGGTCTTCTCATTGGCGCTTTGCTGCACTGGCGGTTAGCACTGGTGGCTTTTGCAACCCTTCCAATTCTCTGTGTTTCTGCAGTTGCCCAGGTTTGCACCTGCTCTTCTGGTTTTCCATGTATATCTGTTTTCTCTTGTTGTGAACCTAAATCCACATTATCTTGTGCTGAAATTGAACTTGATACTTAGCAGAATGGGGACATTGGGGATTAGTCTCTAAACCACCTGGTAATAGAGACTCTAACATGAACCAACTATCTTTTAAAGCTAAAATTGTTGGGTGAAATCATGAATAGTTTTGGAGCTAACATACCTGATGATTGGGTTGAACTTATATTTCTTCCCTGTCATGCCAAAATGCTGTTTGTGGAAATTTATGCCTCCAGCAAAATTCAGTGATTTTAAAATTTTATAATTTATATAAATTTCAGTTTATGAATGAAACATGAATCCTGATGCAAAATTGTATGATTTTATTCCGCTGATATCATGTTGGCACATTATGGTCTTCTTTCATTCTATTCATTCATCATTATGACAGATGGGTATAAATGTAGAACCAGTGTCTTCTTTACAGCAAGCATTTTGTGACTTTTGGGAGTCATAACAAACACAAAACCCTAGAGATGACTAGATTGTTTTTGACTTACAAATACTTAAAATGGAAAAAAACGAGTGATTTTTATTTTATTTTTTCGAGTTTATTTGTCTCTAAAATTAAGGATAACAAGTTTTTTTGCATGAAAAATCAACAAGTATTCTTTTTTATCTAATATTGATGATAAAGTCGCTGTGTCATTCCAGTAATTGTAATGCATCTTGATGTTTCAGTTAGCTTATTACAGGTTTATAATATTAGCTTAGTTTGGTAGTGTCTATGGCTACTTGTATTCTTTATCAAATTTTTTTTCTTTAGGGAGAAATTATACAACAGTTTCATTATATTTTTTTCCTTGTAGTGTCAAGCATTGTTTTCTCCACTTCACATAGTGGTAAAAATCATTGGTTATTATTGTTGTATTTCCTTGCAGCATCAATAATAAGATGATTGATTGCTACTTCACCATTTCGTGTTGGGTTTACTATCAGTTTCTGTGGAAATATTATGCTAATTCCTACATTAATGAATGATATTAAATTATGACATGGTCATGCAAATAAAGAAGTTAAGACCTGCTCTGAAAAACTGAGATCCATTGATAGAGCACCTAGGCATATTCTAGAAGAAGTGGGATCATGTGGGAGAGAATGAGTTAGTTAGTTCGTTTCCTGATTTTAAGGGATTTTGGTTATTGAAAGAGGGTAGCGGAGTGAGGAATGCATTCAGAAATTGTTAGCATATTGTTAGGATAAAATATTTTCTAGTTAGGAGTTCTTGAACTCTGGTTTTGTCCTTTCTTTGCATCTCTACCATTGTAAGAGCTCTTGAGCTCATCACTTTTCCATAAATAATATACAGTTTCATTATACTGAATTTGTGGGTTCTATCATCCACAAAACAAAAGATAATATTGTTTCTCTCCCTCCCTCCCTCTCTCTCTCTCTCTCTCTCTCTCTCTTAATTATATGAATGATTTGGTAAAGATGGCTAAGACTGATAGGAGAGTTTAGTTCATTTACTTGAATCTTTTGCATAAAATGTACATTAAATACAGCCTGCTTGAATATTGCAGAAATTGTGGCTAGCTGGATTTTCAAGGGGCATACAGGAAATGCACAGAAAAGCATCATTAGTTCTCGAAGATGCTGTTAGAAATATATACACCGTTGTTGCATTTTGTGCTGGCAACAAGGTAATGGAGCTCTACAGGCTGCAATTATTGAAAATATTTAAGAAAAGCTTTCTTCATGGGATGGCAATTGGTTTTGCTTTCGGCTTTTCACAGTTTCTACTTTTTGCTTGTAATGCCCTTCTACTTTGGTACACTGCAATATGTATTAAAAATGGTTACGTAGAACCATCCACTGCACTGAAGGAGTACATGGTTTTCTCATTTGCTACATTTGCCCTTGTGGAGCCTTTTGGATTGGCTCCTTACATACTTAAACGACGAAAATCTCTCATATCAGTGTTTGACATTATAAACCGTGTGCCTAAAATTGATCCTGATGACAACGCAGCGTTGAAGCCGCCCAATGTATACGGAAGCATCGAGTTAAAAAATGTTGATTTTTGTTACCCATCTCGTCCCGAAGTGTTGGTATTGAGCAATTTTAGTCTCAAAGTGACTGGGGGCCAAACAGTTGCTATTGTTGGAGTTTCAGGATCAGGAAAAAGCACTATAATATCTTTGATTGAGAGATTTTACGATCCAGTTGCGGGACAAGTTTTACTGGATGGGAGGGATTTGAAGCTATATAACTTGAGATGGTTGAGGAGCCAACTTGGTTTTATTCAACAAGAACCAATTATCTTCTCAACAACCATAAGGGAAAACATTATATATGCAAGACATAATGCCAGTGAAGCAGAGATGAAAGAGGCGGCAAGAATAGCAAATGCTCATCATTTTATTAGCAGCTTGCCTCACGGGTATGACACTCATGTTGGGATGAGAGGCGTTGATTTAACCCCAGGACAGAAACAGAGAATTGCAATTGCAAGGGTAGTGCTGAAAAATGCACCTATCTTATTGTTGGATGAAGCAAGCTCATCAATTGAATCTGAGTCAAGCAGAGTCATACAAGAAGCTCTAGACACGCTAATAATGGGAAACAAGACCACTATTTTAATAGCGCATAGAGCTGCAATGATGAGGCATGTTGACAATATCGTAGTGCTTAATGGAGGACGGATAGTGGAGGAAGGCAGTCATGATTCGTTGGTTGCAAAGAATGGTCTATATGTCCGGTTGATGCAACCTCATTTTGGTAAGGCTTTGCGTCAGCATCGGCTTGGTTAATATGAGAAGTATGTGATATGAGCGATTTCCACAAATGTTGGTTCATGAGCATAGTTTGATTTTGTGTTTGAGGTGAACCAGTGACTACTTCTGCACCTGAAGGATTTTTCGAAGACTGTAGAAAATATTGATGGAAAGGGTAATGATTGGGCTTGTGTTAGCATCCGGCATTGGTAGGCATAGCAGAAATACTGTAGGTAAAAATAGATGTGTAGGGTTTAAATATATAGGATTTTTTTAGTTTGGTTGGTTTGCGATTCTGGCTGCATTCTTTTGGAGGCGCAACAGGGGGTGTTTTCTATTCATGGTATTGATTTGCTTCTCAATAGAGGGTGGAATCAACACCAATTCTGCCGAGGTGACTTTCTTTTCACTTTCCCTAACCCATGCGTGGATGTTAAACTTATTCACTACTGTAATTTTGTCTTTTCCATTTGTTACTATCGTAGAAAATTCTGATATAAGAGTTGTAAGTTGTAACTTTTGTACATATATAGCTGACAGATTAGACGTTGTTAATTGAACACGGAAAATAGACAAAGAACAAAGAGATTAAAATTAAAAGGAGCAAGGTTTTTTTTTATTTATTAATATTGAAAAGAGAGAGCAAGCATAGATATGTTTACATATGTTGCTTATAAGAAAACGAACGAACAGCAGTTTATTTATTTATTTTACTAATTCATAAAAAACTACCTCTAATTCATTAATCTAAGATTTGTCATTTCAAATTTATTTAATCATTTTCAATTTGTTGTGCTTTGTGTAATGGATAGATTCAGATATACATTTTTCAAAATTTAAACTCAACAAATGGTTATCTATTTTGTTGCACCACGCTCTTGGTACATGTTTGAAACCATCCATGTCATCTTTGGAAATAGCTTCATGCTTTGCTTTACAAATTGTCAAACCTTGCAATTTAAAAGGTCATCAAGTTTTGGAGGTCATTTTCCATTTCCTTGGATTTTTGCTTTTCAAACTAAAACCTTGCAATTTGAAATATGGTCATCAAGTTTATAACCTATTTATTTATACTCTTTTAACTTGTATAAAGAATGAATAGTCAAAGTTTTTCAAGCATAGCAAGTATTTAGTTTAGAACATGTCGTTGGAGCATACCATTTTGCCTGATTTTAGGGTTAAATTTTTCCAAATTTATAAAATAGTTTCATTTTGTTGAAGTGCAACACACTAACACTTAATATTACTAATACATAAAATAATTTATTTTCGAGAAAAATTGTTTCTTGGTTTTTTTTTGTTTTTTCTTGGGTTTTTTCTAAACATGGAATAATGGGAGTAACGAGTGATTAAAAATTTTATCTTCATCCACGACATTAACAATAACATTTACTTACAAATTTAAAATTAAAAAAAAGTCGGAAAAATCTATTATCAATTGAAAGAACAAGTATTAGATGAATTGTGTTACTTAAAAGTGTTCAACAATTATCTTGCTTTCACTTGAAAATTTGTTGTTCATAAACTTATTATGTCAAGGAGCATACCATTTTTCATTTTTTTTAGGTAGGAACATACATATAATTATTTTTTTGGCCAAAATATTTAAATTAGATCCAAAAATTAAACCAAACTCTTTGGAACCATCTTCATAATAATATAATGATTAGAGAGAGAACGAGAAATGAGACTAAAATTTCAATAATATAATGATTAACAAAAAGTAAATAATACAAAAGAATACAAAGAATATATATAATAGATACTAAAAAAAGACTAAACTACCTTTAAAATATCACATATTATTCTCTAACAGTTACTATTAGTTTATTATCATTATGAAACTAAAATAGTAAAATGTATTAAAAAAAAAAATTAAACTTGGTCTGTTCTATATGTCCCCAAATGTTAGGCTATCCACCACTTTCGGTGAAAATATCATACAATGAAAGAAAGCAATACTTTTTCTATGATGTTCAAATTTCAGATGCAGCTACATCACATCACAGCCACATACATGTCAAAACTATGACCAAGTGGCTCACTCTCTCTTTATTACTTATTAGTCCTTATAAGCTAGCTGCATTTTTTGTATATATAATTCCACACAGTGTCACACACATGACCATTTTGGTATTAAAAAGCTTTATAATTTTCACTAACTTTCAACCAAATTTTTATTATAGAACACAAATAAAATCAATAATCAAATACATACATAAAAGAATCTCTCTTTCTTTTGGTTCTGATTCTTGAGCTAATTAATAATAATAATAATGGCAATCTATAGAATTGCTATTGGGTCTCCTGGAGAGGCTGGTCAACCTGATGCAATTAGAGCTGCATTTGCTGAATTTTTTTCTATGCTCATTTTTGTTTTTGCTGGAGAAGGCTCTGGCATGGCTTACAGTAAGCACTCTACATAACATTTTTTTTTTCTTTCTGTTCTTATGAATAGAAGTTGAAATTTCGAAACTATGGTTCAAGAGTTTTTTCTCATCCATTTTCATGCAATATTAATATTCATGTTGAGTATGGTTAATTTTCACTGATAAATGGACAGACGCTTTCGTGTAACGAGAGTTGGGGAGTGCGAGACTGTAATATTTTAACAATGTGTTTTATTTGTAATTCTAAGCATTTGTAGATACAATAGACTAAACTCCACGATCAATGATTTGTATTTTTATGCGCGTTTATTTATTATTGTTTATTTTAGAGTGTGTTTTATTATAAGGATGGTTATTTGTAAAATAAGTGACTATTGGGGGAATTTGGCAGACAAACTTACCAATAATGGACCTGCAACACCTGCTGGTCTCATAGCTGCATCACTGTCACATGCATTTGGACTTTTTGTTGCTGTTTCTGTTGGAGCAAATGCCTCTGGTGGTCATGTCAATCCAGCAGTTACATTTGGTGCTTTCATGGGAGGAAACATTACCCTTTTGAGAAGTATTCTATATTGGATTGCACAATTACTTGGTTCAGTTGTTGCTTGCATTCTTCTCAAGTCTGCTACTGGTGGAATGGTAACCATTATTCTTTGGCTTTAAACACTATTACCTAGGGTACCCTATTAGACATATATTGACACTAAAAAATAGATTCTGATAATTTTGAAAAAATAGAAATACTAACACTGATACTAACATGTAAATGTCGTATCGAATTCAGGCATGTTCGCTTCAATTTTTTCTAAAAAAAATTAAACCATTTTGTCTGCTGGGACAGACTAGACCTCTTTTTTATGCAGTTTTAGGAAAAGTAAAATAATTTTATTATTTATGCTCCAGGCTTGACCTTGCCCAACTTCAGGTATTTTAGGTTGGGATGGACCACAAAATCTTTGACAAAATGAAATTATGAGTTGACTTGGACTGACCTATTTTTTCAGTTGAATCTATTGAACTTTAGTAGTCGCTAATCCAATTGGATCACTATACATATCTTATGCTATATATACACTTTTAATCTAAAATGTTGATGCTATATAGATGACACTTCAATTCTCTAGCTATGTTGTCATTTTTTTCTTTTTCCAAATTAATGATGTTTCAAGAAAATCTAAAATCTGTGCAATTTATGGTACATAATATTAGATTTGATATGATAGGTAAATATAGAATATCTAAATTATTCTAAAGTTTTCAATTCATCTGAAAATTTGAAATCGAATAAGTCGTATCTTTTTTCAAATTAATTAAAAAGACCTACAATTATAGTCAAAACTGCTAATAGAAATTCGAAATAAGTGAATTTTAGTTCTTTGTGCACTAACTTTAAAAATCAATAGATATAGATAGAATGGAGAGAGTAATTAATAGTAACCTTGTGCACTAAATTCATGATTAATATTTTTTTGTAATTTGCATATTGCAGGAGACATCAGCTTTTGCTATATCCTCAGATATATCAGTTTGGAATGCACTAGTTTTTGAAATAGTGATGACATTTGGATTGGTATATACAGTTTATGCAACAGCAGTAGATCCAAAAAAAGGGAATGTAGGAATTGTTGCTCCAATTGCAATTGGTTTTATTGTTGGTGCAAATATCTTAGCTGGTGGAGCATTTGATGGTGCATCAATGAATCCAGCTGTCTCATTTGGGCCTGCAGTTGTTAGTTGGACATGGACTCATCATTGGGTCTATTGGGTTGGCCCATTTATTGGTGCAGCAATTGCTGCAATCATTTATGATAATATCTTTATTGGTGAGGATGGTCATGAACCCCTAAGTGATTTTTAGAAAACCAAAATCTAGCGTAAATGGTTGATGCATAATGTGTGTTGAGTGTTACAAATTTTGAAATTGGGAGTTCGATTCCTACCATAAAAAAAGTGTTTCTAGAATATATATCTTTTAATTAATGTATACTTGTTTTCTCCATATTGAGGAGGGAATAAAGTGTTGGAATTTTTTCAACTCCTGTTGAGATGGTAATTAGGAATGAAAATGATTTTTGAGTACTCAATATTTTTGTTGTAGAAATTAACGACTTCTAGCTCTTTCTTTGATGTAATAGGGATGAACAAGGAAATTTTCTAGATGAATGCTTACTTATTAAAGAAATCAATATGCAGTTAGTTTTATGAACAATATTTTTTAATGGTTATATTATTTATTTTATTATTCATGATAAACTATATGTAAGGGTTAAAATGGGATAGAACAAATACTCACACGTCTTATTATTTATCCGCAAATTTCTCTCTTAAATCTAATAATTTTGCAGTGGGTGGCATGATGCAATTGTGGTAGATAATTTAAATTTGCTTAAAAATTAGAGACAAACTAAATTTAACCCTCATAATAATATTAAGTAATTAACTAATGATAAATAATTATTTTAATGTGTAAAAATAAATTTAGTAAAAATTATTCGAAGATAATGTATGCCTAGAATAGAAAAAGTACAAAAATTATAAAATGATTAAAAATGGGTTGCTATAGCTATAAAAAAAACTACCGATTAAAGCCCTGCAAACAACACCATTGTAACACAGACACAATTCTTACATGGGAATTTCTTCTTCCCTCTCTATCTTATCAAAAGTCCCCAATTCCTTATTCCTCTTTTTTTTTTTTTTTTTTTTTTT
>JBBPBT010001328.1:1629015-1665974 GCA_037974875.1 Cicer bijugum | reverse complement strand
AAAAAAAAAAAAAACAGATATCGGGTTCTCATATTTAAGTTTGGGTTAATTTCCAACTAGTTCATATCTAATATTGTTATTTTACTTCATGTTTATACAGTTCATGTGAGCTTTCTGGTTGAATTAATATTTAATGTCTATCGAGATCATCAATCTGATAAATTTAATCATATATCATCAAATTATACATGTTGAGTTAAGTTTCTACAATGGAATTAGGAAGAGTATCATCAATCAATTTCTAGATACGAATATTGAAAAGAATATTACACATCGAATTGAACTTTAAAAAAGTATAAATGTATTTTGAAAAACATATTATACACTGAATTGAACTTGTGGCACTACTTGTGGCTAATTCAGGTCCAATTCGTACTCCATCTTTCCAAATTGAGGTTGAGGTAGAGGAAGTCTGTGCCCACTACTTTATCCCAACAATAATTTGGGCTGCAATAGTCTGGAGTGGAAATTCCACCATCTGTGCCTCTACAGGCTTTTGTTGATCCTCGACGAGAAATTCTGAACCATCTAGATTATGTCCAGCTGCCACCCCATATGGGATTCACAAGTCCTCAATTTATAGGTAGGCCAAGGACTGTCTACTCCCATAATCATTTTCATGATGATACAACTCGATTTGCATCTCAACAGGTAATCCTTGCGGTGCAAATGACAATGAATCAACCATCATCTCATACCGATATAAGACCAAGTGTCATTCAACCACAACCAGTCACGCAAACACAACAAAACTGTTTGGAGCAATATTATGGTGAAAATACTTCAGGGTTAAGGAAGCACCAGATACTATTTGCTTAAAGTTACAAGGCATATCCACTTCAAGTTCCATTCGGAGGTAATTATGGTTGGGTTCAGGTTTCTCCATCAAAGCATGTTATTTTTTCATGATGCATTGTTACCTCAACAACCAATAATGGCCCCTCATATAGTGGAGGACTGTTATATGTGTTAGAAAAAACTACCTCATGCACATTCAGATCCAGTGGTTTCGGATCAACATAATAGCTTTGTGCGTTCAATTCACGATTCAATGCCAAGTTACAATAGTCTCCTGGTGGAGGATAGTTTAAGAGCTAAAGCAACAAATAGGGTTTTGGTGACTACACCATTGAAGGAAGGCTATGTTAATGTTGAACAAACAATTGGGACCAGATCCAAGGTCATTATATCGGGTAGTGACATAAGCGGACTTTCTCTACAGGTTGAAGATGGAAGAAATAGTAGAGTGGACATGTTTGATAATCCCATAAATGTAGTGGTTATCCTGGAAACAGTTGGAGGAATAGGTGAAAAATAGTCGCCAAGAGATGGGCTAACAGGAACAACACCATTGTCTTATCTAGATGACTTCACTCACCAGCATGTGGTACCAGTTGATAACATGATCAAAGAGGATGTGGTTGTGAATAAGCCTGTTAATGAAAAACCTTTAGTTGGCGGCACATCTGTTGAAACTTCTGAGTGTATGGTTCAAGAATCATCAACAGAGTATACTAATAAACATACACAAAAATAATAGAAGCAATACCCCATGTATACTCATGGACTATATCAAGGTCCTAAAGTATCCCAAATAAACCATATCAACATATGTGTAACTTTTAAAGAGAAAATGACGGTGTCCACCAAATAGAACAAATAAGTTATGATCATGTTTTCCCTATGAACATCTCTAAGGTCATCATCATTTTGGGTCTCTTGTCCTAAGTCCAACTTCCTCCTATACTAATTATTGATTCATTTGAATCGTACAAGAGCGGCCCTCGTTGCATGACACTTGCTAAGAGCTTCCTTGTGATCCTTTTCCAATGAGGTCCACCAATATCTCTATAGCCTCACCTCTGCTCAAAAGAGTATGTCGCAAAAGACGATCAATGATGGCCAAATGAGGCACACAAGAGTCATCGTCTAGAGCAATTATTATCTCAACAAAAGTGAGGTGGAAGTTGACGGTCTCCAAATGCCACCTTCATTAAAATACTGACAAAAAACCTAGATTAATATTTTCATAACTGGTTTGAGCGACATCTGACACCCTCAAATTCTAGAATATGTCAAGAAATCAATCATCATTTAAGGTTTCTAATGATTACATCTTCTACTTGAGATTTATGCACTTCAATGCATTACGAAGTTGATTTTTTTTTTTTTTTTTAATCTAAACTAACGTAAATATTAAAGTTATATTTAAAAGAGCTTAGCCACCTCTATGATAAGAGCTTTATATTGTCAATAATGAAACTCACATTATAAGCATTTTTCTGAAAAATTACCTCATTTATTTATTTCCATATTAACCGAATAGTTGTCAACCAAATTATGTTAATTCATTGGCACATCACATGTCCACACGAAACAATAAACATCAAATTGTTGAGCATATGCAAGTGAATTATTTGATAAAACACTAAACATAAATAATCCAAACCAACCTACATTGTCATACTACACCATCCCAAACTGGAGACATTAAAAAAAATTGACCATCCGATACATTGTTGTGATTCAACATGTAAAAGTTCCATGATGAGACATTAATTTTTTGAGTTGTTAACCTTTTATTTAAAAAACTGAAGTGGTATTAATGTATTTCAAAGTAATTTATGAAACTGGGGTTTCTCACACTCATATAATTTGCCTCACACAATGCGACATAAGCTTCCTTCAGCAAATAATTTGTGTCCATGAACATTGTTCCAAGACTACCCATCAATAGCATTAACCTTCAATTTAAACATTACCTAAGAGATCTCACCATGCCTCCACTAAATCCTCATCACACCCAAACAAGCGTCTTCTCCCCTTTCACCCTTCAACACCCTCTATTTCCAATAAATCTATCATAATAGTTACACATTCCTATGTTTGTAAAGATGAATTAAAAAGTCTAGCAAACCGTTGGCACAAATCCCCTTCTAATGAATCTCTCGAAAACAATATATTTTTTCCATCATCTACAACTCCATTTAACTTAATCGGAAACCAATCCATACAAAAAGACTCCATCTCCCACCTAAATAGCTTGAATAGGAGAATTGTGCACCAACAACTTACTAATATTTGTCATGCCAAATGTTTATAATTATTATAAATAAATATAGTTATTAGATAATAATAAAATTAAGACAAAATACATTTCGAGATCTTCTATGTTTCACAAAACTAACGGTTTGGTCTTTTATATTTATTTTGTAACACTTAAGTCATTTAAGTTTAATTCAATTTCTGTTTAGATCTTTTAACTTTCAATTTGTTTCCTTCTTATTTAGTCATTTAATTTAAGTTAAACTATATTTATACTGTTACTTGCTGATTTGTTCAAGTTTCAACAACGACTAATACAATTGAAAATACTTGACCACAGTGGCGGATCTTGTACAAAATATTTGGGGGAGTTGGATTAAGAAATATTATAATTGAAATTTTTAAAAGTCATATAATTTTTTTTAGAGTATCACACAATTCATACATAGTAGACAAGTTGAAAAAAAATTAGAATTTCAATTTTCAAAGTCATACGATTTTCACAATTTTCACAAGTCACACAATTTTCACAAATCACACCATTTTCACAAGTCACACAATTTTCACAAATCACACATTTCACACAATTCAATCAAATAAAATATATCCATTTTATAATTTTCATATTTGTCAAAACAAATTATTCTTGAAAAAATCCATCAATTTTTTTTTATATTTAAATATTGTCACTTTTAAAAAAAATACACATATTAATTAAAACAATTCACAATTAAAGAATAGTATCACACTATATCATATATCAATCATTAACCTGAAAAATCTTGTTAACAGTTAATAGGTTGAATTAAAAGTTAATAGTTGAGTTGCTAATTAGGATGTTAGAGTTTGTTAGTTAGAGATTAGTTATATCACTATTATTTTGATAATATATATATATATATATATATATATATATATATATATATATATATATAAATAAAAGAAATTAAAAAATATAAGGCTACTTCCCACTCCCAAAAAGATCCAGTGAAAATTGATAGGGTGGTTATGTAACTCTAGCTAATCAACAATGAAACAAAGAATTCAATCATAGTAGGAATTCTTATTTATCGAACTGGAATTGAGTTACAATGGAAGTTTGAGAACAGAGAAAAAAAAGAAGAAGTGTAATACAAGTTAGATTATGAATGCCTGAATTGCCATCGATGGCAGATTTCTTTCTTTTTTTACGGTAATCTATCTGGAAACAAATACGTAAAAACCCTGTATTACCCTAAAAATTTAAAAATCAATAATATATTATTTAATTTGTTCTGATTATATACCGATTAATTTATATTTTTTTATGTAGATGAATAAATATTATCAATAAGATTATGAGTTTAAATTTAAAATATATTTAACAAATTTCGATGTCGGTTAAATTCAGAATTAAGTATTAAAATTGTCTATATTTTTTTAAACAATTAAAATATCAACAAATTATTTTCATTATTTTTAAAAATATATTTATTAACTAGTATTTTATTTTCATTTCATGACAATAATTTAGATCAAATGTCGTTTATTAACACAATAAAATAAACACATTTAAAAAAATTAAAAAACTGAAACAGACATTATACAGAACAAACAAATATGTTTTTCAAAAAATATTATACTAAAGGTTGTTGGTAATATGGACCATCATTTTAAGTGGTTCATAAAAAAAAAATCATTTTTATATGTTAGACTTAACAGGACTTATCCATTCTACTATAGTACTCACGCTTCTTTGAACACATTGAAACATCCAACCATAAGTTACCTCTTCCACCAAAGCTGCTTCCATTGTCAACTGCTAATTGATTCCCCAACTCGACATAATTCAGGAGTCCAAACTTCAATTGCTACTTACTTGAATGAATTTAGTGCATGATGGACCACGAAAAATAGTTGCCCATTTTTGCTATTGTTTTTAGATATAGAGTTTGTTTGATTTATATATATATATATAGTTGACCATTAGAGAATCTACAAAATGCTACAACAATATGTCCCTCATATTAATCATTATTAAAACATTCATCAAAACTTATAAATGATCTACATTTCTTAATTTTTTCTACAACCATTTAGACACGTGTATGACATCTAAAAAATTGATAATAAAAGTACATTCTCATAATCAATATAATTAACTTCATTCACTTGTAAGGTAGCATATACAATAACCTTAAAACATGCATAATTTAGTATAATTTTTAGGCTACTAATGAAATAAAATATAGCTTAAAACACTACGTTGAAAAAATAAAAACTTAAAGGATCCAAATAGAAGTTTAAATGAGTTACCAAAAAATATAAAAGATCATATTACTATTTTTATGAAACATAAAGGATCTCAAGATATATTTTATCTAAAATTAAATTTTCTATTGAGAATAGATTAAAATCTATAATATATAAAAATATTAAATAAAAATGAATGAACATTTGTATATAAAAAATAAAATAACCAGCGAGGTGTAGGATGCTATTAACGTTGTATCCTGTTCTTTATTTTGAATTTCTAGGAAAATTTGAAGCTGTACCCAAATTTGTTCAAAGCTGGATTTACCTGTCACAATCGAGATAGGTAACGACATACATATGTGATGTTTCCTTACATAATAAACAACAACCATGGCGTAAAGTCTACAGTTCAGCTTCCAAATACCTTGATTTACAAATAAATTTGTACTCCATCGATCATTATTATAGATTAAATTTAACTATTTTTAAAAATATTTATGTGAATAATTCAATATTTGATCTTAAAAATAGAAAATTTATTAAATTAAATTTATATTATATATTAATCTACAAATTAAATTGTATTTAATTGAATTTATTAATAGAATAGTGCTATTTGGTACGAATGGTTTTCACAAAAAATAGAAGAAAGCACAAAAATAGAGGTTTAGACCATTAAACAATTAGTTGACCATGCATGAGAAAGTGAAGAACTATAATTGCGTGAAAATTATTTCTTTGATAATAGTGATTTGAAGATATTACTAGTTATCAAGTCCTCATTTTTTTAGAATGCTAGCTAAAATCTCCTAACTAGCATTATAACTTGAATCAAGAATTACACTATTGGACATAATTTATGTCTTATTTTTTTCACACCACCACCTTTTTTTAAGTATTATTTTGTATGAACTTTTGTGATTTTTTCCTTTGTGAAAATGAACTTTGTTGGATTGAGGAGTGTAACAGTTTATAAATTATCTTTGACCTCGATTTTTAAATAATGTGATCCTTTTTAACACAAGAATAGTAGCTCTCTATCGAAGCTAAGAGAATAAATAATCCCTTCAGCTCTCACGTATTGGAACTAAGATTTATCAAAGAGAATAAAGAATCTCATAGTAGTTTAACATCGGTAGTTTAACTTCGATGGAAGAAATTGCTATTTATAGATGGTGACATTTGACTGAAATCCATATTGTAAATAACTCTCAATAATGGGGTGTATGTGCAAATATAGGCAAAAAAGGGTGGTATTTAATATGAGCTAGTCTTTTATTCACTCCGAGACAAATACATTGCAGCTGCATGATATAATTGTGTCTTAAACATACCCAATATAATTTTTGTTACATATTTTAGCTAAGATCTATATTTCACCGATATATTTTAGCTAACATCCAATATAATTTTTATGTTACATTTTTAGATCTTTGTGTTGGGGGAAACAAGTTGTAGAAAAATAAAAAGATGAAGATGCACGTGATGACGATTTCATAAATAATTATAAATTGTGTGTGGACACATTTAACTTTAGGTTTGAATATTCTCTCCCGATTTATACAAATTGAATGGAATAAGATTACTAGGAATTAATTTCAATTTAAAGTACATTAGAATTCCTAAAATGAATTACATTTTTAAAATGAAATGATTAAAAATGAAAAAAAGAAAATCAATTATGTTTGTGCACCAGAAAAAAAAAAAATCAAAATATCACATTTTTTGGTCTATAGAAAAGTCACTTTATCGTCTCTTTTAGATTTACCGTGTTTAAAGAGATATATCCAATTAATATTCAATATATCAAACCAATATTGAGATTGTCCGATGACTAAACATTGCACTCTTATTATGTGTGATGTAAACGGTCATTTTAATTCTTAAATGTACGTGTTATTATTATATTTATTGAAACTATTAAAATTATAAAAAATATTATAGATCAAAATTGACTAACGAAATATATATTTAAAAATCAAATTAATATATCAAAAATATGGACGAAGACTAAATTGTCTTACTAAAATTTCCTTCATATTATTTTTGTAATTTTAATATATTTAAATATTATATTAACTTCATCTTACACATTAAAAACAAAAATAAATATTTATCCTTATGTGTGTGTTGTCTTCGAATCCCATTGCACACGTCTCTTGGAGATTTTAATTTTCCTTCCGTTTACATCAATTTAAATAAAAAGTATACTAATAAAGTTTTGTGTTTACAGTAGAACAGATTTTATGAAATTACTATTCATACCTCAGTGTATTTTTTATTTATTAAATAGAATAATTGGTCATTTAAATTATAAGCGTCACTATCAATATTTAAATTTTATAAATTGATAAGTATATCTTTAAAATTATAAAATAATAATCAAAATAATTTAAATTTAAATTTTTATCTTTGAAGATTATAATGTGACATGCTAATTGAACATTTGACGTCTTCGTATTGATCTCATATATATCAATGCTATCACAACACATGCCAAATTTCTATGAAATTTAAATCTTTCATGAACTAATATGTCCATAATTAGTCAATGCACAATTATAATTATCTACAAATTTATCTCTAAAATGACTAAATTTTATTAATAATTTTATGACATTGATATGATATCAATGTGGATAAGCCACATATTCAATTACATTGTTATATCAAAATATCTAACAACAAAAATTTGCACATCAAATATTTTGATTGATATTTTACAATGTCAAGAATATATATGTCAATTCACAAAATTCAAAGACTAATTTGATTAATGCTTACAATTTCAAGAACTAATTCACATGTTCATGTTAACAATGAAAAAAGGAAGAAGAGAGACAACTAAAAAACAACCACTCTAGAGTTTTACAACATAGAATGAACCAAACTTAAGTTAATAGGGTTACAATGAGTATATATACAGAAGAATAGAAATATCTAAAATACCCTTACTACTAATATATAATAACATTATCTAACATCTCCCCTCAAACTCACAATGCATTAACATGGAGCATCGAGAGTTTGTCAACTAAAAAACGAAAATATTTGATGGAATGCATCTTTGTGAACAAATCAACAATCTATAAAGATGAGGAGACAAACGGTAGAGTAATGGTACGTTCATGAAATACTGAGTTGTGAGCAATTTGAATAGCACTCTTGTTATCACAATGCATCGGAGTTGGCTTAGAAAGAGAGATACTCATATCAGACAAAAGTCAATACAACCAAATTATTTCAGCGGTAGTGGATGCCATAACGATACTCAGCTTCTGTAGAGGAGCGAGAGACAATGTCATGTTTCCTACTCTTCCAAGAAATAAGAGAGCCTCCTAGAAAGATACAAAATCCTTGTTAAGACAAAATCTCTCAAATGATTTTAATGATAACAAAATTACTTAAGAGATTATGATTGTGGTTAATGACTAATATGTGATTTTGAGTGTATTCATGTAAGAAAATAGGTTATTAATCATTAAGGCAAAAAGAAGATAAATCTGATCAAGTCTGAGGATGGAAAACGACGAGGATGGCTTAATCTTAAAATCTGCACAATATGTGTCCTCACCAGAACAAATGCTTTTATTCAGTAAAGAAATGCACAACAATGTCAAAGGATGAATAAATAAATAAATTTGAAATAAAGACGCTAGAAGGCCAAAAGGAAAAGGACGAGAATAGCTAGATCTAAGTCTAGAGGATGATAGACTAGGTTGAGGATGGTTCAGCAAAGTTGAAAGCAACCCATCAAGCATGTGCAAAGGCTAAATTTAGACCATTTATTGTGCTTGCACGGATGAATACATGAAGAAGTCAAGTTAAAGAAAGGCAACAACAAACAAGCCAAAAATGGAAGATCACATGTTGATGGCAGATCTGATCCTTAGACTGGAGGATGAGAGTCTTATGTAAGAGGGTAGCTTTCTATCTTGTCAAAATCACCCTCAAAAGTTGAAATCAACCTAGTCCTTAAAGTTTTTTAAATGATTGTAGCTCACATGGTCAAAGAAACATCCTTGCAAAAGAAAATAGACAAGGACATCTCAAGATCAAGTTTCAAGGAAGCTGTGCATGCGCGAGGATGGCCTCTGCCAGTCCAAGAACAAGCTGAATGACAGTTCTATAATTATGATGAAAAACCTTGGATCTTTTGTAATGAATTCCAACGGTCATCAAAGGGCTTGAACCTCTATAAAATGCAGTAAGCTCTTCATCATTAAACACAAAACATAATTGCACAAAAATATCAACCATCTTAAAGCTATAAAGTGCAATTCCTATCCTCACTTCATACTTTCCTTAATCCTACACTATATCTTTGTAAATCCTTTGAGAAAGTATTAAGTATCAATCACTCTCATATCACTTTGTAATTTCCTTGTGAGATACACTTGGAAATATTTGAAAATGGATCGTAAGCTTGGCGAAGCTAAAGAATACACATTTTGTAATCATTCTCAGCGTGAGGTTGATCTATTTGAACTTTAGTAAAATCTCACAAGGGTGTGAGGACTAGACGTAGCCATCTTTGGGTGAACCAATATAAAATTATGTGTGTCTCTCTCATATTTTTCTCTCAGTCTTATGCTCAACTCAAAACTGAAGGTTTGACAAACCTGTCCTCGGACTCATTTATTTCTAATGTGTGCTTTGAGAAGGGAAGAGTATGACAAAGTTGAAGAGTGCAAAAATGCTAAGGAGCTTTGGGACACTATAAGGATCCATCATGAAGGATCAAGCCATGTAAAAGAAGCGAGGATAGACATGGGAGTAAGAGATTTCGAACTATTCTAAATGAAGGAGGAGATAAGTATTGATGAAATGTTCTCAAGGTAAACAATCATATTAAATAACTTGAGATCTATTGGAAAGGTATACTCCGTTCAAGAAAGGATAAGAAAAATCCTAAGAAGTTTACCAAAAGAATGGAGGTCAATGGTAATTGCCGTTACAGAAGCAAGAGATTTGACCTACATGAAATTATAAGATTTGGTTGGAACTCTTAGAACTCATGAACCATTGTTGCTGGATGATAAACCAAACAAAAAGGGGAGAATGGTTGCTCTAAAAATCAGCCAAACAGAAAATTCATCATCTAAGAAGAATGAAGATGTCATAAAAAGGAAAACGCAGAGTATCCTCTGTCTGAGGATGAGGATGAACTCGCTCTGATTTCCAGAAAAATTCAGAGGATGATAAATAGAAGAGGACAAAATAGAGGACTTCCTCAAAAAGAAAAAATTGACAAAAGTCAAATAACTTGTGATGGATGCAACAAGATGGGACACTACAAAATTAAGTGTCCTCTCAACAAAAGGAACTCAAGAAGACTTCCATACAAAAACAAATCCATGATGATTACTTGGGATGATAGTGACGAGTCATCCTCTGAGCAAGAAAAGGAAGAAGAGGCCAACCTCTGTCTCATGGCAAAATCAGAAACTGAAAAGGTAAGTATTTCTGATCTATGTCCTACTTGTGAGAAATTAGAAATTGAATTTGATAGCCTCTTAAATGACTCAAAAACTTTATCTCAAACATGTATATTTCAAAAAAAAAAAATCAACTTGTTAAGATAAAGAAACAAAATGAGGAGCTTCGAAAAAAGAATGATGAGTATGTTAAAATCATTCAAGATTTGCAACAATCTCACTTTCAAATGTCAGAGAAACAAAAAATTCTTAACGAGAGGATAGTCAAAACTCATCATCAACCTCCTGACGAGGATACAGAAAAGGAAATTTTGAAAACTGAGGTTATAGAACTAAAAAATGATATTTCCAACTTTGTCAAATTTACAGAAACATTTCAAAAGATAATGGGATCTCAATCTGGAATATTTAACAAGGCTGGTATTGGTTTTAAAAGCTCTCAAAAACAAAAATTATATGAAAATTTTTTCTTGCCTAAAAAATGAGAGGATAGGCCTAAATGCACCTTTTGCAAAAAAACTTGGGCATACTTCCAAAATTTGTCATGCTAAGAAGAAAGCTAACAATATAAAGTGATCATGCTCATTTTGTGGTAAACATGGACACCATGATTCTATTTGTTATCACAAAAGGAAAGTCCTCACAAGAGGAAAAACTAACCAACAAGGACCCAATGCTATAGGGGTACCTAAGTCACTTTTAAACTCTAATACAGGTTCATCCTATAATCAACAAAAGAAAGCCTATGTACTTGGACAGTGGTTGCTCAAGGCATATGATAGGGGATAAGCAATGCTTCATGTCATTAGAGATAAAAGATGGAGGATCAGTCACATTTGGTAATAATAATAAAGCTCAAATAAAAGGAACATGTATTATTAATAAGAATAATTCTGTAAAAATTGAAAATGTTCAATATGTGGATGGCTTAAAACATAACTTGCTAAGCATTAGTCAATTATGTGATAGTGGTTTTGAAGTTATTTTTAAGCCCACTCTATGTGAGGTTAAGCACTCATCCTCGGGTAGAGTTTTCTTTTCCGGGTTTAGAAAAAGAATTTATATGAACTTTATCTTGATGATCTACCCACTGAATCTTGTTTTGTTTCCATTGAAAAAGATAAATGGATTTGGCACAAACGTGCTGGTCACACAAGCTTAAACACTATTTTTAAATTAGCAAATTTAGAATTAGTAAAAGGTCTTCCAAAAATTAATTTTGAAAAAGACAAAGTTTGTGAAGCTTGTGTCAAAGGAAAACAAGTTAAGAGTAGTTTTCACTCTAAAACATTGTTTCAACAAATCATCCTTTGAACTCATTCATATTGATCTTTTTGGTCCTATCAAAACTCCAAGTCTTAGTGGAAAAATATATAGTTTTGTAATTGTTGATGATTTTTCTCAGTTTACTTGTGTTCTATTTTTAAAACACAAAGATGAAGCCTTTGAGGCATTCCACCATTTTTGCAAAAAGATTCAAAACGAAAAAGGATCAAAAATTGTCTCGGTGAGAAGTGACCATGGAGGTGAATTTGAAAATGAATCTTTTAAAAATCTTTGTGAAGAAAATGGTATTTCTCACAACTTTTCTTGTCCAAGAACTCCCCAACCAAATAGGGTTATTGAAAGGAAAAATAGAACTTTACAAGAAATGGCTGGAACTATTTTAAATGAAGCCAACATTGAAATATACTTTTGGGCTGAAGCCATCAACACTGCTTGTTATGTTTCTAATCGTGCATCTATTAGAAAAATTTTAAAAAAAACTCCATACGAGTTATGGAAAGGGAGAAAACCAAATATATCATATTTTCATATATTTGGGTGTTATTGCTACATTTTAAATATTAAAGAAAATTTGGGAAAGTTTGATCCAAAATATGATAAAGGAATTTTTCTAGGATACTCCACAACGTCAAAAGGTTATAGAATATATAATCTTAGAACTCAAACGGTGGAGGAATCCATGCATGTTATTTTTGATGAGTTTGATGACTTGTGTTTAGAAAAATTGGATAAAAATGAAGAAGATGAACAGTCATCCTCTCAAGTACCCAGTCCTCACAAAGAGGATGAGTTTGACCCAACCTCTCAACAACTTCCAAGAGGATGGAAAACAGTCACACATCATCCTCCAGATCTAATCATTGGGAATACTGAGGATGGTGTTAGAACCAGAAATTCTCTAAGGGAAAGCACTACCAACATGGCCATGATATCACAAGTTGAACCAAAACGATTGATCAAGCTATTGGTGACAAATCATGGGTTGAAGCTATGATGGAAGAGCTTTCACAATTTGAAAGAAACAAGGTATGGAATCTTGTACCCCATTCTCTGGAAAAATCTAATATTGGGACTAAATGGATATTTAGAAACAAACCAAATGAGGATGAATAAGTTATTAGAAATAAAGCAAGACTAGTAGCACAAGGGTACAATATACAAGAAGGAATTGATTATGATGAAACGTTTGCACTCGTAGCAAGACTTAAAGCAATAAGAAACCTCTTAGCTTATGCTACTCATAAAGGTATAAAACTATTTCAAATGGATGTCAAAAGTGCCTTTTTGAATGGATTCTTAAATGAGGAAGTGTATGTTCGTCAACCTCTTGGGTTTGAGGATGAGAAGCGGCTAAACCATATGTTCAAACTCTCAAAAGCTCTTTATGGTTTAAAGCAAGCTCCTCGAGCTTGGTATGAGAGGTTAAGCTCTTTTCTAAAAGAAAATGAATTCATTAGAGGACATATTGATACTACTCTTTTCAAGAAGACACTTGAGAAGGATTTATTTATTGTTCAAATATATGTCGATGATATAATTTTTGGATCCACAAATGAAAAGATGTGTAAAGATTTCTCAAACCTCATGCAAAATGAGTTTGAGATGAGTATGATGGGGGAATTAAAATTCATCCTTGGTTTGCAAATCAAACAACGAGAGGATGGTATTTTTATATCACAAGGAAAATACACCAAGGATTTGCTCAACAAATATAACATGAGTTCAGCCAAGAGTATGGGAACTCCTATGCACCCATCCTCTATACTCCACAAAGATGATGAAAGATATCCAATATATGAAAAGGAGTACATAGGGATGATAGGATCCTTGTTGTATATTACAGCCAGGAGAACAGACATTGTATTTGCAGTCGGTTGTTGTGCAAGATTTCACTGCAATAAAAAGGATTTTTAGATATCTTGTTGGCACTATAAATCTGGGAATTTGGTACAAGAAATGTTCCAATCTTGACCTCATAGCTTATTGTGATGCCGACTACGCGGGAGACAAAATTGAAAGAAAAAGCACAAGTGGTGCTTGCCAATTTCTTGGTAAATCCCTAATAAGTTGGTCATGCAAAAAACTAAGTACCATTGCTTTTTCAACTGTTGTGGCAGAATATGTATCAGCCGTTCAATGTTGCTCACAATTACTTTGGATAAGAAATCAACTTGAGAATTACTCACTAAGGTACACAAAGATTCTCATCCTCTGTGATAATACAAGTGGGATAAATCTGTCTAAAAATCCCATTCAACATTCTAGATCTAAGCACATTGAAATTAAACATCATTTTATAAGAGATCATGATCAAAAAGGGGATTTAAAACTAATTTTTATTGACACTAAAAATCAATTAGCAGATATTTTTACCAAACCTCTCAAAGAGGATAGATTCAAAAAGATCTTGGAGGAACTCTCAATCCTATATTTGTCTAAAATTAATTAATTTATCTTTGTTATGTTCCTTTATTATATTTATCTTATTATGTTTGTTTTATTAAATAAAAATCCAAAAAATATATGTTGTTTTATTTAAATATGTATATTCATTTTTAGTCTAAATCTGCGAGGATAGCAAAACCACCAGATGACGGAATGTCCTTATTGGTGTAACTTCCATTGACATGGAAGCCTAGAAAAACAGCATGCACCTCCTCTCTCATTGGTCAGCACGCGTGGCACCTGCCTTTGTGTTTCACGTCGTGCAATTAATGCATTAACGACTATGTGTTCCCAGTTGTCTCATTCATCATCACGCTAGGTTCCTAGGCAAACGACACATTAATTTATCTCTTGCTCTCACATTTCCTCCCATGTTCTTCTTGTATAACTTCCATCCTCTTATATTTTTTCCCGTCCTCGATCACTCTCACTCATCTACCATTTGTTCAAAAACTTCTCTTTACTTATCAGTTGCTTTCCACTCTAGTTTTTTCCGATGGTTCGAACCAAAGTCACTGCAAAATGAAAAATCACTTATCAAGAACAAGAAGAGAATCAAGATGTTTACTCAAGCACTGATTTAGATTACCATGAGGAAACCCAATATGAAGGAAAATCTTTGAACACCATTCCTTCTTCTCAACCTTCCAAAAGTTCCTCTTCTCCTTCTTTCACTCCAAAAATTTCAAAAAACTCATCATCCTCAACTCCCATCAGACACTCCTCCAGAATCATGTCTGGAGCCATTTCATCAAAAACGGCACTCCCTCAGGACAATACAGTTCATGTCATCCAATCTGATGATTCAGAAACAAATCTACCTTCAGAACCTTCACAACAGCCTCTTCCTGCGAAACCATCCTCCAAAGCTTCAACTCCTAAAAAGGTTAAACCTTCCTCACCAAAACCCCCATCCTCGTCTCCAACAATTTATAATATTACCCCACTATTTGATTCGACTGATTTAGAAACCAATTATGTCTCAAAATGGCAAAACAAATATGTGGTCAATGGTAAAATCATTGATCTTGTTGATATCAAACAAGGAGGATTTAATGTGGAAGAAATGTTTGACCAACTCGGATGGACTTCGTTCTTCAAAATCAATGAGCCCAATATCCTCGACTTGTAAGGGCATTTTATGCTGCATCAAATGGTTCAAGAGACTCCACTAATTTTAGTATGGTACTAAAAGGGGTTCCATATAGAGATAAACCCCACTACACTATGTCAAATTCTTGACATACGTGATGAAGGAGCCTACCACTTATGGTGGTATTCAAGATGTCTCATCACTAGGACCTCTGTCCTTCAAAACATTCTCACAAAACCTCAAAAACCCTTAATAGCCTCAAATCTCCGTCCAATATGTTGTATCCTCCACAATATTTGTTTTTACTTCATTGCACCCCGTGCTGGCAGCTTTGAGAAAGTCACGAAGCTTGATATAATGATCATTCATCATTTGATGACTGACTCTCCCCTTCACTTAGGTTATGTGATTTTCTACTTCATGTTGAATGATGTTTTGATGGGAAAATTTGCTCCCAATGGAATGTTGCTAACTAAGATTTTCAAATTCTTCAAACTCCCACTTGAAGATCAACCCTCCATCCAATTCAATATCACTTTTTCTATAAAGTATATCAAAAAAATGAAGTTTAAACATGACAACCTCCCTGCCTCTAAGAAACGGAAAGCACGAGATTCCTCTTCTCCCTCTCAGAAATTTGAAGAAGACACCATTTAACCACCACATGAGGATGCACCATCACCACTCATTCAAGAACCCACTTCTCCACTGCGTAACTCTCCTGATCATACTCCATCTTCATTCCATGACTCTCTTACTCCGAACTCACCTGTCCAACCATCTCCTCAATCTTCACCAATCCATAATCTGACTCCCCTTCATGAAGCCGATCCTTTCTTTGAGGATACCTTCACACCAACTCCTCTTTAAAATATGGAAGATGGTGAGGAGTTATATTTTGATCTTAATCTGTCTTATCCTCCCTCGCCTACGGATGTGCCTATGGCCTCTCCTCCAACTATGCATATGGAAGAGGATGTGCTCCCCCAACCAGATTTTTTGCAACCGATTCCCATTCCTCCTGTTACAACTCTTGAAGAACATGCCCAACCTTTCCTTGAGGTCACATGTTTGTTTAGTTCCCTTGACTCGCTTTTTTACTGCCACAACTCATAATTGTTCAAAGGAAAAAGCTGGGAGCTCTCAGAATAAGAGTTCCATTGTAAATGATTAGCCTAAGGACTCGGTTCCTAGCACAAGGACTGAGGACAGCAAGGTACAGAAGCAAATGAAACTGCTCAAATTAATTAGGAAGGATCAGAAGAAAATCCTTCACAGATTCACTCACTTTCAGAACTCCTTGGTTTAATTTGGTCTCATTCTGGAATGGGTTACCAAACACTTGGCTCCTACTATTGCTCCTGGAGATCATCCTCTAGAGCTACTAGCCCAACCTTCCTTTGATGTTCCATCTCCCTCATCCTCATCAGACGAGCCATCCTTATCTGACTAAATCTATGATTATCTCTTTTTGATGCTGCCAAATTCAGGGAGAGACCGATTATACTTATCAAGTAGTTGTTTTATGTTAAAATGATTGTTAGGTTGAATTGTTGTGTTTTATGTTTATGTTGTGTTGAACAAAACTTTGGAATATTGTCTTATTTTTATGAAGTTTTATTTACGGTTAAAATCATGTGGGATACATTTAGGAGGAGTAACGTTTTTTAGATCATTACACATATGATTGAGGGGGAGCATAAACATTTTATCTTATGAACTTGTCTCCTTTAAAATCATAATCTAAAGAATTTTGTCATCATAAAAAATGGGGAGATTGTTGAGACAAAATCTCTCAAATGATTTTAATGATAACAAAATTACTTAAGAGATTATGATTGTGGTTAATGACTAATATGTGCTTTTGAGTGTATTCATATAAGAAAATAGGTTACTATCATTAAGGCAAAAAGAAGATAAATTTGATCAAATCCGGGGATGGAAAATGTTGAGGATGGAAAACGGCGAGGATGGCCTAATCTTCAAATCTGCACAATATGTGTCCTCACCAGAACAAATGCTTTTATTCAATAAAGAAATGCACAACAATGTGAAAGGATGAATAAATAAATATATTTGAAATAAAGATGATAGAAGGCCAAAAGGAAAAGAACGAGAATAGCTAGATCTAAGTCTAGAGGATGATAGACTAGGTTGAGGATGGTTCAACAAAGTTGAAAGCAACCCATCAAGCATGTGCAAAGGCTAAAATCATACGATTTAGTGAGCTTGCACAAATGAATACATGAAGAAGTGAAGTTAAAGAAAGGCAACAACAAACAAGCCAAAAATGGAAGATCACATGTTGATGGCAGATCTGATCCTCGGACTAGAGGATGATAGTCTTATGTAAGAGGGTAGCTTTATCTCTTGTCAACATCTCCCTCAAAAGTTGAAATCAACCTAGTCCTTAAAGATTTTGAAATGGTTGTAGCTCACATGGTCAAAGAAACAGCCTTGCAAAAGAAAATATATAAGGACATCTCAAGATCAAGTTTCAAGGAAGCTGTGCATGCGCGAGGAAGGTTTGAAAAACCCGTCCTCGGACTTACCATCCTCAGCGAGAAGATAGCTTTTAAAACACTTGAAAATTATTTTTAACAACAAAATCCATATTTAACCCCCTCCCTTCTAGTGATATTTAGCTATAACAATCCTATGGTAGATTTACAAAATAATGTGTCACTAGCCCAATCAACATCAGAATAAGCTCGTAACTCCAATGAAGATGACGATGGAAAGAGAAGGCTTTAAAATTGAGTTCCTCGAAGATAACGAAGAATTTGAAGAACTGTTGCCCAATGTACTGTAGTGGGAAGACAAGAAACTGACTAACAACATAAACAACATAAGCAATGTCAGGTCTGGTAATCGTGAGATACACTAAGCTGCCAACCAAAGTACGATACAAAGTGGAATCTGGTAAAGGAACACCATCTGATGGTGCATATTTCACATTCAACTCAATAGGAGTATTTATTGCTCTAGTATCAAAAAGACGAGTCTGGTCAAGAATGTTGGCAATGTACTTGGATTGAGAAAGAAGGTAGCCTCTAGGAGAGTAGGCAACATCAATCTCCAAAAAATATCGAAAAGTTCTCAAGTCCTTCATCTCAAACTATTTGGCTAACTGCAATTTCAACTCATTGATTCCCCTAACATCATCACCTGTAATAATCATATCATCAACAAATAGAGAAAGTATAATGCAACCATAAGTGGTGGACCTTATAAACAATGCAGAATCATGTTCACTAGAGCGAAAACCAAGAGAAGTGATCACAATAGAGAATTTCTCAAACCAAGCTTGATGAGCCTATTTAGGACCACATAGAGCCATTTTAACTTACACACTTCCTCTTGATTATGAGAAACTCCTTGTGGAGGGACCATATAGACTTCTTCATAAAGCTCACCATTTAGAAAAGCATTTTTGACATCCATTTGGGATATAGGCCATTGATGAATAGATGCAATTGCAATAAGAGTACAAATAGTGGTCATCTTGGCTACGAGAGCAAAAGTTTCTTCATAATTCATATCATATTGTTGAGAGAAGCTCTTAGAAAAAAGACGTGCTTTGTAGCACTCAACTGACCCATCAGACTTAGTTTTGATCTTGTATACCCAACAAGATCCAATAGCATGTTTTCCAAGAGGAAGAGGTACTAATTCCCAAGTGTTGGTTTTGTGCAATGCGGATAGTTCTTCTGCCATAGCATGCTGCCAAAGAGGATCAAGAACAACCTCTTTATAGGAAGAGGGCTCAGACAAACTATGAATAAAGGTTAAGAAAGAAGCAAACGAAGCTGAGTAAGTGGAATAGACAAAATCAGGTAACTAAGTAGACTTACGTTGATTAGAAGGGTAACAAGAAGGATCAAAAGTCGCAGGAGATGGTTGGATAGTCGGGGGGACAAGGGGGATGTCATCATGTGGAGTAGAAGTATTTGTCCTACAATTCTCAACATTTACAATCGCTAGAAGCATTATCATTAGGACCAAATGGATCAATATGGGTTAGTTCAGAACTCTTAGTAATTTGAGAATCAGAGGAAACCATAGTAAAAAGGGATGTGCTCAAGAAAAACGACATTACGAGATACATAAAGTTTTCTTGCATGAGGATCATAACAATAATAACCCTTTTGACCATCCCCACAACCAAGAAAAATACACATAGCTGAACGAGAAGACAACTTACTGCGCTTTACTTGAGGGCGAAGAACAAAACAAGTAGAACCAAAAACTTTCAAAGAATAATAATCACAGGTAGAAGTATACAATTTTTCAAAGGGAGACAAACCTAATATGATATAGGATGGAATTCTATTAATAGCATGAACAACAATAAGAATTGTTTCTCCCCAAAACTCACTAGGAACTGAAGCGGATAACAAAAGGGAATGAGCAGTCTCTATAATATGACAGTGTTTCCTTTCAGCAACTCCATTTTGTTGAGGAGTATCAGTACAAGATGTTTGGTGGAGAGTGCCATCATAAGCAAGTAATTCAGAAAATTTATTAGAGGTATATTCACCACCTAAATCACAACGAAAGCACTTTATAACAAAGTTATGTTGAGTTTTGACCATTGCACGAAATATATGATAAATGTCAAAAAATTCAGACCTTTTTTTTTCATAAGATAAACCCAACAATAACGAGTGTAATCATCAATAAACGAAACATAATATCTAGATCTACCTTTGGTGCGAACTGGTGATGGACCCCAAACATCAGAGTGAACTAAATCAAAAGGTGCATATGAAAAAGAAACACTTTTACTAAACGATAAAGCTGAAAATTTTGCAAGTTTACGACCATAACAATTTGAGATATCACAGGTTTGTAAGTTTCCTAAGGCTCCAGTAGAAGCCAAATATTTTAATCTAGAAGTAGAAACATGTCCAAGGCGAGAATGTCATAAGTAAAAACTAGAAGATAAGGAATTCAAGCGAAAACTAGATAATAAGTCAGTAGTAGTTGTTGAAGCTGCAATATCTGGGAGTCACAGGTCATCCAAAACATAAAGTCCCCCATGTCTATGGCCTGTCCAATCAGCCTCCCAGAATATGGATCCTACACACAACAAGAAGTGGAAGAAAATATAACCGAATAACCAAAATCACATATTTGACTAACAGAAGCAAGACTCAAAGTAAGATTAGGAATATAATAAACATCAGAAAGAGAAAGGTTAAGTATGGAGAAAGAACCAATGCCTGCTAGTGGCATATGAGTATCATCAACAGTCACAATTGACACAGATGAGGCATGTTTCATAGACACAAAAGCTTTATCACCGTATGTCATATGATGAGATACTCCAGAATCAAAAATCCATATGGAAGGAGATATACCTAACATACCAGAGGAGTTCAAACCTTTAGAAGAGGTGACAGACATGGCATGTGATTGAGTGGGAAGAAGTTTTTGAAGTTGTTCTGCAATATCAGATATTTGGGAAATAATTTTAGATGAGTATACAAAACTAGAACTAGAGCCAATGGTAGAAGGAGTAGAAGCAACAACGTTTGACGATAACCCCCTAAAATTCTTCTTATGTGCTCTTTCTAATTTCGGATAATGTGCTTTCCAATGACCTTTTTCTTTGCAAAATGCACATTCATCATTACCAAGCACAACCCTCCCTTGAGATTTTCCTTTTTGACCAGGAGCAACAAAAACAGATGGAGGAGTTGAGAGAATTCCCTTATCTGACACACCAGAATAATTCTGAAGTTTGATTTCTTCTGCCAACAATTCACTAACTACTGATTCAACAATTCCCTTACCCCCACGAAGTCCCTCAAAATCACCATGAAGAGCCATTAGAAACCAAATTAGACGTTGCTCCTCTCTTTGATCTATATGTATGCTTTGACAGCTTTCAACTCAAGTGATTCCATAAGAGCCAATTTGTAACCACCTATCTACTTTGTTTTGTTAAGTATAGAAGTTAATGTTTAAAATTATTAATTTTAAAAATAAAATAATTAGTTTATTTATTAAAAAAAACAAAATGGTATTATTGTAATATTTGAATAAATAAAGGGCAATGGCATAATTTCCTTCTACATGTTAAGTATCGTTGTTTTTTGTTTTATTCAGAAAACACACTTTGTGTTCCTTCTTCTTCTCCCGTGAACCACCTCCCTCATCCTCCCAAATCTTTAACCCCATTCTCTTTCTTTTTTTTTTTCAAATCAGTAAACCCAAAAGCTTGATAAAGGTATTCAAACCCATTTTTAAACTTTGCATGTCTCAATTGGTAACTAATCAGCTTCAACAGCGAAGGATGATAACTCAAAATTAAAGAACTTGAGTCAAGGTGAATGTTCAAACAAAAGGGGAGCTCAACAACCAAGTTAATAAGAACATCATCTTCTTCCTTGTCACAACCTGTGAGTTCTTTTTATTAAAGATTTTGAAAGTATAGAAGTACGCCTAAGAGGGGCTAAATTAGTTGTTAGTAAATTTTCTTGTTTTCAGGGATATGGTAGTTGAATTTTCTGAATTTAACAAAAGGGTTAATAATAAACTGCAGTAAGTAAATGGACACTTTAAGATTTATCCTGGTTCTCCTTATAACCAAGGGTACGTCCAGTCCTCTTGCACACCACAAGAGATTAATCCAATACTTGTCAGAAAATGTACAACTCCCACCCTGGGATTCTTGCTACAAACTTCTAACAATACTTCTAAGATAGCACATCACTATCTTAGTTTAAGCTATCTTTTACAACTGATACAATATGGTTTGAATAAGACTAAGGTGAGGTATATTGATACACAATCCAATAGAAATTCAAGTACTTGAGAACCTTTTAGAATGATATGAAAATGGAATGCAAGTACTTAGTAACAAACATAATTTTGTTCAAAGTTGTTCAATATATTGAATCAAGGATTGTGTGTCTTTGATATGAAGTTATGGGGTATTTATACTCCATAAAACATCCCTTCAGATTCGTGGCCATTGATCCAAGAGGTTTGATGAAAAATTACAATGTTCTAGAGCCATCCCAGATCTAAAAAAGTGTAATGTTTCTAGTTGTATTCGAATACAGTATATGTGTATTCGAATACACCGTTTTGTAACGTTCAAAAATATTCAAATTGTATATCTTGTATTCGAATACACATCGGTGTAGTCAAATACAGATTAGTGAATTTTAGCCTCTGACTTAACTTGTATTCGACTACAGATGTGTGTAGTCGAATACACATAAAGGAATTTTGGCCACTGACTTAACTAGTATTCGACTACAGATGGGTGTAGCCGAATACAACATTTAAATTTTTGCCTCTGACTTAAGTTGTATTCGAATACACTTATGCAATTAGTCAAAAATATGATTTTAAATGGTTTGTTAATGTTGTTTTTGACTTTAAAAAATATGTTAAATGCATATGTAAAAATGAATTGTTCTCATGTATTTGAACTATTGATTTGTATCATATACCTTTACATTTTATCATCTATTATTTGGATTTTGAAGCTTATTGTGAAGATATTTGATCTTCATTTTGATCTTGTTGCATTGTCCATAATCGGTGGTCTTTGTCGTCGTCAAAAACATGTAGTTTACTTTCTCCCCCTTTTTGATTATGACAAAATGGCGTTGTTGTGAAGAGAGTGTATAGTTGAAATTATTGCTCCCCCATAATATAAGCATACTCCCCTGTTGTATGTGCTGAGTACCTACAAGGTTTGAAATGCAACAACAATACCAAATTTTCTCCCCCTTTTGACATGATCAAAAAGAAGAAAAACATAAAAAAAACATACAAGTTGCGAGTATGATCATACACAAACGACATATAAGTGAACAAGGCGGATAGCATAAATGGAAATTAAGTCATAATCATCATAAAAGTTAATACATAACACGTCGTAACTTAAAAATACAAAATAGACCATAATCCAAAGGACAAATGAGTACATAAAACAAAGATCACAGTAGTACATAATGCAAAAGGTTAAATTAGTACAAATACATGCTAACTAAGGGACTTAATCAAAACCTGTCGGAATGTGGAAATGATCAAGTTTGTCCGATAAGCTACTAATGTCCTGAGATAGAGCGTCATGATTGCGAGCAATAGTAGTTTCAATATTATGGAAGCGAGTGTCAATAGAGGTGGTCAAATTGTCGAATTGAGTTTGGAAGAATGTTTGGAAAGAATCAAGGTGAGTCATGATCATTTGATTTGAGATATAATCATCATCAGATGCAGTTTCCTCGCCATCCTCATCTTCTTGAGCAGCAGCATTTGAGGGTCCAACATTGTCATCCTGTGCAGCATCAGATGGTTGATCACCTTTATGCACAAAAGCTTCAAGCTCCTCATTCCATATGATCCGCATGCTAGGCAAGACACCTAAATCCAACATATTTTCTTTAGTGGGTGTAAACATAACTTCATCAGAGAAGTCCACACCAAAGTGCTCCAAAATCCGGGAAACTTCCTTTGCATAGGGTAAGCCAATTGCCTCGTGAGATCTAAATATAATAGATTTCACAAAAAATGTCCAATTTAATTGACGACCTTCATACATGAAATTCATAATTTGTAATTCAAACTCCAAAATTTGGGAGTAATTTCCAGCCTTCGGAACCAGAATGTAGCTAAGGAAATAGTGCAGAAGTCGATAATCAACAGTAAGATTTCTCACTCTATACTGTTGCTGGGCATATTTGGAACCTACTTGAGCTCTCTTTTGTTCCATGGTGCGTCTGTCAAACTGACAGAGGGAGACATACGCATCATATTTAGAAATATCACCCCATTCACATAATTTGTGTGGACAAAAATTTTCACCATTAAAAGGAATATTTAGAATTTCTCCAATGGTTTTGATAGTTAATCGGATGGTTTTACCCTTAACTCGAGAGACTATCAGTTTTCCCTCTTGAATGAGATTGCAATAAAAAACCCTAACCAAATCTAGATAAACAGGACCTCTGTAACCTATAAACTCTTCAACATGTTGTGCTTTGAGCAACGTAGGAAATTTAATGTCAGAAAAAGAGTTTAAAGTACCATACTTTGGGATAATAAGGCGCTTGTCATAGTAGAATGTGTGAAAATGATCAATTTCTTCCGGTGTGTGTAGAAGCCGGGATAGATCTGTAATGTTAGGATCCTGGTTCGTTTTTATGAGGGACCTACTGCTGCATGCTTGGTGCGTGGTCCTCGTTTGCGAGCATCCATGGTGAGAAAGAAGATTTTTGGTGAAAATGGATTTTAGAGAAAATGTGAGATTTGTGAGAAATCTGAAGAGGAATGGCAAGAAGGAAGTAAAGAATAATTGATTTTGCTAGGTTGGGTGAATGGGTAACTGAGGGAAAGGAGGATGGATGAGTTTTTTTGAGAGAAGAGAGAAGGAACTGGGGCTGTATTCGAATACCAAATAAAAAAATAACCCTAAACATATGAATCAACTTTTATATCTGGGCAAAAACGCGAAGGTGTATTCGACTACACCTTCTTGTATTCGACTACACATTGTTCTGGGAACGTGTATTCGACTACACATAGGATGTATTCGAATACAGGAAATCTGGGAAAGTATGTATTCAAATACAGGTATTGGTATTCGACTACATAAGTACAATTTTGCTTAAAAAACCCAGTTTTTATGAAAATTGCATCATGTAATACACACAAATTCATATATCGAAAAGCAATAATCAACAAGAAATAAGAGATATGGCAAACTATGTATATCTTTCAATGGTTAAAGATCATTTTCACTCAAAATACCAAGTTCTCTTCGGATTTTATAAAATGAGTCTTTAGGTAACGGTTTTGTAAATATATCACCAATTGATTGTGTGTATCAACAAATGTTACCTCAACATTACCTTTAAGCACATGATCCCGTAGAAAATGATGTCAGATATCGATGTGTTTAGTTCTAGAGTGCATGATTGGATTCTTCAAGATGTTTATTGCGCTTGTGTTATCACATCTTAAGGGAATGCATCTGAGATCAACTCCATAGTCATGTAATTGCTGTTTGAGCCAGAGAATCTGGGCACAACAGCTTCCTGCTGCAATGTATTCAGCTTCAGTAGTACTAAGTGCAACACAAGCTTGCTTTTTACAAGACCATGAAACTAGTGCATTTCGTAAGACATGGCACGTGTCGCTGGTGCTTTTACGGTCTATTTTGCATTCTGCATAATCCAAATCAGAGTATCCAACTAGGCTACATATGCTACCCTTGGGATACTATAGGCCTACATTTGTTGTTCCTTTCAGATACTTCATAATTCTTTTAACAGCTACTAGATGTGATTCTTTCGAATATGCCTGAAATCTTGCACACAGACACAAACACTAAACATAATATATGGCTGGCTGGCCGTTAGATATAATAATGATCCAATCTTACCTTAATATTTGGATATGTCGATTTAAATTCCTGATGCATCTTTATCAACATATATTCCAAAGCCCATTGGAGTTGTACTTTCTTTGCAATTTTCCATTTCAAATTTCTTTAGTAATTCTTTACAATATTTTGTTTGATTGATGAAGATGATGTGGTCAAGTTGCTTGATATGAAGCCCAAGAAAATAGTTTAATTTTCCCATCATGGACATTTCGAATTCTCCTTGCATTATTGAAGAGAATTCTTCACATATGTCGTTGTTGGTTGATCCAAATATTATATCATCAACATAAATTTGAACCAATAATGTGTGACCATTATCCCTTTTGACAAATAAAGTTTTATCAACCTCCCCTTTGTCAAATCCTCATTCACATAAAAAGGTGCTTAATCTGTCATACCAAGCTCTTGGAGCTTGTTTTAGACCATAAAGAGTCTTTTTCAATTTGTAAACGTGTGAGGAATTTTTGGAATCTTCAAACCCAGGGGGCTGTTTGACATAGACTTCTTCATTTATGTATCCATTTAGAAAGGCACTCTTCACATCCATTTGATATAACTCAAAATTCATGGAACAAGCATATGCTAGTAGTAAACGTATTGCCTCTAATCTTGCTACTGGAGCAAATGTTTCGTCAAAGTCCATCCCTTCCTCCTGATTGTATCCTTGAGTGACCAATCTAGCTTTGTTGCGAACAACTATGCCATTCTCATCTAGTTTATTTTTAAACACCCATTTTGTACCAATGATGTGTTTATTTCCAGAATTAGGAACAAGTTCCCATACTTGGCTTCTTTCAAATTGATTGAGTTCTTCTTGCATGGCAAGTATCCATTGAACATCTTTAAGTGCTTCACCAATTTTGGAGGGTTCGATTTGAGAAACAAAAGCCATGTTTAAGCAAGCATCTTGTAATTTTAATCTTGTTGTGACTCCTTTATTTATATAACCTATGATGTTATCAATAGGATGATATCTACGGGTTCTCCATTCTTTAGGAAGATAATCACTTTGCCTTTCAATATTGACTTCACTTTCTTGTTCTGGTTGATTAGTTTGAATTTCTTTGCTTGGGTCATCGCTTTCAAAAACATCATCATCACAAGAAATAGTATTTTCCTCTTTTATGGGGTTAGTTTCATCAAAAGTTACATGCATTGATTCTTCAACTAATAAAGTTCTTTTATTAAAAATTCTAAATGCATTACTAGATAAAGAGTAACCGAGAAATATACATTCATTAGCTTTTTCATCAAATTTTCCAAGGTTGTCTTTACCATTATTTAACACAAAACACTTACATCCAAAAATGTGGAAGTGAGAGATATTGGGTTTTCTACCTTTGTAAAGTTCATACGGAGTTTTCTTAAGAATTGGCCTAATGATTACCCAGTTGGAAACATAGCATGCTGTGTTTACAGCATCTGCCCAAAAGTATTTTGGTAGATTTGAGTCGCTTAGCATAATTCTAGCAAGCTCTATCAAGGATCTATTCTTTCTCTCAACGACCCCATTTTGTTGTGGTGTCCTTGGTGCAGAAAAATTGTGAAAAATGCCATGTTCTTCACAAAATTCTTCAAATGAAGTATTTTGAAATTCTCTTCCATGATCACTTCTAATTGATACAATTTTGGCAGATTGTTCGTTTTGGACTAGCTTGGCATAGTTTTTAAAAGCCTTAAAAGCTTCGTTTTTACTTGCCAAAAATAAGGTATCAACAATAACTAGTCCATATGAGTTTCCACCAAGACTTTTGGTTCTTGATGGACCAAACAAGTCCATATGTATCAATTGTAGTGGTCTAGAGGTTGAAATGACATTTTTAGGTTTGAAAGAACTTTTTGTTTATTTGCCTTTTTGACATGCGTCACACAATTTATCCTTTATAAGTTTCATTTTTGGTAAGCCTACAACAAGATCATGCTTGACCAATTTGTTTAAATGATCCATGTGAATATGAGCAAATCTCTCATGTCATAGCCAAGCATCATTATTGTCGCTTACCAAAAGACATTTCATTTTTAAGGATAAGTCGTCAAGATTAAGTATGAAAATATTTTTGAAACGCTTACCGACAAACTGAGTTTCATTTGTAGATTAATTTTGGATAATGCACTCATCTTTAATAAAAACTATCTTGTATCATTTGTCGCAAAGCTGGCTGATGCTTATGAGATTGTATTTTAGACCTTCAACATATAAGACATCTTCAATTGAGGGGGATGGTGCTGTACCGACTTTTCCAATGCCTAAAATGTTTCCTATGTTGTTGTCTCCATATACTACATGTCCCTTTGACTCAAGTGTTAAGGCTGTAAATTTTGTTACATCACCCGTCATATGTTTGAAGCATCCACTATCTAAGTACCACATATTTGAAGTATCTTGCTTGCATACCTACAAAATTGAAATCAAACTTTATTAGGTACCCAATGTGCTTTGGGTCCTTGATGGTTAGTACCTTTCTTTACCCATATGTAATGCCCACTTGGAACACTAATGTTTCTAATGTGACATGTATTTGGTGTATGACCATGAAGACCACAATAAGAACAAGTAGGATTAAATCTACTATTAGTAGCATATGTATGAAATTTATTTTGAATAATTTTCTTTATATAAAGATCATCCTTTTTCATAACTATAGTCTTTTCTTGATTAGATTGATTACTTGCTTTAACAAAAATAGTCTTGTTCAAATTTGGTTTATCAAATTTTGAATATCCAAGACCACTTTTGTCGTTTGAGTATCTTTGCATATTTAAAACACTTTCCAATCCTAATTGCCCCTTTTCGTACCGTTCAATCACTCTATTTAATTGAACAATTTTGAAAGAGAGGGAATCACATCTATTGCTTGTAAAATTCTGTTTTAGTTTTTCTTAATTTTTCTCCATGATGTCCACTTTTTCTTGTAAACTTGAGATTTGTTTCTTTTGTGTTGACACTAGTTTACACAGATTTTTACATTCAATAAGTAATTCCTTTATTGCGTTTTGAGCATCATTGTATTCTATAATTAATTCACTATTAGTTTTATTATAATGAGGAGAGTCTATATTACTAACCTCTTCTTCATCATCTGATTGATGTGAGGCCATTAATGCAACATTGGCACATTCTTCACTTTCTGTTTCTGAAGATGAACTTACTTCATTGTCTTCCCAAACTATGTATGCCTTCTTGAAGTCTTTCTTTTTGTTGGCATTCTTCTTAGCACGGTTTGGGCAATCTGCTTTAATATGTCCTTGTTTTCCACATTCAAAGTAAGTGAAGTTTTGATTTGATGTAGAATTATCTTTCTTCTTGAAGCTTTTCTTTTTGAATGTTCTGTCATTTTTAAGAAACTTACCAAATTTTTTAACAAGAAAGATATTATTTTCATCTTTATCTGAATCATCGTCTTTGATTTATTCTCTTGATTCGGTCTTTAGAGCAATATTTTTGGTCTTCTTTTCTTGACTTTTATTTTGTTCTAGCCTTCCAAGTTCGATTTCGTGCTCTTGAAGTTTTCCAAATAGTGCTGAAAGAGACATTTTGGATAGGCTTTTCTTTTCGGTTATTGCTATAACTTTTGGTTGCCAGGCTCTTGTCAATGATCTTAGTACTTTTAGATTTAATTCATCATTGGTGAAGATTTTTCCAAGTGTTGTCAAGTGATTGGTTAAGTGAGAGAACCTTTTCTGCAAGTCTAGAATAGATTCTCCGGGCTGCATTCAAAATAACTCATATTCTTGTGATAGTGTGTTGAGTTTAGCTCTTTTTACCTCAATGGTGCCTTCATGAGTTATTTCCAACGTATCCCATATTTCTTTTGTTGTTTTGCTGTGAGATATCCGGAAAAATTCATCCATTCCTAGTGCAAATTGCAATATATTCTTAGCCTTCTTATCAAACAGCACTTTTCTTTTATCATCATCAGTCCAAGAACTTTTTTATCTTAATTTCTTCTTTGTTATTGATGACAGTTTTTGGAATGTGAGGCCCATTTTCAACTGCATCCCATATGTCATCTCCTTATGCTTCAAGATATGCTTGCATACGTATTTTCCAGAAATCGTAGTGCTCTCCAACAAAACATGGTGGCTTGGTACTGCTACCACCATCTCTAAAAATAGGTTGTGTAGAAGCCATGTTTATTTGATCGAGGAGTAAGTTACCTTAACCCGCTCTGATGCCAATTGAAAGTATAGAAGTACGCCTAAGAGGGGGGGGTGAATTAGGTGTTAGTAAATTTTCTTGTTTTTAGTATATGGTAGTTGAATTTTCTGAATTTAACAAAAGGGTTAATAATAAACTACAGTAAGTAAATGGACACTTTAAGATTTATCCTGGTTCCCCTTATAACCAAAGGTACGTCCAGTCCTCTTGCACACCACAAGAGATTAATCCAATACTTGTTAGAAAATGTACAACTCCCACCCTGGGATTCTTGCTACAAACTTCTAACAATACTTCTAAGATAGCACACCACTATCTTAGATTAAGCTATCTTTTACAACTGATACAATATGGTTTGAATAAGACTAAGGTGAGGTATATTGATGAACAATCCAATAGCAATTCAAGTACTTGAGAATCTTTTAGAATGATATGAAAATGGAATGCAAGTACTTAGTAAAAAACAGAATTTTGTTCAAAGTTGTTCAATATATTGATTCAAGGATTGTGTATCTTTGATCTGAAGTTATGGGGTATTTATACTCCATAAAACATCCCTTCAGATTCGTGGCCATTGATCTAAGAGGTTTGATGAAAAATTACAATGTTCTAGAGCCATCCCAGATCTGAAAAAGTGTAATGTTTCCAGTTGTATTCAAATGCAGTATATGTGTATTCGAATACACCTCTTTGTGACGTTCAAAAATATTCAAATTTTACATCTTGTATTCGAATACACATTGGTGTAGTCGAATACAGATTAGTGAATTTTAGCCTCTGACTTAACTTGTATTCGACAACAGATGTGTGTAGTCGAATACACATAAAGGAATTTTGGCCACTGACTTAACTTGTATTCGACTACAGATGAGTGTAGTCGAATACAACATTTAAATTTTTGCCTCTGACTTAAGTTGTATTCGAATACAACATGGTGTATTCGAATACACTTTTGCAATTAGTCAAAAATATGATTTTAAATGGTTTGTTAATGTTGTTTTTCACTTTTAAAAATATGTTAAATGCATATGTAAAAATGAATTGTTCTCATGTATTTGAACTATTGATTTGTATCATATACCTTTACATTTTATCATCTATTATTTGGATTTTGAAGCTTATTGTGAAGATATTTGATCTTCTTTTTGATCTTGTTGCATTGTCCATAATCGGTGGTCTTTGTCGTCATCAAAAACATGTAGTTTACAAATTTTTGATTTTTGATTTTGTTAAGAATAGGGATTTAACTTTCTGAAGTTGAAAATAAATAAAGAAATAAATAAATAAATAACTAAAACAAAATAAAATAAAATTAAAATGGAAGAAAACACCTTATATATTAACCTATATGAATTTTCATTGAAATTAAATCAGACGTGCGTATTGTTGTTTATGGGTATGATATTTGTGAATGATTATATATATTAGAAGAAAAAAAATTAATAATCATGCCTGATTAGATTTAAGGTGGTTATGTTTGTCGAGCACGATTTATGCTCGTTACTGCTATTGTCTCTAATGTGTTTGTGAAATTGTGTTATGTTACGTTAATTTCTTTTAGTTTGAGAATTTTATGGGTTGAAATTTTTTAATAAATTATTTTACGTTAATACAGGTTAGGAAAATTAGAGTATGATGAAATGGAATTTTTGCATATAGGTGTTTTTAAAATTTCATCTAAATGATTTTTTTCATGACTTTTATGTGACTTATTAAATTCATGACTTTTATATGTTTATTATTTTTCCATGACTTGATGTTGTTACTATTTTCATGACTCGGATATTGTTTATATTTTTTATTAGGATTTTTGTTTCGAATTAAGGACTTAAGATTAAATTATTATGAGTTTAGTATGTCGTCTAAAGTTATATATAATTGTTATGGACGAATGATGCATTTTATATATGACATAATAAAGGCATCTTATACAAAATATTTCAAGTTTTGTACAATATCATTAATCATATCATGCATGGTCTTATTTACGGTGGGACATTTAGGTTATTCCAGACATGGGATAACAGGTAAAGGAGAACAATCAGGACGCTGATTGGGGTTTGGCCAAACCACCTTTACCAATCAGGACTCAATATCTTGGTGACCCACACTAAGATATTGGAGGACTTTTTCCTTATTCCAAAGGAAAAGATTTGAGGTCATGCATATGTTGTTCAGAATAATATATATTTATACATATATATAAATAGACATGCATAATAATAACAATAATAATAATAATAATTGTTTTTTTCTTCTTGAGAGGTATAACTACTTTTGTATGTTTTATACACTTTTATGTAAGAAACTCTTTGAGATTATTTTCCTCTTATTTATAGAGCTCACTGAGATATTTTATCTCATCCCAATTATTATTATTTTTTTTAGCACCTGGAGGAACTTGAGACATGAATATTAGCATCAGAAGATCAGTTTCAAACTCCTGAACTTAGAATTTGATCTTTTGTTTTATGATGTAATCAGACAATCGTAGTTTGTTTCAAGATGTAATATTTTATGAATCTACTAAACATGTTGTAAACTATATTTCTTAATGTAGTTTTCAGTTATGATGGTGATTCAAATTTATTATTCATGGTTAATTATCTCTGTTTTATTAAGGTGTAAGGATTCAATTATCATATTCTAGACAAATGATAATGGGTCTTACACAATTGATCCCACAGATTAGTCATTTATGAATAAAATTCCTGAATGGTCATATTGTTCTGCTTAAGGGCTCTAATATCACTTTCCAATTGATAACATTTTGCAAAGTTAGACTGAACATACAAACGTTTCAAGTGATCCCAAATCTCTTTAGCAGTATCTTATTTTGCTATTTGCACTCCTATAGACAACTCAACAGAATTATTAATCCAAGTAATAATTTTTGAATTACTAACGTTCCATGTTTTCAGATCTTTTGCATATTGAATTTTATCCTTTTTATCTGTAGGCTTAACAGAAGTTCTATCCACAAAACCCCACATATCTTTTCCAATCAAAATTTTTTTCATCACATAACTCCAATAAGAGTAATTTTGTCAATTGAGGTGAACACTAAAAGAGAATCATCCTTAGCACCAGTCAAAACAAATAATGACAGGAAAATACGACATACACAATCACTGAGACAAAGACCTGAATGTTGTGAATCTGTTGTCCAAAAATCAGTTGCGAATCTGTTGAAGACGAAGACCTGAATGTTGCGAATCTGTTGTCCAAAAATCAGCTTGATCCAACGGTTAACGAATGCGCAATTGATGTTTTTCTGAGACTGATTTAACAAAATCGGGAATAGAGTTACTTTTCTCTTTTGGTGGTTGTCTTTTCTATCAAAATAGTTTCTCTCTTCTTTATAGTTGATCCCAAAATCAACCAAAGCTCTTTGATACTATGTTAACAATGAAAAAAGGAAGAAGAGAGACAACCAAGAGACAACCACTCTAGGGTTTTATAACATAGAATGAATCAAACTTAAGTTAATAGGGTTACAATTAATATATATACAGAATAATAGAAATGTCTAAAATACCCTTACTATAATAAATAATAACATTATCTATCAGTTCACTCGAAAAAATTTATACTAATGATAAATCATAGCCGTTCTTATATAATTTTAAACACAATTACAATTAAAATCAGATATTTTTAATAATCTTATCATTATAATTAATTGATAAGTACACAATATTTACCCCAATCAATGATATGTAAATTAAATTCAAATCGTATTATAAAAAGATCTTTACTAAATGCATGAATGCATCATTTGTAGATAGATAGTATTTATTTATAAGGATATTGGTCTCCTCAACGGTTTAAGTACTAGTCCATAAAATAGGATGACCCTGCCTTAAGCTACAAATCAATAATTTACTTAGCATAAAGTCCTAAATGTGCCGTGTGACTATTAGCTATAAAATATAAATGGATCACCTCACACACTCTTAAATCATGAACAACAATTCAGCCATTAAACCGTAAAAATATGATTTGCATTCTACAAGAAACCAATTCCAAGAGAAGTACTAAAGGCCCAAAGTTATTTCCTTCCATTAATAAACTTGTCACTAAACTTTTACATTGACCTCAGTACTTACTTTTACTACATTGCTAGAACAGAAAGCAAATAAGCTTTGGTTAGGAATAATAAAAAGAAAAAAAGAAACATTTTTCTCAAAACCATTGTGGGAATTAACGTCCTCATTATGTGTACGTTTGATATTATGATAGTAATAAGGTGTGTCGGTATGATTTTGTAAAAATTATATCTTATATTTTTTAGACTCAGTTTTAATTTTTTTTTCTTATCAATTTACAAAATTATCTATTTATATTAAAATTTAATAGTTTTAGTCTATTCATTATTTTGTTTTTAATTAAAATATAGTGATGTATTTTTTTTAATAAACATAATATATAGTATAATTTGTTGAATGATAATACCTATAAAATTGTAATAAAATTTTCTAAAAACTTAAATATCAACTTCTAAAATTATTTTTTTTTTATTTAATTGATAAAATATAAATAATTAATACATCTTAATGATTTTAAATATTAAAATTATACTACATAATTTAAAATATATAAAATCACTATTTTTTAATTAAAAAAACTCTTAAAAGAGACTAATATTGTTAGATTTTAAAATAGAGAGATGAATTATGCGAATTAGTGAAAGAAAAAAAGATTAAAACTGTAATTAAATTTACTTTTAAAAACATAATAACAATCTATTGTGATTATAACACATAATTGTAATACATAAATACACTTTGAACCGTTAGATTTTTCCTACATTCACACATACGAGACATATTAAATCAAATTTAAATTTAATAATAAAGATTAAATTAAAAATATATTTTTACCATCTCGAAAATATTAAAATATAGTTTTATAATGTCTTAACTCGATTGAACCACCATTAATGTTTCAATTGGGTGAAAATGGCATATCCTCCCAGAAGGAATATTCATGTTATACAAGCTTTGCGTCAATCTGAATCTAAGATTATAAATTTTAACAATGGTGGTTGACCAATTGACACGTCTTAGGTAAATTAATAAATCATGAATATTAATAACATGACAAATATGCCAATTTCTGAAGATACTACCAATTTAAAAGCCACTGAAATGCAATAAGGTTAATGGTTTCACATTTGACCACACATTATTTGTCGCCACATTGAATGCATGAACGTGTGGTACATTAAATGAAAGTGGTTTCAAATACTTACTTCTTCTTCTTAATTTAAAAAATTGACGTATTTTTCCCAATTAAATATATTAATTTTTTTTATTAGTTTTTATTTTTATTTAAATTGTTAATAAAAACATTTATTTATATTTAAGGTTAGATTCAGTTGAATTTAATAATCACCAAAACTGTTAATTTTTTTTTTTGAAAAAAATTATTATAAGAATAGTTTATGTTTAATATATCTAGTATAAAAAGTTTCGATGTATATAATATACATGTGATTTTATAAATAAGTATTAAATTTTTTAATAATTTGACGATTATAATTAAAAAATATTTTGACGATTATAAAATATAATAAAGATATATTTTTTTACATTAATGTATAAATATATTAAATACTTTAAAGAAATTAAAATATGAATTGTATAATTTTTATTGAACTATTTAGATTTTTTGTTCATGTGACCGACAAATACAATTATATCTTTAACATAGCTGAATTCATACTAAAGACTACTAATTAAGCCAGAACAATCTCACCTACACACCAATAAATTTATTTATTTTCTTTTAAAGTCATACATGTCATTATATATCTTAGCTGATTAAAAAAAGGCATAAAAACCCCTTTTAAAAAACAGTTGGTTCCATGGAAAAAGATAGCACATCAAAGGATTTATTTAGCAATTTACCAAAAGAAATTCTTGGGCACATAGTTTCTTTTCTACCAAATGAAATAGCAATGGAAACCATTCTAATTTCTACAAGGTGGAGAGACTTGTGGAATGAATCTATTATTAGATATGGAACAAAACAAGACATCACTAATGTTGTTTCTAAATTTCTTACAAGTTTTGAAGAGCTTGATCCATTGAAGCATCCAAGAAAACTTCAATTCCATTTTGATGAAGAAAGTGTATTATTAGCTACTATTGGAAATAATAGTAAGCTTCTATTAGATTTTTCTCCTTGGAAGAAAGAGTTGTTTGAAATTCAAATGCATTATGAACTTCAATTCAAGCTCAATAACCAAAAAAAGATAAGTTACCAATCTTTTACTTCCAATTTTTTAGTCAAAACTCTTTATTTGAAATCAATAATTTATTTGACTAGTGAGGTAGCTTCATCAATTATTTCAAATTTGGATCATCTTGAGAATTTGGTAATCATTTCATGCAATGGATTGGAATGTTTGAGCATTGACTCAAATTTTGAGTTTCACAAGTTAACCATATTGGATTGCTTACAATTGAAGAATCTCCACCTTAAAACGTCTAAACTCAAATCATTTAAATATCAAGGACTTATGCCTTTGATTTTTCCTGAATTTCATTTCAACCTTAGTGATGCCATGCTTGATTTTAGATTAGGACCAAGTTGCAATGACATTAAGATTAAGGATTTTGATGCAACTTTATTGACAATAAAGAATTCTCAAGTTCTTACACTTTGTAGATGGACTTTTGAGGTATGTTCTTAATTGTTTTTTATTTTTTATTTTTATTTTTTATGATTGAGAAATTGTAACATGGTTAAGTTGAGCCTTTGTACATCTATTAAAATCTCTCACCTAGCTTAAAATAATGAGTCAAAATTCTACTGATTTTTTTTTTTTTTTGAAATAGC
>JBBPBT010001328.1:1607662-1629005 GCA_037974875.1 Cicer bijugum | reverse complement strand
GATATATTTAAAACATTATAAAAATCTTTTCCACAAAAATTTAAATTTTTTTTGACAATAATTAATCCCATGTTAAAAAGTTATAATTTTTTTATGGTAAATATTTATAATATATTTTAAATATCATTACAAGAAAATCATTCAAAAATTCAATGGATGCACATGAGTTTACCCTAAAATGAAGAAAAAAAATAAAATCAGATGATTTTTTAGGATTTAAAAATTAATTTTTTTATAGGGACTATAATGTTTTTTCAAAATTTTATAGGAATATAAAGAAAATATGTAAAGAGATAGAGATAGATGAACAAAGAAAATTTTTATTACAAAAGAATGTCTTAGATGTATCGAATTGTTAATGAAAATTTTATCATTTTAGTTTAACTCCACAAGATTTTATTTGCAGGAATTAATATTGCCATCAATTTCTCCTCCATATGGATGCTTTAATTTCTATAAATTAAGAGAGCTATATTGGATTGATAGCTGTAATAAAGATGAATATTGCATGGATGCATTATTCTCCTTCTTGAAATTATGCCCTTCCTTGGAACAACTTTTTGTGACGGTATATTTCCTACTTAGGGAGTAATTGTATATCTTTTTAGGATATAATTTCATGTCAATATTAAGCATCAACATTTTTATATTGTCATTTAATCACAACCGTTAGATTATTAGAGATGTTTAACTTTTATCATAAGTATCTCTAAAGTTATGTATATGAATTGTTCCGTTGAGTTGATAACAATTAAATTCATGTGTTATGCTTCTTTCTATTAATTCTTTAGCTTTCTTAATTACATCATTTTCTTTCTCTTTGTTTTGAGGTGCAGATTGATGATAGAAGTTTTTCATCTAGAAAGGCCAATGCATGCTTAATGAAAGCAACTAAATGTACAAAATTAGAGCATATAAAATTGATAAAGTTTAGGGGGTTTACAAATAGAAAAGATGAAATTTCATTGGCAAAATGTTTGATTCATCTAATCAAAGGAAATATTCCAAAGATAAACACATCGGATGGGAGTTGCTTGGACGTAGAGTTTATGCAGTGATTTTTTTACATCAACCATACCAAATTAAGACAAATAATAAATTATAAAAATGCCACATGGATGTATGCATGATATATATCATAAATAGATTAGTCAAATATGTTATTTTCTAATATTATTTTTTTAATTAAAACAATGTGTTTCTGAATTTAATTAGATGCATTTTGAGTAGAAACAGAGCAAGTGATGTAATTTAATCAATTTTGTTATATTGTACTTAGTCTTATTGTTTTGATTCAAAATATAGATATAATATAATTGAATTATTCTAAATTGATATTAAATGGACTAGTTTTCATTTTATTTATTTATTTCCTTTTCAATATTATCGTTACTTTAAAAAAGTAAATTACTTTCATCATCAAATGCAATGAAAGAAGGCACAATCCATTTCAAGCCAAATGAAGGGGTCCCTCAAGAGAATAATTCTGTTAGAGTGGATCCGGGAATTCCGGTGCCAAGGAGAGGAATGAGAAATCGAATGACTAGCTCAAGACTAAAGGACTACGTACACCCAAGATCTAGTACTTAAGGAATGATGACAATAACTAAAAGGGATATATGATTGGTTAGGTCTATCAATTATTCTTCCTTCCTCTGATTACATTTTCTAATAGTGCGTATTGTACGATTTTCTTCCTTCTAGATTCTTAATCATAAGTGAATTAATAAACCCAATTTCAGTACTCTTCTTCTAAAATTTAGCACATTACATTTAGTGCTTTCATTTCACCATGGCAGAAAACACAAGGTTGAAATAGCTCAGTTCCAACATCAAGCGCAACGCTGAAACGATCGAAAAACTCTCCAACGATATCCACGAGCAGATGGCCCGATTGGGAATCACAAATTCCTCTCGCTTTGAACAACTGGAGGCGATGCAAATGAACACCGAAAGCAAGTTTTTGCAGATCACATTTGCGCTTGATATGTTATTGAACCAAAGCCCACAACGAAAAACCCATGGTGCTGGTAAATCAAACAAACAATCATTTCAGGTGAGAAACATTAAACTCGAATTTCCGCGTTTTGATTGCAACAATGTGCTAGAATGGATATTTCGCGCAAAGCAGTTTTTTGATTATTACGATACACCGGATCCAGACCGGTTAACTATTGCTTATGTGCACTTGGACAAGGACGTAGTCCCTTGGTTCCAAATGATGCAACGTTCTCACCCTTTTCATTCTTGGGCTGAGTTCACCCGTGCCCTAGAACTGGATTTTGGACCATCGATATATGAGTGTCCAAGAGCAACGTTATTCAAGTTGCAACAAACTGGTATTGTCGCTGATTACTATCTACATTTTACTTCATTGGCTAATCGGGTTTATGGCTTGAGCAATGATGCCTTGGTGGACTGTTTCATCAGTGGTTTGAATGCTGAAATCAAAAGAGATGTGATGATCCACACACATATCTCGATCATGAAAGTTGTGTCCCTTGCTAAGGTCTATGAAGATAAGTATTCATCCTCCCACAAGCCACAAAAAACTACACCTCTAAACTCTTACACCCACAGAGCAACCTTCAATTCAAATAAACCAGACCAATATCACAAACCACCACACACCCCCTCCTCCCCACCCCACCAACACGACCCATGAACCCAAACCAACAAATCCCTAATATCAAACGCATTTCCCCAGCTGAAATGCAATTAAGAAGAGAAAAAGGTCACTGTTATTGGTGCGATGGGAAATTTTCTCTAGCCTATAAATGCCCAAACCGTCAAGTCGTGATGTTGGAAATTGATGACGATGAAGATGAGATTGTCAAGGACCCAGGTGACAACCAACCACATATGAAACCCTATGAAACCGAGCTTCCCACAAATGACCTCCATCTTTCCCTGAATGCAATGAATGAAAGGGACTAGTAGCATGTGTATCTTGCGGTTCATAGTCCAGATTGGCCATATCAGTGCACAAGTCTTAGTAGATGGAGGGAGTTCCAACAATTTTTTGCAACCTCGCATTGCTGAATTCCTCAAACTGCCCATTGAACCAGGACCATGTGGAAATGTTCTGGTGGGAAATGACCAAACTATGAATGTTGAGGGAATGGTTCCCAACTTGACAATCACCGTACAAGGCCATAACTTATGTGTACCAGTATTATTATTACTAGTGGCAGGCGCAAATATTATTCTGGGTGCATCTTGGCTGGCTACACTAGATCCCCACATAGAAGACTAAGCAGCCTTAACATTGAAATTTTTTTGCGAAGGAAAATTTATAACACTGCTAGGGGAGAAAGAGGCATCACCCAAACTGTCACAGTTCCATCATATTAAAAGAATGTTGAATACTTACGCCATAGATGAATCCTTCACAGTCCAACTACTTCAATGATCTACTGAGGCATATATGCTAACAGACTTGCCACAAGAACTAGCTCCTGAAATTGTCATACTACTACACTTATACAATTCAGTTTTCCAAGTTCCAAATGCACTACCACCCATTCGAAGCCAAAATCATGCTATTCCCCTGTTGGAAAATGCTAAACCAGTCAAAACCAAACCTTATAGATATCCACATAGCCAAAAGGAGCAAATTAAGAAGATGGTGCATGACATGCTAGACCAAGATATTATACAACCTAGTACTAACCCTTTTTCTTCACCAATCATTCTCGTGAAAAAGAAAGATGGTAGCTGGCATTTTTGCATTGACTATAGGGCCTTAAATGTTGTGACCATAAAGGATAGTTTTCCTATGCCAACTGCTGATGAATTGTTAGATAAGCTTTTTGGTGAAAAGTCTTTTTCCAAACTAGACTTAAGATCCAACTTTCATCAGATTTTGGTACAACCAGAAGATAGGCATAAAACAGCTTTTAGAACACACCATGGCCACTATGAATGGCTCCTCATGCCTTTCGGCTTAACCAATGCCCCTACAACCTTCCAGACATTAATGAATCAAGTTTTTCAAGAGGCTCTACAAAAAGATGTGCTAGTCTTCTTTGAAGACATACTCATATATAGCCCAACATGGCAGGACCACTTGACACACCTAGAAAACGTGTTACGAGTTATTCGACAACATGTCATGTTTGTGAAGTTATCCAAGTGTTCGTTTGGAGTTTTAGAAATTGAATACATAGGTCATATAGTTTCTGGGCAAGGAGTATATATGGAGAGTAGTAAGGTTCAAGCGATTCTTCAATGGCCAACCCCAACAAATGTCAAACAATTGAGACGATTTTTGGGTCTCACAGGCTACTATAGACGCTTTATTCAAGCATATGCTAGAATAGTTGCTCCTCTAACTGAATTACTTAAAAAAGATGGATACTTATGGATTGGTACAACTGAAACAACATTCTCCAAGCTAAAAGCAGCTATGATTTCAGCACCTGTTCTTGGATTTCCCAACTTCCAGCAGCCTTTCATCTTAGAAACAAATGCCTCAGGAGTAGGGATAGGTGCAGTGTTGCATCAAAATAGCCACCCAATTGCTTATTTTTCTAAGAAACTTGCACCATGAACACAAAAGTAGTCAGCTTATTTTCGAGAAATGTTGGCCATAGCTGAAGCAATTGCCAAGTTCAGACACTACCTATTGGGCCATCGATTTATCATCAGAACTGATCAGAAGAGTTTGAGAAGTCTGATGGATTAAAAATTACAAACCCCAGAGCAACAACAGTGGCTCCATCGCTTCTTGGGATATGACTTAACAATCGAGTATAAACCAGGAAAGGTCAACTTGGCTGCTGATGCACTCTCTAGACTAATGTAACTTTCATGGTCAGAAAGACCCCAAGTTGCAAGTAGTCATGCGCCAATATCTACAACAGCCTCTATTACACCCAAACTACTCAGTGAAGGGTGACTTATTATACTGGAAAGATATAATTGTGGTCCCTCGAGAGGTGGGTATTATCCAACAACTTCTACATGAATTTCATAGCTCACCAATTGGAGGACATTTGGGAGTTACAAGAACTTTGGTAAGAGTGGCACAACAATTTTATTGGCCATATATGAAACAAGAGGTGCATAAATTCGTCCAATCGTGTGCTATTTTTCAACAAGCTAAAGCACTACCTATACCTTCTCAGGTATGGGAAGACATAACAATGGATTTTATAATAGGGCTACTCAATTCCTATGATTTCAATATCATCATGGTAGTTGTCGACCGTTTGATAAAATACAGCCATTTCATATCACTTAAGGGTGACTACACTAGCAAGTATGCGGCTGAGCTCTTAATGGCACACATTGCTAAGTTGCATGGCATGCCCAAGTCAATCATGTCTGACAGGGACAAAGTTTTTACTAGTAATTTCTGGAAGAATTTGTTTCAACTGCAGGGTACCACATTGGCCATGAGCTCCGCCTATCACCACCAATCGGATGGCCAATCCGAAGTAGTGAACAAGTGTTTGGAAATGTTCCTTCGATGCTTCACTTTTAACAATAAAAAAATTGGTCCAAGGCTTTGAGTTGGGCGGAATTGTGGTACAACACATCTTTTCATACTAGTCTTCGCATGTCTCCATTTAAAGCATTATATGGGAGAGATCCACCTGCCTTGGTTCGATACAATCTGCAAGCCTCAGATCCTGTTACCCTACAAGAACAATTACTCAACAGATATAACATCTTACAACAGTTAAAATAACACTTGGAAAGAGCTCAAATCTACATGAAGAACCAAGCGGACAGGAAAAGGACTGATCTTTCCTTTGTAGTAGGAGATTTAGTCCTAGTTAAGCTTCAACCCTATAGGCAACACTCTGTCACTTTAAATATCATTAGGGTAACTATTGTCAGTATTTTTTTTAAAAAAAACATCATTAATGTGATTATTTTGAATATGAGAGTTTTGATTATTAATATATTTTAGAAGATTAATTATTTTATTTTATAAAATATTAGTAATATTTAGTAATTAAATTATGTTAAAATATTAATTTTAGTAATTATTGGTTTTATTTAAAAATAAATAAAGGTACCAATGGGTTTGACCCGTGTGAACTTTAATTGTTAATAAAATAAAACAACCTAATAAAAAAATAGGAATTGGACTGACAGTTCTAAAACCAAAGAGGAAACACAACAACAACCTATCGTTTGGCTTTGGTGATCCATAACTATTCTAGAAAAGTTTCTCCGTTTTCGTCCAAATTTCAGTATGTTCTTTTAATCATTTAACTAGTCAATTAAACACAATTTTCCAGATTTTTAACAACCCCAATTTCTCTCTAAAATGTATGACTTCTTTGTTTGTAGAATTCGTTGTTTTGCACCGTTCTCTTTCACCGTAAGTCCGATTTGAGTGAAATTAACACCAAAACAACCGTGTGAAAAGTGGCTATATCATTTTTTGATTGGTTTTCTGATTTATGGTAATTTTCTTTGACCAAATTTCGAATTTTGTTTTTAGAGTATCTTCTCATAATTTATTTTTGACGTTTACGCATAAACTAGTTAGATCAATTGAAGGACAAAGAATTAAAGATCAAAGAATATTTATTCGTGGAATTGTATTTGTTTGTGAAAGCATCAAAATAAGGTAAGGGGTGAGATAGCGTTTGAATTCGCGAGTATAATATAATGTGGGATGAATGGGAAAACCGTATTTCCCAACGATTCATTCAGGGCTCGCTGCGTACGACAATAGCCCTTTGAGTGATAAATTAATTAATGTAAAAATATGGGAATTGTGAGATTAAAATATGGAATAGAAATATTTATAAGGTGTTGATTGATTTAACTTCGTTAAATGTGTGGTATTTGATATTATTGTGATGTTTAATTTATTTTTATTAAATATGAGATATTTGATATTATTGTGATATTGGATGTCGAATGAATTTTAGGTATATATTTGACTAGACGTGTTTATGTGATGTGATAATAAAAGTGAATTCATTTTGATAAATTTATGTCATTATGATGAAGTATAATTAATAATAATGATGTTATAAATTTGATGATGTATGGTTGATGATAGTGATTCTATAAATTTGTGACGAGTTTATGTGATGAGATATGATTAATGATAGTGATGTTGTAAATTTGTGATGAGAAATTGAAGTATGGTGAAATAATTGTGATTCCAATTTGTGTTTGAGATGACGGTCTTAATGGAGTATCATAGGCCAACAAGGGGAGAAAATAAATATTGAGAATTTGCGAAGTGAAAATTATTTTGTCATCATATAGATAGGGTCTGACAAGCCTAGTGATTTTGGGGAAGTACAAGTGAATGAGCCTGATCGTGGCGGTCTGTTGTCGAGCCTTAAGGCAAGATTGTTAGACCTTGGAGGTATACGGGTGGTGAATTCCTAAGTGACTTGGAGGTAGCACTCCAAATGTCGGGAGCTACCACGCAACACATGTTTACCTCGACTATCACGTATATGTGTCTCGAGTTGAGTTGAGGGGATATATGAAGACAAGGCCAATTTGAATTGTCCGTCCACCGAGATGGTGGCATGGTATCAAGCCTCCTAACCAAGTACTTCAGAGACATTGTGAAGTAGAGTCTAAGCTCATGCATAGCATTGCATCTTCTTGTGATTGTTTTGTTGTGATTAATATGTATTATGTGTGATAATAATTTATGCGATGATTTGATGTTACAGTGAAGTGTATTGATTTTCCTTGATTTTGACTATATAATGTGATGTTTTTCCTTGAAGAATATTTGTGTAATGATACGACTTATTGATGATTAATTGTGTGTTCCTCTTATTTATATTATACTATCAATATGATTTCAAAACTCAAACTCACCTCCTTCATTGTTTGTGCTTGACTGACTTGGCCCTGCGTTTGCAAAATCGCAGTTATTACAGGTTAATGAGTCTCGAAGTTCATGTTTGGGAGAAACCACACTCTGATAGCTGATATCGGGAATTAAGAGTTATAGTGTGTATTCTACTATGTTATTACAAATGATTTTTTATATGAAAACTTAGTATGAGTAAGTCTCGGGAATTAAATCAAGAAATTCTAGTTAAATCAAGTTCATTGATATTGCACTGTTTTAATTGAGGAACAAAGTTGAATTGTTACATGTGTATCTAGAGAAACGTGATATCCTAAATTAGATATTAGAGTTTTTATTCACTTTAACAGATTTTCTTTATCCGCTGCAAGTTTTCTTCAAGTAATTTAGTATATATTATTATAAATGTTATTTTGGGGTTTAGGGTGTCATAGTAACATTTTAGGAATGGTGGTTCCAAATGTTCCATTGGTCTCAATATTGAATTTTGGAGTAAGTGAGGCAACAATTAGTTGTATGTTAGGTGAATCGGGTCAAAATGGGTTATCATCTTTTCTTGATTACCTGGTGGTTTGTATTCATTCAAGTTTGGAATTTTGTTCCTTTTGTTTTGTTAGGAAAACGTGACAGGTGGTGGGTGGATCAAAGGTGGTTGATAATAAGGTGGTCTTGAAGGATGATATTGGGGGTATGGAGCTGGTGAGGCCGCAACCACATATGGATAGGGAATGAAGGGAGTTTGGGGTATCAGAGGCTGAAAACTTAAGGGTCGATAAGAATTCATGGATGAAGGATACGAGACCCTTGGGTTTACCATTACAGCGTTAACATCTCCTTCATTCTTCTTTGGGAATCTCGTCTAAGGTTTCTTCACACCATGTATATATGGATCTATAACATTTTCACTTCTTGAGTTAAATAGGCTAGTTAAAAGGTTATGGAGTACTTTGTATTTTTATTTGATTTGAGAAGTAGAACAATAAGGGGAAAATGAAAGATACATTTTGAATAAATAGTTTGTTTTGCGTGTGTTTTTTGTTTATGTTATGTATTTGTTTGTGAGTTCTGTTTCATCGTACATTTTTGTTTTTATTTCATCGTTTATTTCTGTTTCAATGAAGATGATGATGAATTATTTCAAGATGATGATGAAGGCGATGAATTTGAAGAGGATGACATAGATGACAGATTTGAAGATGACAGCGTAGATGATAAATATGAAGACACAGTTGAATGATTTAGATTTGAATGATTTAGATGATGATTTTAGATTATGGTGTTTTTGGATGACGTTTTTTGTTAGGCATTTACTTGATTGAAGCATCACAACTTCAACGAAGTATATATTTTTCTAGACTTGTACCTTAAGTATTAAACTTTATTAAATTATGTTAGACAATTTGTTTACGACCATTTATTTGAATATAATTATTTTAATAATTTGTGTTAAACTTGCATTATGTTTTCCTTGGTTCAATTTGTGTATGTAATTAAATTGATTATATACACAATAATTTATTTTTATAAAATAATGGCAAAATATCTAATTTATAATTTGAATTAAAATAATAGAAAAATATAAATTCATTCTACATATATGAATACAGTTTAAAATTGTTGCATATAAGCTCTATCAACATTTTATCAATGTTTTCATTGAGTTGCTTTAAGGTCACATTTATTAATTGTTGTCAGATATGACAACAATTAAAAAATATTGTCTTAGACATGTTGAAAAATTGTTCCCTATTCCTATACTTAATGCAACATTTATAAATAGTGTATCCAAAGGTGCGACAAAAATGTTGCTAAAGGTAATAGGCAACACTCGCATATGAGACGCGATAAAAATGTTGTCTATTCTTTTTGGCAACATTTTTCCATGTTTTGGCAATATTTTTAAAATATTGTTATAAATCAAAAATATTGTAGTGCCACTCATTGCACATACAATCTTACCACTCCTCATTCCACTTTTTACTTTTTCTCCTATCATGACCATGTCAGAAAAGTTTGATGACATACTCCCAATCATCCTATCATAAAAGGGCGACTAGAGAGTATCCATAAACATACCAACCATTTCTCTTTTAGATAAAGAAGGATCTAATTGCGATGCCACTTCTCTCCACCGTTGTGCATATTCTTTGACTGTTTCATTGTCATTTTTCAACAAATTTTTCAATTGCGTCCTGTTAGGGGTCATGTCAATGTTGTACTTGTATTGTTTCGAGAAGGCTTAGCCAAGTCTTTCCATGAACAGATTCAATTTCGCTCGAGATGCATAGACCAACTTAATGATGCCCCGCTCAAATTGTCTTGAAAAAAAAATGAGAGTTTGTCATTATGAGTTTGAGAAGCCATTTTTCTACAATACATGGTCATATGATTTTTAGGACATGGGACACCTTTGTATTTCTCACACTCAGGTACCTTGAATTTTGATGGGATTCCACATCGGGAACCAAACACATATCAAAAGCTTTGAGACCATAGACATTATTCCCCTCAATTGCTTTGATTCGTTCTTCTAAACCATAGAATTTCTCTTTTGATTGTGTATCATCACCAATAAATTGAGATTGTTGTCAATTTCTGTTAGCATCAAAATAGGGCACTAGGGGTGCATTGAATGAAATATTTTCTAAAGGTAATGTTTTGGGGTGGCACGTAGTCCAAATGAGATGGGATTTGGTGTTGGTTTAGGTTTTGGGAGTTGATAGTTAAGTCATTTGGGTTGTTGTCCTTGTGTTTGATGACTAAGGGCGGAGTATAACCAAGTGGAAGACCATACATAGAAAATTGCATAGCTACCGTAGGAAATTGTTGGGTAGTTAGAGTAAAGCCTGGTGGATGGGAATGAGTAGTTTGGTGTTCTTCATTTGTAGTTGGAGGATTCCCAAATGTATTATCTTTCCTTGTCAAAGCATGTATAACCTAAAGGATTATATCAACATTTTCCTTCAATAGGCTAACATCATTTCTTATCACTTCTTGGTTTTTCTCAAGATCATCCATGATTTTGGAGTTTGCACAAGTCCGATAAGGGTGTTAGGGAAACTACTTTATGGTTTTTTTTTCTGAAAGATCATATGATTCTAGTTAAAAAAAAAAATGAAGATTTATATACATGCATGTAGGTATTAGAGAATCATTGATTTTGCAACCTAGACACAAACATCTCTTTTGGATAATGCATCATAACCAAACCTATACATAGAGAAACCTCAAAACAAGTTCGTTCATTGATAATTAAAATGGTACTAGTGCAACATTTTTCTCTATATCTAAAATACATTATTTCTATCGCTCTCGGCGAATTAAACCATTCATTGCTTCTATCTATCAAACTATTATAATGTTGAATGAAAGTAATAATCTCAACAGGTGTGGCAAATTGAACTATGCTTGCTTCTGATTTCCTTAGGAGTAAGGGACCCTTTTGATGGCTTGGTTGACTATAAAGTTAGCTTTTCAAAACGAGCCATCCACACTATCCCTTCTTGCCCAAGCATCTCTATTGCTTCCATTTGATCCATGATTTGGTTTCTTAATGTATTTGCTTCACCTTGTTCCTTCAACCACGCATCTCGGTACATAGCAACAACTTCCTATTTTTCAATCTTTTCTTCTTCTATCCTTGTCTTATATTCTACTACCACTCTTTCCAACTATTGTTGCAAATCTTCCAATTGTCTTTTTGCATTTCTCTCACCGATATCTGAATCTTTCAACCATTTTCTCAATTTCTCAACCTCCTCTCATGCTTGGTCTCTTTCTTGTATTCTCAAACACAAATTCGTCAAAGGCCATTAAATTGCATTGAAACACTACACCAAAAATAGGTTTTAACACCGCTTTAAGCGTTATAGTATGTAGTGCTGCTAAAAAATACGACAGCTCTTTTTAAAATATAAAAAGTATTGTCGTATGTGATATTTAACAAAGCTTATTTAGAAAAGTATTGTCATAGATAGAAATTTATAGCTTTTTATAATGCTCTTTGGATAAAAATGTTGTTGTAGGTGTATCATTTTACATATTTTTCTAAAAAGTGTTGTCATAAATGGTATCTTAAAATGCTTTTTTTATAAATAAAAAATACGTTGTTGTAGATATTTAATAGCGCTTCTTAAAAAAGTCTTGTCGTAGGTCAATTAAAAATTTAATAACTGCTATTATTATGTATTATCTAGAAAATTTGATAACATTTGGTAGTTAAAAAAAATAAAGGAATTATTAAGAAGATGATATTGCTTAAAAATCACTCGTGTTATCAATATTAAATATAGTTTTTATTAGCAATTAACAATTTATATTTAACTAGTGCAAAATGTTTGTCTATAATATCGTTGATCATCATGTACATCGAAAATATAAACGTGTAAAACACAAAATCATGCATTTAACAATAATCGAAAGAGTTGAATTCTTAAATGGGTGAAAATTTGTGCAACTTAAAATTAGATTGCTGATATAAATGAGAGCTCCAAATCAAGTTATTTACATAGGCCAACATAACAGCTCTCAGTGCCAAGAGAACACAAAATTAAGAGTCATACATACCTGAAGATTTACCCAATCCTTTAGGAGTCGCAGTCAAGTTATGCAAAAGATAATCTAATTAGCCTTATTTTCTCATTTTTCAATGGAAACAGAATGGATAGTGGGATATAAAAGATTTGCTTGGTGCTGTTTATTTAGTACATGAAACAAAACTTTATGACAAGTGTCGATTATTGCCCGGTATATGTACATATTGGAACGTTTTAAATTCGTCTTCATTGCATCATAAGCTTTCAGACCAAAAACTAAATCCCTACTTTTGCCAAATTCAGCTATGATGCTACAAAATAGTATATGTGTTTGTGGATGAAGGGACACATACCTCAAAAATGATACATGTATATAAATTTTTTCATGTTTTTGTAAAAATGACATTTCAAAAATAAAATAGAACCTTAAAAATTTGAAACGTAACCCTAAAAATCAAAAGAACACTAGCAATAAAAAATCAAATGTTGAAACAGAACCCTAAAAATCAAGAACACTAGAAACAACTAGCAAGGTATCAAATGTTGAAAGAGAATCTAAAAATTTGCAAATGAAATTCTAACAAAGCGACACTTACGACGACTGTAAGACCCATATTTTTAAATTCTAATTTATATAATTTTAATATATTTTTGTATTGAATTGTTGTGACATTTAACTCAATTTTACTTTATTTTGGAAATTAAGTACCAAAAATAAATTTTGTTAGAGTTTCTAATATGTTTAATATATGCTCGTATATTTATTTATATATTTTGAGACCCGTTTAAAACTATTTGTCGGGGAATAATTTATTTATGTTACGAACAATTTAATATCGAGCAGTTTTGTTAAAAATATCTCTTGTTGCTGAAAATTTTACCGGTCAATTGAGTTGCGACGAGAGTAGATATTTTTATTAAATTAGATTGAGATAGGAGTGAAGTGATGTGTGTAAGAGTATTTAAATATTTGTGGGATTGAGATAGGAATGAAGTGATGTGTGTAAGAGAAAATCCGAGTCATTTTCCCTCTTTGTCTAGTGTTTTTCTCCTTTCTTTCTTCCTCAGCTTTGCCAAAACCATTGTTGGTGGTTTCAAAATCATAAAACACAAACTCTCACTTTTCTTTGACTTCTAAGCATTATTTCACAAAGTAACACAAGGGAAAGTTGCTCCTTGCCACTCTACGGTGTTAGTGAGCTAACTTTTGAAGTGACGACGCTAGAGAAGTTTTTACCGGAATTAATCGTGGTGCAGTAATCATTTGTTTGAGCTACAACGGAGGTGAGGGCTTCTTCCAAACTTTTAGTTTGCATTTAGGACATTATTTGTGGTTTTTTGGAAAAGAAATTTGATGTATTTGAGGTGTGATTTTGTGAAAAATGAATTTAATTTGTTTATGTGTGAATTAGTTGAAATTGAATTTAGTTTGTTTTGAGGTGTTTTTTGTAGTGATTGAATCTCATAATATCCATTGTTAGTTTTTTTTTTTTTATTTGTTGATTGGTTATGACATTAGGACTATGAGTAACATGTTTGTGTTGTGAATTCATGGTTAGAGTTTTTATATTTCTTAAATTGGGGATTTTGTGATTATGCAATTGTGGATTTTTGTATATCCAAGATTGGTACATATTTCTTTTTGTATCTATTTGATTGTTGTTGATTATTACACGTTGTTGTGTTGTTGATATATTATGGGGTCTCGCATTTGCATGGCGACTGTGGCATTTTCAAATTGTTGTTGAATTAACTATGAGTTTGTTGTGGTATATGATTGACCAAGCCCATATCATCTGAATCAGTCCGTTACTAGATTTGTTCCATTTTGCTGGTTTTTTTATTAAAGAAAAAGGGGCATGAATAACTAAAAACTACAATTTTGTGTATTTTGTTGTTGTAGGTATTAAAAACTTCATAAATTAATGTTGTTGTTGTGATTTATGGTTGAAAGTTTTGGAGATTGAATATGGGTGATTTATGTTTGGTGAAATTAATGTGTTTATAATTAATATTATAAATTGTTGAGAAGAAGTTTGTGTATGGGTTGGTGGAAAATGAATTTAATTCAATTTATGTGTGGATTGAATTTGGAGATGTGGTTTATGTGTGTTTGTGGGAATTGAAATTAGTGTGAATAAATATGTTTGAGTATGCTCTGTGTTGTATCTGAAAAATTATTAGAGTTAAATGAGTATTAAAAATGGGGAATCTTTTAATAGTTGCATTTACTTAATGATTGTGGTGAAAAAAAGTCAAAGTATGCTCATGCATTTCGTAGTACATGGTGACCACGATGGGGCCATGGTGATAGTGGTGACCATGATGGGCCACGAGATGATGCCATGTGAATTGTTGATTCATCTTATCCCTGCAAGGATTGTCACGTCAGGCTGATCTATGAGAGATTGCACTCTAGAATGTGTTGATCTATGAGCAATTGCACTCTAGAAGAACATGATGGTCTGTGAGTGACTGCGCTCTTGTATATCGTGTTGGTCTGTGAGTGATTGCATGCGAGTCATGTTTTTATACTATGATGATTGTATATACATATTTGATTGTTGTTGTGATTTGTCGGAATTGCTTTGAGGTGTGAAGTTGGGTTGATTAAGTTTTGATGTGATTATGTATTCATAATTGATGTTATGAATATTCGATGTGTGGTTGAGGTGTGAATTTGTGGAGATAAATTTGGTGTTAATTATGTGTTCATAATTGATAATATTAATGTTTGAAGTGTTGATTGATTTAGAGCCATTTTAGAATTGGAAATATGCATCTTCTTAATTGTATTTGGCTACGACAGTGCAGTTTGTCAAAACTACATTTTTCAACATTGTTTATGCATTTTTGGACATATGAAAACCTTTCGAGGAATATGCTAAGACGAAAGGTTCTTTTGTGCATTTGAAAATATAAAAAATTTGCTAAGTGTTATTTGTTAATTCCGGTTGGTGACCCTTTACAATTATTGTGGAAATTTGGGTTTTGCCCTCATATGATACCCGAGTTCATTCCACCGAGTGTTACCTTGACAACGAAAACGTCGTTAGACTTCCCTGATCGAGACTCGCCGAATGCTTGGGTATATGACCTCATCTCAAGCAGGGCTACTTATAAGGGGAGGGTAGTGAAGACTAGTAGGAAAGTTGGGGCAGTATTTCTTGTGGAACTCACTAGCAAGAAGATCGATTATCCGATACCTTCCGGATTAGTTCTTGGGATGAGTGGAGCTTGGGAAGATGCGAATGATTCCTCAGTTAGAGTGAAGGCAGAGGCCACCGTGGAAGTTGGGGATACAGTGGTTGGACCAGAGACTGGTAGAAAGGATAAGGGGCCGATACCCGTTGAGGGAGAGATTGTAGGGCCATCTAGGCGGACGGTCAAAGCTTCCTCTTCTAGTGAATGATCCCTTACCGACTGTCACTAAAGTAGTAGACTGTTTTGAGGTTTCGACGCTGCCAAAGCCACCTATCTCGTGGGTGGATTTGACTTTTGAAGAGAGCGATCCGTCTATGGATGTTGATGAGGAGGAGGTTACCTCGAAGATGGATGTTGCGTTAAACGGGACTTGTAGAGTGTGTGGAGGTCACTCATGTTATCGTAGTTGCTAGAGTATGATCAAATTAGTTTTGTTGTATAGGGACATGATATATTTCTTTTGGTGGTTGTACTTATTTCATTTTGTGATGACTGTAACTATACTTATAAGGTCAGATAACTTCTGTTTTGGTGGGTCCATGTTCCATTTTTTTTGACGTGACATGGGGGATTAGTATTTCTTGGAGCAATACTTGTACAGGTGTTTGTCGAGAATACCTCAGGGGTATGAGCGATGTCTGATAGGTCTCATCGCTTTGACGTATTTTATATTTGGATATTTTGGTTTATCGCCTCAAAACTATTTCAGTTTGTTATAATTATGATGTAATTAATTATGAAAATTTTCATTTGTGCTACGCTTTGGTATTTTATTAGTTGATATTTATAAAATAAAAAAAATAAATAAAAAAATACACTACGCTATTAAAAATCAGGGTGTTACAACGACGGAGATGTTGAGATGTGATGGCGAAGTCGTGTTTAAGACCTGGTCACACAGAGAAGGATTGTGTCGAAGATGAGATACGAGTCACGAGTTTCGCATGGAGAGCATGGGTTTTTAGGGAGAGAAGGGTTTGCAAGGAGAGGAGGGTTCACACAAAGAAGGGTTTCACAAGAAGAGGAAGGTTCGCAGGGAGAATGAGGGTTCGCGAGGGAGAGTGAAGAAATTGAGTATAGATGTATGCCTATACTTTAAAAATTAGAAAGATTCTATGAGAACGCTTTTTAAAAAATGGTTTAAAAGACTATGATCCTATGACATTGCTTTTATAAAAAAACGCTTTAAAAGACTATATGAAGCGCTATATAACCCTATAATAGCGCTTATAGAAGGGGAAAAAAAAAGCGTTATAAATATTTTGACCCTATTTTGTTATTATATATTCATAAATAATAGAGTTTAAATAAATAAAACTTGACAAAATCGATTATATAAAAAAGAATTTTGGTCCCTAAAACAGAATTTTGGTCCCTAGCGCTTATAGTCATCCCATTTTGTTTCTCTCCAGTTTTGATCCCTAAAATAGAATTTTGGTCCAAAACTTGATGAAATTTCATTTTTTAAAGTCGTACTACACCATTTATAATCATATATTTCAGATAAAATTGGTTAACATGATGGCTATTATAGAAAAAGCACTATAAATATTTTGATTATATGATGGCTATTATAGAAAAAGCATTGTAAATGTTTTGTTATTTATATAACTATCATTACATATGACAGTGCTTTTTTCAAAGCATTGATGTAGCCTTTGTGTATTTTTAAAATATAATACAACAACACTTTTATTTAAGAAGCACTGTAAAATTTATATTTTAGTGTAGTGATCTCTAGGAGCATTAGCTACACCATGAGCAAGGCTTGAAAAAATCCCTCTGTCAGTCATCATGTTTGTCCTTACCACCTCCCATCTTTCAAACCAAACAACAACCAACAATCAAACAAAATGGTTGTTACAACACAATATTCCAATCTAAACATGAAAACTTCGAAATTTCATGGTGGTTGGTGAAGATGATGGAGGAAGAGTAAACATAAAAGAGAATGGAAAGAGATGTTAAGAGAGCTAGTCTAGTAGGGATGAAGAAGAAATAGTTTCTGAATAAAGCTACAACGTGAAGGTGCCAATAGTAGTAGAGATAGGAAGGAAGAAGCATGACATGGAAAGAGAAATTGGTGGTTCCAACACGTTATGACAATAGACAGATCTCGATAATACGCTCATTGGAGTTTTGAAACTTTCTAATAATTTGAAATTTTCAAATGTTTTAAAAATATGAATGTTGAGAATTTTAAAATATACGATTTTGAAAGTTTTATTTAATTTAAAAATTTCAAAAAATAAGTTTCATTTAGTTTGAATTCTCCGTTTCGGAAGATTTAAATTACTCGAAACATTTAAAAATAATGAAAAATTTGTTAAAGCAAGAAAAAATATTCAAATTATATATATATATATATAATAAAAAGATAAAATAATCATTTTAGGTAGGTGGAGTGGCAAGTTAAAACTTATATAATTGGTTATTGGGCCAAAAATTATAAAATGGCCCATTGGTATGCACTGAACTCGGAGTATTGCCTTTTGTACCCCCCAATTAGACTTCTACCCCCCTATTTTCATAAAAATCCAAATTTAACCTTCATAAATACACTCACTTGTGCAGTAAATTTTTTTTACCTCAACAGCTGAAATTTTCGGTAAGCAATTTATCGTTTTTGAAATTTCCGGTAGTTACCGGAAATTTCCAAATTGAAATTTCCGGTAGTTTAAATTTGAATACCGGAAATTTGAAATTTCCGGTAGTCTTCCCGGAAATTTCAAAAATCCGGTAGTTTGAAATTTTATTTTATTTTTTCATATTTTTTTAATGTGTTTGTTATTGTATTTGTTTTTTTTTTTTTTTTTGAAATAGGGATGGCAAATGCACAACCAGTATTTATAGATTTAACTGAAGCGTTTACAACTGATCAAATTTTTGAGTCACGAGAAGCTGTTATATCATGGGCAAGAGAGATAGGTCGACAAAATCGAGTAGCTGTTATTATTACTCGATCAGACGTAGAGACTGGAAAGAGAGGAAGAAAGTCAAAATTAATTCTTGGTTGTGATAGAGGTGGAGAATATAAGTCAAATAAAAATGACACAGGTACTTCAACTAAAAGGTGTGGATGTCCGTTTAAACTTAGATCGAGACCACTGAAAAATGATGAAGGATGGATTATTAAGTTAATTTGTGGACTTCACAACCATGAGTTAGTAGCTACTTTTGAAAATAATGCATGGATGGGACGCTTAACAGAAGAAGATAAGAAAAATGTTGACGAGTTGACAAAATATCACGTTGCACCGAGACACATCTTGTCATATTTGAGAGATCATGATAACGAGAACGTGACTAGTATCTATCAAATTTACAGGCGACGAAGTACATACAAAAAGAATTTGATGGGACCTAGAACTGATATGCAACATTTGTTGAAGTTACTTGAAGCTGAGAAATATACTTGTTGGAGTAGGACTCCAACATTGTGAGGGATATATTTTGGACGCACCCAGATTCCATAACTTTGCTGAACATGTTCCCTCTTGTGTTGATTATGGATAGTACCTATAAAACCAACAAGTATAGGTTACCGTTGTTTGAAATTGTTGGTGTAACTTCAACTGGGTTGACATTTAATGTTGCATTTGCTTATATGGATTCTGAACGTCAAGACAACTTTTGGTGGGCATTGGAGAAGTTAAAAGAGTTGTTTCTTTCAAACACTTCATTTCCTCAGGTGATTGTCACTGACAGAGAACTTGCTTTAATGAATGCAATTAAATTTGTATTTCCATCTTCAACAAATTTACTTTGCCAACTTCATATTAACAAAAATGTTAGAGCCAAATGCAAACAGTATATATTAAACAGAGACATGCAAGAACCCATTCTTGAGTTGTGGAGTAAAATTGTTTATTGTTCTGAAGAGAATGAGTACGAGGTACTTTTGCAAATATTTGAGCAAGCATGTGTCGATAATATTATGTTTTTTGACTACGTCCGAGACACATGGTTGAATCCTCATAAGGAAAGATTTGTTAAAGCTTGGACCAATCGAGTATTGCATCTAGGAAATACTACGACTAATAGGTATGTCATTAAAACTTCATATTCTATATTTTATTTCATATTCTGTATTGTATTCTGTATTGTATTTCATAACTGACTCTCTTGTATATTATTAGGGTTGAGTCTGCTCATTGGTCATTAAAGAGATTTTTGGAACACAGTAAAGGAGATTTTTGTAAGGCATGGAATGGTATGAATGACATGTTGAAGTATCAAATTATTAAGATCAAAGGTTCATTTGAGGCAAGTAAGGGTCGCAAAGAGCATGTACACAACAATTCCCGGAAATTTCAAAAACAAATTTTTCGGTGTACATTTTTAACTACCGGAAATTTCATTCCTTGAAATTTCCGGTAAAAGAAATTTTTCTCAAAATCTTACTTTTCGGATTTTTCTGTTATTTGGTATGAATGTGTGTGTTTTTTTTTTTTTTTACTTTTTTACTAAATTTTTTAGGGTTATTTTAGGTATTTCAGCCTAAAATCATTAAATTGGGGGGTAGGGGTTTAATTGGGGGGGTACAAAAGCCAATTCTCCTGAACTCGACCTATTAAACTGTTGAACTCGTAACTCGACCAACCCGCGTTCAAAATTTGGTCAACATTTGGGCCATTTAATCTGAACAGCAATTTCCACCGAACTGGGTGTTTTGGGCTCAAACTCATGCTTAACCGTTGTTGTCCACTACTACTCACTTATATAAGTAATAAATATATTTCTAATAAATATAAAATAAAATATTAAAATACACTTTTGACCTTCAAACTTCACAATCAGATGAATTTAGTTCTTAATTTTCATCTAATTCCAGTTGTAAAACTTCTCATTTTGTAAAAGTTAGACAATTTTTAATTTTAACTAATTTTAATTGAGTCAACGTTGATGTTAACATGTTTATAAAACCTGAACATGATAAGATATAATTTAATTATAAAAAATATATTGTCATATGATAGTTGTTCAAAATAGGATAGCGATATGTCAAAAATACTTATGTTTAATTATACATTTCTTCTTCTCATATATAGAAGGTCATGGTAGATAGAAGAAAATGAAAAAAAGAAATCATATAAACGAAATATAGATTTTGTTTATAAAACGGCCACTATTGAAAAATTGTCACATGACAATATCTTATTTTATTTAATTAAATTTTAGCCTAGCATACAAGGTTTTTTTAAAATGAGTCCACATAAGTGTTAATTCAGTTAAAACATGCACATATTAGTATTAATTTGATCAAAATCAAAAGAAAATTTAACTTTTATATAACAAGATAAAATTAAAATTTGATATAGTAAAACTTGAAGGGTCAAAAAAGGTTTTTTCTTCCTAATTTATAACCATAAATTCGATCATTAAATAGACATTTAAAAGAGAATCTAAGGGATATCCACGGATAAAATAACCTAGCAAGTAAGTCAAACAATAGTTATGAAATTCAACATGAAGGTTACCCTCACCATTCTCATTTATTAGCGATGTGTATATACAAGATGAAGTAAGAAAATTTAATTTATTATAAAATCTATCGTAAGATTCTTTATGTTTCACCAAAATAATAATTTAGAATTTTATAGTTTATTTAAAAAAAATATTTAGATATTTTAAATTTAATATATATTTTTATTTAGATCTTTTAATTTTTTTATTTTTTATTATTATTATTATTTAAGTTATATTTTATTTTCACTATTAACCGTTAAATTATATTAAATTATACATGTGGTCTATTAAATTTGATAATTTTCTTTAATTGCTATTAATATTT
>JBBPBT010001328.1:1560130-1603979 GCA_037974875.1 Cicer bijugum | reverse complement strand
TTTTTTTTTTTGTCTTAATTTTGATCTGCTACTTTTGTTTTTTAGAATTCCTAAAAATGTAGTTTTAAAATCAATAAAAAAAAATCCAAAGAATCAAATTTTCAAAGTCACATGGAACACTTTAAACTAACAATGTCTTTGATTTTAAGTGTAAACAATTATGTGATTTGCAAGAAATTCGATGTCTATTTTTATTTGTTTATTTTTTTTCTAATCTATGTAGTTATTGTAGTTAGGAATGATAATAGATTAGGTCGTCCGTTAGGGACTTATTGTCTGTTTTATTTATGGTCTGACCTGATCTGATCTATTTAGTAATAAGGCTAGACTTAGGCTATTTTTAAAGCCTATTTATTTAAATAGATCAGACTCAAACTTATAAAAAAACCTATTAGATATGACATGCCGACTTATATATATTTTATTATTTATTAATGTAATTTTTTTATTTTCTATTTTAAATTATATCAAAGGCAATCACTCAGTAGTCATTCGATATTCGGTAGTCGTTCCATATTCGGTAGCGATAGTCATTCCATATATGGTAGTTATTCAATTAGTCAATCACTGAGTAGTCGTTCTATATTTGTTTGAGAGGATGAGTACATTTGTTTCAGAAAAAAAAATCTATTCTTTGAGACAACCAAAAATTACTTTTTTATGGTTTAAATGATGTTTTTTTTCAGATTTTTTTAAAATCATTTTGTTAGAGAAATTATTTTTTATTTAATATATATAGATATATACATTGATATTGGTATATGAAGAACATCGTGTGATATTAGCAGTGGCGGAGCTTGACCGATAAATTTGGGGTGGCCGACATAAAAATATCGAAACTTTATATGCAACTTAAAATACTTATCTAAATCAATTAATCTGGCAGAGGCAGCCGCGAGTTTGTCGTCGTGAATCTGATTCTGTGGAGGAGGGAGAGAAGAAGGTTGTAAAGAGAGAGAAGAAGAAAGAGAAAATAAAATTAGGTTTAGGTATTGTTGTAATTTTTTAATTTTAATCGGGACATTATAGTGATTTCACCTATAATTTTTTTTTGGGGTGGCCGTGGCCCCCCTTAGTCCATACTAAGCTCCGCCTCTGGATATGAGTAAAGCATAATTTTTTTTTAATGTGAATAAGACTTTTAAATAGGCTTTCAGGCCAAGCCAAACTTTTAAAAAGGTCAGGTCAGGCCGGAAAAAAAAAACCTATGATAGGTCACATGTCAGACTTAGGCCTAAAAAATTAATCGTAGGCCAGACTCAGACATTTCGAAGTCTGACCTATTCCCACCCCTAATTGTAGTCTTGTAGAGACTAGTGCCGTCCAAACACAATGAATAAATTTATCAATTAAGTGATAATTTTGACAAAAATACACTATTTTAAATTTTACTCAATTTTTGCTTAGATTCTTCAAGTTTATTTTTTTCGTTTCGGTCTTTTAAGTTACATTTGTTTGCATCTTTAGCTTTTAAGATATATTAAATTATGAATGCAATTCTTTAAGATTGAAAATTTTATCGAATTGCTATCATAAAATGTTAAGATCTAATCGAAACATCGCAATAAATTGATTGTCCAAGCTACTTTACATGCAAAGGAAATTAAAGACATTAATTAAGTGAATAAATCTTTATTACCATGTTTTAATTAGGCTATACATGTGTTTAAATTGTTGTTGAGAAAATCAAGAAATATAGACTATGTATAAGATTTAATGAATGTTTTCATAACGATTAGTATGAGATACATATTATTGCAGTATCTGATAAATTTCAAATGATTAGAAACTTTCAAATGAACTAATTATTGTCGAAATTAAGATAAGTGACTAGCGGTGAAAATAAAATGTAACTTAAATGACTAAATCGAGATAAAATAAACATACAAGTACTAAATAGAAATTGAGGTAAACTTAAAGGACTATAAGTGTGTTTTTGCATAATCTTTTATTGTCTTGTTTCTACTATTTTTTTATTTTATTTATTTTATAAATAAGCTTATTTGAGATAACCAAATATATAAGTAGAGTTAGCTAAATATTCTACTACCGAATACTTGTAGAGCTAACAAAATATATTGCTACCCAATACATGTGACAACTTAAATTTTAAATAAAAATATATAATAATTTATACTATATTTTTGTAAAAATTTACAGCAAATAAAGAAAAAAAATTTCAAAGAAAAAATAAACTTTTACAAGTGATTTATAATATAATATTTCTTAAAGTACATATAAAACACTTTAAACTTTCTTCCTCAAATACAATAGTGCAATTTTAATAAACTTGATTTAACTATAATTTATTGATTTAATTTAAAAAATCCTATAGTACTAACAAGATCTTGTTACAAAAAAGTAATTTTGAATTAAATAAGTAAAATGCAACTTATAAATCTCATTCCCTCTATCATATATAAAATAGAGCTTCTTCCAAACTTAAACTTCAAAACTTATTAATTTATAATAACTGCGATTTTGCAAACGAATGACCAAATCAGTTAAACACAAACAACGAAGAAGATGAATTTTAAAACTAAATGAAATCACTCAACTAGTTATAATAAAACTATATCATATAATATAAGAAAAACACACAAATAATTATAATAAAACTATATCCTAATACATCATGTATATAAAAATACTGAAGGAAATAATATCACATTGTAAAGTCAAAATCACTCAAAAAAAATGAATAGCTCATTATAACAACAAATCATCTAAGAGAAATTATTATTACTTTCAACAGAACCATCACAAGACAATGTGATTCATGAGCTTAAACTCTACTTCTTCGTCATTTGGTATCATTCTAAATCTGACGTACTTGGTTAAGAGGTTTGGTACTATGTCACTGTGCAAGTGGACGAACAATTCAAATTGGCTTTATCTTTATAGATATACTCAACTGAACTCGAGACATATATATGCACGATGCTCGAGGTAAGAGTGTGTTGCATAGTAGAGCATGATATTTGAAAGAATACCTCAAAGTCACATAGGAATTCTCCACCAGAATACCCCTAAAGTCTAACATTCTTTCTGTAAGGATCGACAATAAACCTCCACGTTCAAACTCATTCTGTTGTACTTCCCGAACATCATTAAACTTGTTAGGCCCTAACTATATGATTACAAGATCATTTCCACGTCAAAAACTCTCAAATTAGAATCACCACTATTTAATCAAGTATGGGTTGAGATCAAAATACTAATCACAATTTGATAACATTTTAATCGCTAACGACACATCATCATCATATATGATTATGTCACACAATACATTCAAGGTTCATCGTCGCATTACAAAATCTCATCAAAACAAACATACACACAAAATTCATTTAACATCCAATATCACAATAATATAAAATTACCCACAATCGTCAAAATTAAATCAATCAACACATTGTAAACATTTATATTTCACATTTTAATCTCACAATTCATATATTTTAACATTAGTTACTTTATCTCTCAAATGGTTATTGCCATACCTAGCGAATCCTAGATGAATTGTTTAGGAAATACAATTTTTTCATTCATATCATATTATAATATATACTCACAAATTCAAACGCTAATCCGAGTCCACACAAGAGACTAACATCTATTTCTTTGACTTCTCGTCCTCCGATCGATCCAACTCGACAGACAATATATGGATAAATGTCCAAAATAAAATATCAGAATACATTCTAAAATATTGATTTCAAAATTTATTTAAAGAAACTTACTCCAAATCAGAAAAGCGGATAATATAGCCATAATCTATACAATCGTTTTTGCGTTAATTTCACTTAAATAAAACTTACAATTTAGAAGAACGGTGCAAAACTGCGGATTTCATAAAGAGAAAAATTAGAGATTTTATAGGATAATTGAAAAGGCAAAAGTTCTGTAAAAATATACCAACTTTGCTAACTCATCGGTTGAATCATTGAGGATTGGAAACGATTTCTTTTACTCACCTGCGCCATGCAGCTTTCTACGTTTTTCTATTTCCTTTCTCACTACTCTAGCGGTTCATATGGGCTAGGCTTATTATATCAATTACACAAACACATTTCATTTTATTCTTTTACTACTTTTATTTAATTTGTTAGAGCAACTAATAATTCTTCAAAAAGTTATTAACTTTTCAAGACCAATAATTTATAAAATAGAAAATAATGAACCTTCTTAAAATATATTAATAATAATTAAAACTAATATTTAAAATTATCAGTATATTTACTGATGTATGTATTTTTAAAGTATTTTAACACTATGAGCACATGTTAACACTTCTTTAATAAAAGTACAGATTCTAAAATGTTTACAATATGTTCAAGATAATTATTTTAAAAAATAAGTAATTAAAATAAGATATATTAGAGAAAAGTGCAGAATGAATGTGTTTCGTGATTTTGGAGAGAAATCTTCTTATAGGAATGAGGCGATTTGGTGGGAAAGTTTGTTGGCGCGCGGTTGTCATTTGGTCAAATGTTAATCATTTTTTCATTAAATGAGATATAGTCGACCAACAGTGGTGATTAGAGCTTTTAATTTGACAAATCCTATTTTGAAGGGGTTAAAAAAATTAATAATTTAAAAGGCCTCTAAAAATAAGGGTCCCTAAACTAAAAGCCCCCTAAAAATTTGTGAGCTTAGGAGGCCCATAGGCCTACTTTTTTTTAAAAAGAATCGATCTTCTTTTTTGAGAAATAAAGTTTTTCAATTTTTCACCTATAATTTATTTTTATTTTTTTTATAAAATTTCCCGATTTTTTTCGATAAATATTTATGATTTTCTTTCGATAAAAATTTCCGATTTTTTTTCGATAAAAAATGTCTGATTTTTTGTTTCGATAATAAAAAATGTCGGACTTTTTTTGGATAAAAAATGTTCAATTTTTTTTCGATGAAAAGTTTCTGATTTTTTTTTCGATAAAAAATTTTCATTTTTTTTTGAATAAATTTTTTTTCAAGAAAAAAATCTTAAAATTAACAAAATATTGGGTGTCTATGAGCCCCTAGAGCCCCCTCCCTTAGGCACCATGAAATAATGGACCGAAATTAAGGGGACCTTTAAAAGATTATTTTAATTGGGGGAATAATAAAACAAAAAAAGTAAGGAGACCTTGTAGTTGAGGGATTTTTTTGACGGCTCTAGTGGTGATTAATCTTCATCCTGCAAATCAATTTTATAGAAGTTAGTTTTTATAATAAGTTTTGTAGGAGTTAGGTTAGAAATAACCCAAATTCTAAAAGAAACATGAAGTTGATCACCATCAGAATTATAATGTGATTGTACGCTTCTAGATTACTCTATGTGGATTTAGTTAAAAGATACAATATATGTGAAGTATTTCTTCCATCTCAAAATAGCTATCAAAATAACTATTATATTTAATAAATTGAGACTAATGCACATGATATTAATTAGCAAGTATAATTTAAAAGATAAATTAAACTTTGTATCTTTACATATAAAAATTGTTGAGTCTATATATGAAAAAATTTCCTCCCAAATTGATTATAATTTTGTAAATTTTTATATTTTATTATTCAACCTTTTTTATCGTAATTTGGGATTTTATTACTTTTACCAATAATAAGATTTTTTTTTTATCTTTTTGCACAATTTTTATACTTCGTCATTATAAGTATTTGTATTAATTTTTACTTTTTTTTTTAATTTCTCACAATACAAAAATATTAATTTGCCTTTTTGTTTCTATTTTTTCTTGAGTACAATTTTAAGATATTTACTTCTTCTTACTTCTTAGTGTTTACATTTTAGACACACACATTTCTTCATTTATAACATAGTTAGAGCCAGTCCAAGATATAGAAAAGCCTCAGACGGATTTAAATATGAAGTTTTTTAGAGTTTATAATAGTATTTTAATAAAATCACTAAATTTTTTTATGTAAAATTATTTTTGGAGGTATTTTTACTAAGTAACAATATTTTTTAGAAGCCTAAAGCGGTTGGTTCAGCAGTGTTTCATTTGATCCACCCCTTAAAAAAGAGATTCATGTATATACATATTGTTCTTATATTCGTCCTTCTTCAATTCTAGACAATATATTTTGGTTGGAGTTCCCAATGTAATTGTTAATATACATGTAATGGTATTAGCTCAATTTCTTGGGTATATTTCAATGGTAATAGTACAATCAAGTTTTTTTTTTTTCTTTTCACAAGTAGTTGATTTTCTTTGTTTGATGTGATACTTTTTATTTGTTATAATTTTTGTATCGGTGTAGAGGAGTTTTTCTCTTTCAAACTTATTGTAAATTTGTAATTTGTATTACTTTCACTTATCAACCATAAATATCATAGATTTATATGTTTTTTTAGTTATTCAGTTTTATCAAATCTTAATTTATTTTATTTTTTAATATAAAATTAAATTTTATTTGAAATATTAATTATCTGAAAATATAATTTTCTCTAGCATTGTATGAATCTAAGATCAAGTTAAAAATTAAAAATGACACTCTTCTTAAAACATCTATTTTTGATTAAATGTGATTGTTATTGAGTGACTGAGGAGAATTAGATTATACATACATTGATAAACTAATGTGAACGCAAAACAAACTTCCAACTAACCTAGAATGGTTTGAATACCAATAGTGAAATCAATGTGTCTTATAATTTGTTTTAATGTTGTTTTTGAAAAATTACAAGTAATTTATCAAACTATTAATAAACATTTGCCACCTAAGTAAATTTATTAAAAGTGGTAGTTATAAACTATTGTTTATCCCACATACAAATTAGCTTGTGTCTGATTTTTATATATAAGTTCGTTTACGTGTCTAATTTTTATTGAATGATACGTAAATTATTCACAATTATTCGAAGGTATCATAGAAAAACCATTTCCAACAATAGGGATGGCAAGGTTTCATTTAATGGGCTGGTTGGAAGCTCTTGAAATTTAACCTAAGCAAGTGCATTTCCTCGTATTAAAAATATATAGATGCTAGTTAATAGAATTTACAAAATAGTAATATTAAGCATGACAAAGAAAAAAATAGAGATAAATTTTGTAGTGAGCAAAATGAGAAAGATGATTACAATAGTAAATATAATAAAATTTATATATTCAAATTAAAACAATTAATTTTTAATTAACTAGAGTAATTAACTTATAATTAACATATAACTAAAGTAACTGACTTGTAACTAACATCTAACTAAAGTAGCTAATTTTAGTGATTATCCAAATGCATGATTTGTCATTTTATGTGCATGTCATTGGCAACACATGTATTTCAAATTATTGAAAAAACATAAAAATTGTAATGAGAAGAAAATAATATATATATATATATATATATATATATATATATATATAGAAAAATTAGAAATGGGGAAGACACCACACTCAAGCTTCTATGGAGAAGATGAATGATAATTGTTGAGAAATGACTGCCACAAGAAAACTAAATTTTTTTATAACTTGAAAAGAATTGGTCCAATCCAGAATAAAAAAGAGGCGTAATCTCACAAATACAAAATGTTTTTCTGTTTTTTTTTTAACAAAAATCTTCTACTTTTCATTATTTTGTCATGTATATATATAGGATGGTAAATTCTACTTGCTTTTTTTTTTTGTTTAGAAAATAAAATAAAATATGCATTAAACTAGAGTTATTCCTTGTCTTAAATTGTAACCTTCAATCTTACATGTTATTTTCTTTCGTATAAAGTCTTGTCTCTTCTCTTGAATGCATTGTTGAGGCAAAATCCCAAATTAACATTTTGATGATAATTAAATAAAAAGTTAATTAAGAGTTCTAATTATGATTCTTAGTGTTTTGATATTTAACATGTGTATTTAAGTGTGTTAAAATAAAATAGGTACAAAGCATTACAAAGCAAATCATATTAAAATCAAGAAAGCAAAATCTGTAAAATAAAGAACGTTCTTGACAGAATTCTAAAAAAGGAAAATCGTTCTCCACATCTGCCATAAACAAGAATGATCAGATTTCTACGTAAAAGATTAGATTCAGGAAGTGTTATCCATTCCATATCTTCATCAGAAATATAAGAGAATTAATCTAAACAAAATCATTCCAGAATTCGAGGACTCAACACCTTGCTTCATAGAAAACAAAAAACAAGATCATTCTCCAAGTTAAGAAAATGTAAGTACAATTAACAGGTTGTAAATGACATTGACGTTGTACCTCAAAACAGGCATGCACGCGTGACTTAAAGCTAGTAAACATTTCAGACAACTGACACGATCACAAATACAAGTCAACTCATCTCATACCAATTTGAAGAACGTTATTGGATCTCAAGTAGATTCTTGGTTTCAGCATGCACAATCTTGCTTTTTGACTGAACTTATCCATTCACTTACTCATGACAGTTGGCCTACTTGCAATAGTTAAATAAGTTGTCATAAGCTATCATTGAAGCTTATAAATAAAGCTTCACTATGAAGAACAAATCATAACTAAAAGTGCCAAGTAAAACATCACTCACTCAATCATACTCGAGCTTCTCAAATCATTCTAAGTTCCAGTTCCATTTCGTAGTGTGATATTAGAATCTGTGATTATTGAGTTCTAATATATAAAATCTATTTACCAAACAAGAGTTGAGCAATATCCAAATTCTAACATTCTCAAAATCATTACTTTGTAATTCAAGGCTATACTTGTTAACATAGCTTGAGTAGTTGAAATCCTTTTTATGATTAAAAGGTAGTTTGTAAAATCCTTTCTGAAATAGTGTAAGGAAACATGTGGAAATCTTTTCTAGGTATAAAGGTAGAACCTTGTAATAGATCAAGATTGATATGTGGAAACTGTGTGAAAACCAAGAACAATCTTGCTTTGAAGCACTTAGTGGAAAATCTCACATTTGTGAGGACTGGACGTAACCTGTGTTGTGTAAATCACGATATATGCTTGTTTGATCTCTTTCTACTTATCTCTATTTATTATTTGTCTTACATTCAGTTTTTATATTGATAAATTGATATTTTTGTTTTTCCACTTACCAAGAACGTTCTTCGTTTATAACCAAGAGATACATCTTGAGTTAAAACTTTTAGTTTTTAATAGGAATTTTTAAAAGGAGAAATTATCATTCAAACCCCCTTCCTTATGATTGAGATTGTTACTTCAATTGAAATCAGAGCCAATCTTTAAGGAATAAACACCCAAATAGTGTTTGAGCAAAAGATTCAGGAAGATAATGTCAAAAGCTAAATACATTGTTGAATGAGGGCCATCAAATAGACCACTATACTTTGGTGACTCGTATTTTTATTTCTGGAAAAGCAAAATGCAATTGTTCTTAAAATCAAATGACACTAGTATGTGGCAAATCATCATATATGTAGACTTCATACCAAGAGTAGATCAAACTGATAAAACATTTGTTGAAAAGAACGAAGCAGATTGGACAACATATTAAAAATCTAAGGTACTTCTAAACTCAAAAGCTCAATTATTTTTTTCATGTGTTTTAAGTAGAGAAGAAAGTGAAAGAGTAGATGAATGTGACACTACAAAGAAAGTATGGGACATACTACAAACTCCCCATGAAGGAACAAGCTATGTTAAAGAACACAAGAATTGACATTGGCATTCGAAAGTTCAAATTATTTGAAATGAATGAAGGAAAAACAATCGATGAAATGTACTCAAGATTCACAACCATAGTGAATGAAATATGTCCTATTGGCAAAGCTTATTCAGTACATGACAAGGTAAGAAAGACCATGAGATGTATTCAAATCATGTGGAGACCAATGGTGACAACCATAAGTTAAGTCAAAACTCTTGAGGTACTAGGCTTTGAAGAACTTATTGGGACTCTAAGGGCACATGAAGTTTTATTGCAGGAAGATAAACCTGTAGAGAAAGGAAAAATAATAGCTTTGAAAACATCTCACAATTTACCAAGTATTCAACAAAAAAAATGAGAAAAGTGATTCAAAAGACAACCAATAAGATGTTGATGAAGAGATTGCTCTCCTCACTAGAAAGATGCAAAGAATGATAAGGAGAAGATATCAAATTAAAAAGGGATCTCTAGATAAAAAGGACTTCAAAACTGAAGTGGATAAAAGTAAAATCACCTATTTCGAATGCAACAAACAAGGACATTATAAAACTGAATGTCCATTGAACAAAAGAGTACTAAAGAAATTCCCTTACAAAAAGAAGTAAATGATGGCAACTTGGGATGATTCTGATGAATCAGAAGCAGATGAAACTAAAGAAACCAACCTATGTCTGATGGCCAACATTGAAGATATAGAGGTAACAAATTGTAAACCATGTCTTTCGTGTGAACATATGGAAAAAGAATTTGATAATTTGCTAAATGATTCAAACTTTATTTTTTAAAAGTGTAGTTCTTTTATAGAAAAGTTTCACAAAGAAAAAAAAAGAGAAAGAAAAAACTCATGATATAAATAATAAGCTTAACAAAAAGATTTGAAAGAATCTCAACAAAAAGATTTTGAAACTGAAAGTTCAGAAAATTAAGAATGATCTTCACTTCAAAAGGAGAATGTTCTCCTTAAAACTGAAGTTAAAATTCTCAAAAATGATTTATTAAATTTTCTTAAAGCTACTGAAACTTTTCAAAAAATCATGGGATCTCAATTTGGGATATTTGATAAAGCTGTTCTTGGTTTTGACAACACTCAGAAAACCAAAATGTATGGAAACTTTTTGGTTCCTGAAAGAAAAAAAGAAAAATGCAAGATTAAATGTTCATATTGTAACAAAATTGGACATCTGGAATTTATGTTATTTAAAAAAAAACTGATGAAAAAATCAAGAACAAAAGGATCTTTAGAAAAGAAAAACATTTTGGAACAAAAGCATAATTTTCTCAAAAACTGGAAAAAGGAGAATGTTCTCTAGTAAATATAGTAAAAGAAGAACGTTCTGGAGCTTTACCAAAACCAGTTACAACTCAGCTAGCTAAACCTCTTTCATAATAAACTACTAGATATTCCTCCAGGTCCAAGAATGGCCACTATGAGATACCATATAACATTAGAAAAGAATCAGATTTTCACACTAACACTTCAAGACCCAACACTAAGTTGGTACCTAAAATTAATGGAACAAATCATGCATGATGGTTCTCAAGATATCAAAAAAGGCCATGGTTTTTGTATAGTGGTTGTTTAAGACATATGACAGATGAAAAAAATTGTTTCATGTCATTCATAAAAAAAGATGAAGTATCCGGAGCATTTGGCAACAATGATCAAGAAAAAATCAAAGGCAAAAGAACTATAGGTAAAATAAATTTTTCCAAAATCAATGATGTTCAATATGTTGAAGGATTGACACATAACCTTCTCAGCATTAGTCAACTATGTGATAATGACTATGAAGTTATTTTCAAATCAAACATATGTGAAGTGAGAATGACAAATTCGGGTGAAATTATATCTTCTGTGTCCATAAAGAAAAACCTTTATATTTTATACATTGAAGAACTACTAGTTGAATCCTGCCTCATGTCCATAAATAAAGACAAATGGATATTGCATAACAAAACTGGACATGTAAGCATGAAACAATTTCAAATTTATCAAAATTTGATCTTTTTAGAGGACTTCCAATTATAAACTTTGAAAAAGATAAAATATGTGAAGCTTGTGCAAATGGAAAATAAGTTAGAGTAATTTTAAATCAAAAGAATTTATATCAACCAAAAAACCTCTAGAACTACTTCACATTGATCTTTTTGGTCCCATCAAAACTACTACTGTAGGAAGTATGAAATATGGATTCGTTATCGTTGATGATTTCTCTAGATACACATGAGTACTATTTTTTTTAAAAAAAAAAAGATGATGAATTTGATGCCTTCAAAAACTTATGTAAAAAGGTTCAAAATGAAAAGGAATCCAATATAATCACTATGATAAGTGATCATCGAGGTGAATTCATTAATGCAACTTAGAAAACATTTTTTTGATGAACTTGGCATCTCTCATGATCTATCTTGTGCAAGAACTCCTCAACAAAATAGAGTTGTTGAAAGAAAAAATAGAACTTTGCAAGAGATGGAAATAACAATCTTGGAAGAACCAAATGTTGAAAACTATTTATGGGCAGAAGCTATAAACACTTCTTGCTATATTTCCAATTGTGTTTCAATTGGAAAAATCATAAACAAAACACCCTATGGGATCTGAAAAAATTAAAAACCAAACATTTCCTATTTTCACATCTTTGGTTGTTATTGCTACATCTTGAACAAGAAAGATAACTTGGGAAAGTTTGATGCAAAATCAGACAAAACTATATTTTTGGATATTGAACAGAATCTAAGGGATATCGTATTTTTAATATGAATCATATCCTTGATCAAGTATTTCCTCTAACATCTAATTTTCCAACCTTAACCAATCAATCTTCTCAAGGTAATCTAAGTCCTTCAATTCAAATTCAGCACACCTCTATGATGTCACCAGCCTTTGTGTCCCCACAAAACATCATCTTCTATCTTTGGAATAAGCCAATATTTGGTCTATCCAGATTCAGACATAGTTGGTCTATCTGTGCCTTATCATTCTGCTCCTACAAACTCTCTACCTTACATAAATACTTCATTTGCCACCTTATATACATTTTATACATATGCTACTCCATTTCAAAATACTCCTTTCTCCACTCCAATTGATGATGAACAACATCATTCTAGAAGGACCAAAATGGAAAGGGAAACATCCAAAACATATAAGGAAATCCCTAGAATCTTTGATGCCCTTCAAACCAGAATAAAGAGCAGACTATTTTGTAGGACTGGATAGCTACTCAGCTTGCTTCCAAGCTCGGACTTGAGCCTCCAATGCCTAATTCTCCTCTAATTTTTCCTGACATACCCCTGTTGTCACTGTCTCTATCATCTTAGGGGTCTTCACCTTCACTATCTTTCTGATTTAGCTATAAAAGACAAAATACTTTCATGTTTTATTACTACAGCCCTAAGCTGTTTATATAGGAAAAGAAATAACAATAGTAATACTGAGTAATAATAACAAAATAAAAATACACATAATAATATAAAATAAAAGATAATAAAATCTAATTTCTTCTTATTCTTCAACACCCCCCCTCAAGTTGGTGCATAGATATCTGTCATACCCAACTTGGCTATAAGTCGCTCAAAATTGGGCCTTGCCAAACTTTTTGTCAGGATATCAGCAGTTTGCTGATTGGAAGTCACAAATGGTAGGCATATGACTCCAGCATCAATTTTTTCTTTTATGAAATGGCGGTCAATCTCAATATGCTTGGTTCTATCATGTTGTACAGGGTTGTGAGCTATGCTTATTGCTGCTTTGCTATCACATAACAATTTTAAGGGTGAGTCAACTTTCATTTTCAGTTCGTCCAAGAGTTTACGTATCCATAAAAGTTCACAAATTCCTTGAGCCATTGCTCTGAATTCAGCTTCTGCACTGCTTCGAGCAACAACCCCTTGTTTCTTACTTCTCCAAGTAACTAAATTTCCCCAAACATAGGCACAATATCCGGTGGTGGATTTTCTATCAGTAATTGATCATGCCCAATCAACATCTATAAATAAAGAGACTTCTCTGTCATTAGTTTTCTTGAAGTACAAACCCTTTCTAGGATTGGATTTCAAGTACCTTAAGATTCGATAAACTGCCTACAAGTGTTCTTCATAGGGAGAATGCATGAATTGACTTACAACACTCACAGAGAAAGCGATGTCAGGTCTAGTGTGGGCTAGATAAATAAGTTTGCCGACTAACCTCTGGTATCTTCCAATCTCTACAGGAACATTGCTTTTCTCCCAAAGTTTAGCATTTAATTCCATAGGAGTATATGCTGGTCTACAGCCACTCATACTAGTTTCTTCCAAGAGATCTAAGATGTATTTTCTTTGAGAAACAACAATTCCCTTCTTTGAGCGAGCAACTTCCATACCAAGAAAGTATTTCAGCACGCCTAAATCTTTGATCTCAAATTCTTTTGTCAAATTTTTCTTCAATCTTTCCATCTCAACAATGTCATCTCCTGTTAGAATAATATCATCTACATATACAATTAGAATTGCAATTTTACCAACATTAGAGAACTTCATGAACAGAGTATGGTCTGATTGTCCCTGCATATATCCTTGCCTTTTAACCGACTGAGTGAATTTCTCAAACCAAGCCCTTGGAGATTGCTTCAGACCATAAAGGGATTTTTGTAGTTTGCACACGTTTGAACCAAATTTGTCTTCAAAGCCAGGTGGGCTATCCATGTATACTTCCTCCTCCAAATCACCATTCAGAAAAGCATTCTTTACATCAAGTTGGTTAAGAGACCAATCTAAATTCACAACCAAGGACAAGAGAACTCTAATAGTGTTTAATTTAGCAACGGGAGCAAAAGTCTCTGAGTAATCAATGCCATATGTCTGAGTAAACCCTTTAGCAACCAAGCGTGCCTTGTATCTTTCAACTGTATTATCAGAATTATATTTCACAGTAAATACCCATTTACAGCCAACAGTATTCTTTCCTGTAGGTAACGTCATGACTCTCCAAGTTTGATTCTTCTCAAGAGCTCTCATCTCCTCAAGGACAGCTTCCTTCCACTTTGGAATTTTTAGAGCCTCCTGTATATTTTTTGGAATTTCTATAGTAGACAACTTAGAGGTAAATGCAACAAATGAAGAAGACAATTTTGAGTATGACACATAATTAGACAAAAGATATTTAGTGCATGATCTAACAGGTTTTCTAATTGCAATAGGAAGGTCTATATCAGGATACTCGACATGACTCTTAAGAATAGAAGAAGACTTACCTGTATCAAGGTGATGTGTTGGATTATCTATTGGTTCAGAATCATGGAAGGGTCGGAGAATGGGTCCTTCATTTCTCTGTTTATGGTTTCTTCTTTCAAAGACATTTCCCTTCCAAGTAGGGTCAATTGTAGTAAACCTGCTTTGTGTCTCATTATTTGAATCATTATGTTGTGGCATTTCAGATGATCCTTCATTAGTATTGAGATCAAGAATTTTATCGTTGTGATTTTGATTTGAAATTGTCGCCCTCGAATCTGTCGAAACCTCATTCATAAGTGGATTGGGTTCCAATTTAGATTCTTGGGCATTTGCTTTTGGTGCATCAATATAAGTCTCAAAATTTTGTGACAACACTATATCACTTAAAGTAATGATGTTTTCAAAAGTAAAAGATGAATCTTCCTTAAAATTTCCCCCTGAAGATGAATGTCAGTAAAAAATGGTTGATTTTCAACAAAAGTAACATCCATGGTTACAAAAATTCTTTTTGATTTTGGTTCAAAACACCGATACCCCTTTTGGGTTGGAGAGTAACCGGTAAACACACATTTTATGGCTCGTGGATCGAGTTTGTCAAGGTGTTTATGTTCGTGGACAAAAGCAGTGCAACCAAAAACTTTTAGTGGCATATCAGCAGAGACACTAGTCAAAGGAAAATAATTTCGAAAAACATCAAGAGGTGTACGAAAATCTAAAACTTTAGATGGCATTCGATTAATTAAATATGATGCAGTTAAAACAGCTTCACCCCACAAGTATTTTGGAACCTTATTTGCAAATAGTAAAGCTCTAGCAACCTCAAGAAGATGCCTATTCTTTCTCTTTGCAATTCCATTTTGTTGAGGTGTATTAACACAAGAACTTTGATGAACAACCCCATTTGCAAGGAAAAAATCGGACAAAAGTATATTAAAATATTCTTTACCATTGTCACTTCTGAAGACTTGAATATTTGTTTGGTATTGAGTGTGCACCATTTTAAAGAAATTTTTGACAACTTGTCCAACTTCCGATTTTTCTTTCAATAAATAAACCCAACAAATTCTAGTATGATCATCAATAAAAGTTATAAACCATTTTTTATTAGAAAAGGTGTTTATTCTATTAGGACCCTAAACATCACTATGAATAACTGCAAACGGTTTTGATTGTTTATATGGTTGTGTAGAAAAAGAAGAACGGTGATGTTTAGCAAATTCACAAGTTTCACAATGAAATAAAGATGGATCCTTCTTAGAAAATAATTTAGGAAACAAATGTTTCAAATACGGAAAACTAGGATGTCCTAACCGTAAATGCCATAACATAATATCATCATTATTAGAAGAAACAAAAATAGATTCAAAGCAGGTACTTGTTTTCTGTTGGTCTTTGAAATCGAGTCCATTGTCAAGATAATAGAGTCCTCCACTCTCCTGAGCATTGCCAATCATCTTCCCCGTGCTCAAATCCTTAAAAGTGCAATGAGAATGAAAGAAGTTAGCTTGACAATTTATATCCTTTGTTAATTTAGTAATGGATAACAGATTACATGATAAATTAGGAACATGTAAGACATCTTTTAAGGTTAACTTAGGTGACAAAATAACAGAACCTTTCCCTGCAATGGCTGAAAGAGAGCCATCTGCAATTTTAATTTTGTGGTTACCTGCACAAGGACTATAAGAAGAAAATAGACTCGACTCCCCAGTCATATGATCAGTACCACCAGAATCGATAATCCATGTATGGCTGGGAGTGACACTAAGTAGAGCAGTATTTGGAAAATTACCTCTTTGAGCTATAGAGCAAGAAGAAGTTTGAGACTCAAGAAGTTTGAACAATTGATCTAACTGTTTCTTTGTGAAAGGAGATGGGCTTGAAAGAGACTGCTTCTCTTGATCTTGATCAGATGTACCAGCTTGGAGCACATGACCTTCGTTTCTTTCTTTTTTTCTTCCAATTTAGAGGTTTTCCATGGAGCTTCCAACATGTATCACATGTGTGCCCTGGACGTTTGCAATGTTCACACCATGGTTTCTTGCCAACGCTCTTCCCGTCTTCATTCTTAGTGACTAGGGCAGAGCTTTCAACCTCACCAACAGAAGGTGACTTACCCATCATAACACCTTGTCTCGCCTCTTCTCTTCTAACTTCTGAGAACGCTTCCTGAAGTGATGGCAATGGGATCTTTCCCAATATTCTGCCTCGGACTTCATCAAGCCGCTTATTAAGCCCAACCAAAAACATGAATACACGGTCGTTCTCCTGTCTCTTAAGAAACAAAACACTGTCCTCACAGCACTTCCAATGATCATCATAGCAGAGATCCAATTCTTGCCATAGTGTCATCAACTCATTATAATAGGTAGTGACATCTCTATCTCCTTATTTGGCATGCCACAATCGTGATTTGAGATTGAAAGTTTGAGAAGAATTCTGAATATCAGAATATGTTTCTTTGACAGCCTCCCAAACTTCCTTCGCAGTAGGCAAAAACATAAAAGGTTTTTTGATTGTTGATTCCATATTACTAAGCAGCCAAGCAATAATAACAGAGTTCTCAGATTTCCAAAACCTGTAATTTGGATCAGTTGTGGCAGGCATTTGCACCTCTCCTGTTACGAAACCATATATTCCCTTACCGTCTAAAATCAATCTTGCGGTTTGAGACCATTCAACATAATTTTTTCCGTTTAGTTTCTGGATTACAATCTTGAGGGCATTAGAAGTTCCCTCATGGCCAAAAAGGTTGTTGGAAAAACCATTTTGGCTGGCTGTGCCGCTGCCATTGCCGCCTGTGCAGCTGTCATTGCCGCCTTTGCCGCTGCCATTGCCGGCTGGGCCGCTGCTTAAATTGTCGGCGTTGTCGACGACTTCTGGGTTTTTACTCAAACCATCGTCGTTGTCGTCGCTACCCATGAGGGCTACCTTCCATGGGGTATTGTGTGCCATTAGTTTTAGCTCAGTTGGTTAGAGCGCCAAACCCTAATTAGTTGTGGAAAGGTTTACAAAACCCTAACCAGAGCTTTTGATACCATGAAGAAAGTAAAAGACAAAATACTTTCATGTTTTATTACTACAGCCCTAAGCTGTTTATATAGGAAAAGAAATAACAATAGTAATACTGAGTAATAATAACAAAATAAAAAGACACATAATAATATAAAATAAAAGAGAATAAAATCTAATTTCTTATTATTCTTCAACAGTTAGCTCTCATATTCCTTTTTGCTTTGACAAAGGGGGGTAAGTTATTTAGATTTTAAGAATCAAAAGTTCATTTTGTATGACAACTTAATACTTCTGTATTTTTTTGTATTGAACCACCTTGTAATGATCTAGATCTTTATTGTTATATCAAAGAAATATTATTATTTGGTTCAAATGATTAGCACATATTGAGGAGGAGTTGTTACTAAAAATCTCTCTAAATTATTATAATCAAAATTAAAAATCTAAATTAACATGTTTTTTCATTATCAAAAAGGGGGAGATTGTCGAGACAAGATCCCAAATTAATATTTTGATGATAATTAAACAAAAAGTTAATTAAGAATTCTAGTTATGATTCTTAGAGTTTTGATATTTAACATGTTTATTTAAGTGTGTTAAAACAAGATAGGTACTAATCATTACAGAGTAAATCATATTAAAATCAAGAAAGCAAAATGTGCAAAACAAATAACGTTCTTGACTGAATTTTGGAAAACGAAGAACATTCTCAGCATTTTCCATAAATAAGAAAGATCAGATTTCTATGTAAAAGATTAGATCCAGGAAGTGTTATCCATTCCATAACTTCATCAGAAATATAAGAGGATCAATCTAAATAAGAATCATTTCAGAATTCAAGGACTCAACACCTTGCTTCATAAAAAGCAAAAAGCAAGATCATTTTCCAAGTTAAGCAAATGCAAGTACAATTAACAGGCCCGTAAATGAAATCGATGTTGTACTTTCAAACAGACGTGTGCACATGACTTAAAGCTAGTAGTCATTTCAAACAGCTGACATGATAAAAAATACAAGTCAGCCCGTCTTGAACCAATTCGAAGGATGTTCTTGGATCTCAATAACATTCCTGGTTTCAGCATGAACAATCCTGCTTTTTGGCTGATCTTATCCATTCACTTACTCATAACAGCTGGCGTACTTTCAACGGTTACATGAGCTGTCATAAGCTATCATTGAAGCCTATAAATAAAGCTTCACGATGAAGAACAACTTAGAACTAAAAGTTCCAAACAAAACATCACTCACTCAATCATACTCGAGCTTCTCAAATCATTCTAAGTTCCAGTTCCATTTCGTAGTGTGATATTAAAATTAGTTATTACTGTGTTATAATATATAGAATCTATTTCTCAAACAAGAGTTGAACAATATCTAGATTCTAACATTCTCAAAATCATTACTTTGTAACTCAAGACTATACTTGTTAACATAGCTTGAGTAATTGAAATCCTTTTATGATTAAAATATAGTTTGTAAAATCCTTTTTGAAATAGTGTAAGGTAACATTTTGAAATCCTTTCTACGTAAAAAGGTAGAACCTTGTAAGACTGATATGTGGAAATTGTGTGAAAATCAAGAACGATCTTGCTTTGAAGCACTTAGTGGAAAATCTCACATTTGTGAGGACTGGATGTAACCTGTATTGGGTGAACCAGGATATATGCTTGTCTCTATTTATTATTTCTCTTACATTCAGTTTTTATATTGATAAATTGATATTGTTGTTTTTTCACTAACCAAGAACGTTATTCATTTATAACCAAGATTAGTCTTGAGTTAAAACTTTCAGTTTTTAATAGGAAATTTTAAAAGGAGAAATTATAATTCAAACCCCCTTCCTTATAATTGACATTGTTACTCCATGCCTTTGTCTCCTTTTAATGGCTTAATGGTTTCAAAGTGTGAAGAATTTCATTCAACCCTCAAAACATCCAAAGTTGATTGCTTATACACCATGTAAGTGTTTTTGCACCTCCCATTTGAGGCCTCTTGAACTCCACTTTGCTTTATGATCAACCCACTTTGATTTCAACAAAAAAGACACCAAAACAAAGTATGGGCAACACATCTCATGAGCAATCCACGAGTAAGACTTAATCAAAACACTCACAAAAATAAAATAAACTAAAGCGTTGGGCCTAATTAAAACCAAGTTATGACTCACAAATGTATTATCAAGATAAGAGTACAGATACAATACTTATTCAAAAGTTTAATCAAGACAGAAATTCACAAACAAACATTCAAGAACAAATATTCAAGACCAATATAAAGAGAAGAGTGAAAGGAACTAATGCACCAGGAATTTTATACTGGTTCGGCTATCAGTTTGACAACCTACATCCAGTCCTGAAATCTATAACAGATTTCAGCCTTTCACTAGAATTGATTTGAGTACTTTTTACAGACTTTCCAGCATCACAGCCTATCCATCCAACTCAACACAACTTCTACGACAATACCAACCTATCCCTAATAGCTACTCGCCAAACTCTCACGAGATCAAGTTGAGGTTTCTTTTTGATGAACACAAGCATCAAACTAGATAACCACCAGTTTATACTACTGGATTTCCAAACCTTCAATTACAGAAATTGTTCTTTAAAAAAGAAACAAAAGAAAACTACGAAAACTGACTCAATCACAATGTAAAATCTCACACAAGGTATTTTGCCAATAAGTGTTTGTGAGATATAACTATCTTTCTCTCAAGGTGTATTTTTTAGTTTTCTGTGTTTATGAAAAATGTTATGATTTATTATGAAAAATTGTGATTGAATTCGTTTATATAGTTTCAGAAAAACATCAGATAAATCGATTTCCCAATCGATTTTGGTGTAATACTAGCTTAATCGATTTCCCAATCGATTATCACATATCTTGTTTTTCTTGAATCTTGAAACTATATGAACTAATCGATTTGCTAATCGATTCTTTTAATGCACTTTTCAGAAACTGATACTCAGTTCATATCAGAATCGATTGAATAATCGATTATACTTGTTTTGTTCAAACAACGGGATCAAAACAATCGATTACTCAGTCAACTCACATAATCGATTTGGCAATGAGCTAAATTCTCCCTGTAACTCAAACATTTACTCCAATCGATTTGGCTTGTTATAGTAACTTAGCTATTTAGTAAAAATTGATGTGCCAATCGATTATGCAGTATGTTTCTGATAAATGATTAACTAGTTCATTCATTCAATCGATTACCTAATCGATTGGTGCAAGGCTTGCAACTTAAGAAACTTATTTCAATTGATTGTCTAATCGATTATGTTGAACACAGAACACATGTCTGATGAAAAGTATTTTCGTAATCGATTTGTCAATCGATTAACTCAATAAGAGCTTGGTTCTATGAATCACAAAATCGATTACTCAATTGATGTGCAAATCGATTGTCCAATTGATTTGTTTAATCACAGAACACAAGTTTTAATAAAACCCTTTAAGTAATGGATTTCTCAATCGATTAACTTAATGAAACCTTTATTCTGTGAGTCAAACAATCGATTGCTCAATTGATTTATCAATTGCTTTACAAGTTGATTTATTACTTGATTGATTAAAACTTATTTTATGATTTCATTGGCAGATATTATGTGAGAAATCATTATGATTAAGTCTACCTAATAGACACTATTAACACTAGACACGTTTATACATCATTCTTCAAGCCTCGTAGTATATCATCTATTTTTGTTTGATTGCTTGAGTTCCAAGTTTTGTCCAAGTGTGTAGTGTTTGATTATGTTCCTGAAATGTTTCTCAATTCAAACTATTAGATCAATCAAATAATGCATGTACATTGTATGTTTGGAATTTATATCAAAATCATGATCAAGGAGGCCTATTTCTTACAATGACTATACCAACAACATGGAGGAATTATAAGCTTGTCTCATAGGTATCCTAGCCGCCTTTGAATGGAAAGCAAAAATGTTGAAAGTATGTGGGACTTGACCCTAGTCATTAATCAATTAAATCAAGAATTTGAAATATAGGACAAGAAGATTATCCCTTACTGCGTACAAATCAAAGAGTTGACTAGACAATTTGATGAAGTAATTCTCCATCACTACCCTCAAAATTATAATCAACTACATGATATTTTGGCTACTTTAAGTTCAACATTCAAAGTAAGCCATGTCGAAGAATAGTCACCCACAAGAATAAAAAGTCATGACTAACTTGCTCAGTGTAGAAGAAAATCAAGACAGAAAATCCTCGTACCTTCCAAATATTACCACTTAACTGTGGAATACCCTCCATGTGTATCAAATCTTAATGGGGGCACCCATTTATTCTCTAGTATATGGAATAAAGGCAATGCAACTCATTCAACTAGAAATTTCCTCATCAAGACTAGTGATGCACAAATGTATTTTGACCAATTGAATTTAACTAAAAGGAAAATGTTGTAATCGAAAACTCTACCAAAAAAAAGATTAAAGTGAGCTTATATGAAAAAGATATGCCCTTGAGAATTTCAAGACAAAGAGTTAGTGTTCAAGAAGATGTTGCATGTATAAAAGGATTAACATGAAAATGGACTTCAAATTAACCTATAACCTACTTAGTGAGTAGTGGGAAATAGATGGTAGTACATGTTTATATCCTTCAAACTTATTTATAACTTCAAATTGGATTTTCTAAGGTCGATTTTATGGTGTATCCCGTGTTATACAATTAGGTTAAGAGATAAATTTTATCTCTATTACTCTAGTAGTCTACAATCGATTGACTGCACTTGACAAAATTCGAAACCCAAAAGGGGCAACCTAAACAAAAATTAGATTAGGGCAAATCATATCCTTAAGTGGATTAAAAGTGTGGTTGGAATTGTGGTATGAGTGATTAAAACACTTCTTTTATGGAATACTACAAATAAATTGGGTCATCATCCATGATATTTCCTTATCCTTTTTTTCTTTCTACAAATCTTTCTTTTTCCTTACCAAAATTATTTTTATCAATTATCATTGCCTAACTTTTCCTTCATTATTTCTTGTAATATAAACATTTTTTTTGTTAAAATAAATTTTCATGATAATAAAATTTTGGGGCACAAGATATGCAGTAACTTACTTTAATGAATATCAAGAGGCCAAGCTTGGTCAAGTGTCTTAAGGCAAAAGAGAGAGAGTTATAAAAACTATTCATTTAACAAATATTCTTAAAAGCTATAAAAATAAATTCATTTAAACTAAAGAAGTTGGCGACACTGATGACGTCCAAGATGATGAGAATGTGCGTGATGTTGAAAATGTAAACATCAACAAAGGCATTCATGTTGATTTAGTTCGTAGTGATAATCACATTTGAAAAATAAATAAAAAGGTTATAAAATAAATATTTATACTTTGTAAACATATAGAGATATCAATGATTTACGAATTGTTGTCATTTGATTATACAAAGTAGTTTTCTATAAAATAAAGAAAATACGAAAGAAAAATAAAAAGGCATGCTCAATAGAAAAAAAAATACCTCTAGTAAAAACCTTGAACAAGAGATATGATATTCAAAAATTTCCTCCATTGTGAGTATTAGAAATTTCTATAAATCAACACGTGAAAATTTTCATAATCAATTTTTTATGAACTATTATACTTAGATTGATATATAATATGAATTGCAATTTTTCATAACAGATAACTAGAATCTCCATATAAATTCGGTGTTAACTCTGTTACAAACTTTATTATATTGGTAATTGAGCTTAGAAGTGGCAATACTTCTTTTGTAAAAGATAATTTTGAAGAGGCAATTAAACACTTGGTTCCCCAACTAGATAGTTGTTAGACGTATTTGGAGTAATAGAAAGTATCTAGTGTAATATCTTGAAGATACAAAGTAAAAAAACTTGTGTAGTATGAAGAGTCACATAAAAGAATAATCGTTGAACCAAGAGAGGCAAACTAAATAATACTTGATTAGTGGATTAAGTCATATGTGTAAAGAATATAAAATCTCTCTATAAAAGGAGGACTAGATGTAGCACTATGTTGTTGTGAACTAGTATAAAAACAAATATTTTTCTTCTCAACCTTATCTCTATATTTGTATATTTATGTTCTTTATGTTTTATCTTGAATCTTTTTTTTTTCAAGTGTTTGTGTTAAATTCTAAAATGAATTTTTGATAAGTAACTAGTATTCACTATGCTAAAAATAGCCTTTTACAGTGCTTTTTTTAAGCCTTTTACAACGTTTTTTTTTTTTTTTAAAAAAAGCGTTGTGGAATCGAGCGTTGTAAAAGATACAACAATGCTTTTAAAAAAGCGCTGTAAATTATGTAAATATAATGTGCGCTTGTTATGCACATTCGACAGCGCTTTTTTCAAAAAGCGCTGTAAAAGGCATAACCATAATTCATAAATTTGGTGTACCTTCTACAGCGCTTTTTATAAAAAGCGTTGTAAAATGCATACCCATAATTCATAAATTTGGTGTACCTTTTACAACGCTTTTTTCAAAAAGCGTTGTAAAAGGCATACCTATAATTCATAAATTTGGTGTACCTTTTACAATGTTTTTTATAAAAAGCGCTGTAACAGGCATACCCATAATTCATATATTTGGTGTACCTTTTACAACGCTTTTTATAAAAGCGCTGTAAAAGGTACACCCATAATTCATATTTTGGTGTACCTTTTACATCGCTTTTATACAAAAAGCGCTGTAAAATGTGTATTTTTTTTTTTAAAGCCCTGTATGTATTTGAAAAGCGCTTTTAGCTTTTTATGGAATTTTTTTTATAAAGCGTTGTCTTTTATCTTTTTATCCAAAATTATTTTGAACCAGTTCACACAACACAACACAACCAGAATCAGTAATTTATAATAATTTACAGTAAGCAGTATTACCCTGTAACACAACCAGAATCAGTATTACCCTGTAACAGTAATTTACAATAAGCAGTTCACACAATATGATGCATATATATTACCCTGTAACACAGTAATTTACAACATAAGTAACTACATATACATTGAACCTAATTTACAACATATTCATAGGCATGTTTATATATTATCCTATGATCATATACATATAATAGCTAAAAAAAATATACAGAATATGCACCGTATAATATTCAGATCCCTTGCCCAGCAGCATGCTATTTCCCAGAAAATCAAATAATTTTCATTTCAAGCACATACTCACACCATTCTTCCTTTAACTCCATCAGATCTTGCTCAGAATACGATGGACTAGAATTGTCAAAGTACCGCAATATAAAAATTGAACATATTAGTATCAAATATATAGATAATTTATATATGAAAATCATATAATCAAAATACCGTACCGTTTCTGGGATAATAGTTTTATTCTTGTCAACAATCTCCTTCATGAATCTCAATACGTAGTACCCACAGTCGATGTTGTTTGTTTGACGAGGACACTTTATTGGGATCCATGTAATATTATTAGACTTCTGCTTCGACACTGTCGCACCTCTTTGAGATCGATAAACTTTTAAGGCATTATCGAATGAATAAATGTGATTATTATAGCATGAACAAACACATTATATATATATATATATGTAAGAAATAAATGAATATTACTTACGTGTCGAACATAGTCTTTATTTCAGAATGATTGTTGTAATTCCCATGTACGGGATCCAAATAGTATATAACTTCAGAGACCGCATTGATTGCAAATAGCACTCAATGTGCCCTACAACAACAAAAAAATTGGTTAGGCAATTTTGTTTATACACAACTAATAAATGAAATTCTCATCAATTAAAAAAGATAAAATTACGTACCCTGAATTATATGGTGCGAAGAACAATTTATCCTTTTCTATATTTCCTAAAAACATATTTATAATGTATTTCTTTACATTGCCTGGATCGATTTTTCACATCGACATCTTATGCAGAGACACGACCTTCCATACAAAAACCTCGTGCACACGACCTTCTCATACAAAAACCTTCAATGAAAATTTTAAACTAGATTAATTACCAATACATTTAATTCATTACCAATAAATCCAATAAAAATTATTTTTTACCTTATGTACAAGCTCATTACAGTAGCACTGAGCTCCTTATGTACGAGAAGTTCGTATATGTGCTCATTGTCGAGACATTCGTCATAATCATCTCCGAATATATCTTTATTCATGTGTACGATGCGGGAATCATCGCTGCTGCCCATGTTCGTTTTTACTTGGATGTCAAGACATGCCCCGTATTTACCAAGGCGTGGCTGACTTATTTTAGGAGCAGCAGCAGCGACTGATTTCCCCCGATCCAGTTTTTTTCTTGCTGCAAGTTTGGCAACTTTATTGCCCTCCGGCCTTTGTAATTTGGCAGCTCTATTAACCTCCAATTTTTGAGGTTTGCTGCCTTTTTTTGGATGTGCGGGTGGTTTATTTATTTGGACCTACAAAAATGAGGTTAAATGTTAGTTTATTGAATCTGAAAAAATTGACAAACCTTATGCAATAAATGTGACAAACCTTTTTGGGAGACGTAACTGATTCGTTTCTGGGAGGCCTTTTATAGAGGGCAACAAACGTAACTACCAACAGCGTCACCCAATGTTTGCATATCTCCGTCGTTGTCCGGTATCAGCAACGGTGCAGTTGGTTCGAAAGCAACAGTAGGCGATACTTTGATATGGCCCGCAGGCATCGGAGTATTGTGCAATACTTCTCCCAAAGTATTGTACAATTTTCCTTTTCTCACCTTCCAATGAGTGGACGAGGACAAGTATAGGAAACATGAAGTGACACCCTAAATCAATAGTTAAAACATAAGTACAGTTAATATATAATATTGTTTAATGCATAAGTAATTACATAAGCAAGTAAGTAATTAATTACCTCGGGAATATTTTTCAAACCAACGTTGCAACTCCCGGTTTCACTCTCCATTTGTATTTCACATTGGAGCTGATCCAGAAGTTGCTTGTCTTTATTCGTATTCACCAAGAGTGCCACTTGCTCTGATAGGATTCTGAGCTTCTCTAATACTTCCTCATTGGAAGGTTTTTGGCGCTTCTCTTGAGGAAAAAAGCTTTTGGGAGTTACGCCAAATCCCTTCCCCCTAACTCGACCGGAATATTCAGGAACATTAAAAACTTTGCCCAGAATGTCCCTACAACTAGCCTTGTTGCCCTCTTCATTTTAAGATCTTTGTTCAATGGTCTCCTAAAATACATGTAACATTAAAATAGTTAAGTTCATTAGCATTTTTAAAATACAATATTAAAAAGTATTCAAGTGATAAATACAATATTGAAAAATACTAAAGTCATAATATACTTACACAAAGTTCTATTACTTTTTGAACATTTTCGTTATCAACCACTCCATCCTTATTTACACGAGCTTCCTTCCATAAGATATGACGACCCAATGATTGATCGGAATGGGTCTCTTGTCGCTATTCGTTAAGATCATAAACAAAATATTAGTTAGAAACTATAGTTTATAATACAAATTCCCATATTATATCAAATTGATGTTGAATTACTTACAAGTCTTTGGTCTAGACGTGCATATCCCATACGTGATTTTTTGTATGGGTGCGTCGGATTGCTTGCCCTCTTGCGATTTGCCTTACTAATATTCTATAAAATAGCAATTATGTAAAAATTTAAAATATGCTACGAAATATGAATTATAAAACACACAAATGCTAATAAATAAATCACTTACGACAAACGTGGGGTCAGAACGTTTGGAAACAAATGCTTTCCATTCATCATTTGATATATAATGTTGATATATTTTTGGAGGTTCAGCATTTGTGTTTCCTTCTCTATCTTTTAGATAGAAATTTGAGAGATGAGATCTAAATCCCCGATGGGTTTTCCCAACAACTCTCAAAACGTAACTCTTTCGTCCCTCATCAAGGACAAAAGTCGTTTGCAATGAAAAAAATTATAAGCAAAGTATTTCAATGAAAATATTTATAAATGACAAAAGATTGGATCAAAAAATTTACTTGAATGTCATTCCATATTATATCTTTGGCATCCTTCAACACCTTATCTCTCCAATCGTCAATCGTAATTGGAATATTTTGTCGAACAACAGCCCCAATGTAACTTACAAACATTGAGTTGTTGGGGTCAATTGGCTGACCACTCTCATTCCAGCCAACCTAATAAACTCATATAGTAAGTACATGCTATTAAAAAAAGCTAAAAAAATACACAGCAAACAGAGTATAGTATAGTATAGTATAGTATAACCTCAAACTTGGTGCCATTGATCCTTGCTTTAATAACATTTTGCATTATAGTTGCACCACGTTTGACTTCATTTTCATAAGCCTTAGAGGTGCCAACTTCTTCATTTTGACATTCTAAATCTTTGTTTGTATCCATTTAACTACAACAAGTTCAACATGCAGTTTAGTATAACATCAACAAGCTCAATATGCATCATGCATTATTCTAAACAAGCTCAACATGTATCAGTATATATATTTTAAACAAGCTCAACATGCGTTTTAATCATTACAAAAAATTAATAACATCAATACCTGAATAATGGTTCGAAGAAAGATGAAATGCAAAGAAAAGAGCGAACGCAGAAAGTTCACAACAATAAGGTTCATAGAAAAACGGTTTGAAGAAATACGTAATGAGGGTTACGTATTTCAATGAAAATATAAGGTTCGAAATGATCTTGGATGGAAATAAGGTTCGAAATGAAGGAGATGATCGTGGAAATACAGTTCGTAATGGACGGGATTATAGGGTTTGCAAAAGAAGAGAAGAACGATGAAGGTTGAGATGATAGTGTAGTTTACGTAATGAAGAGGAAACTGAAGAGGTTATCGTTATATATATAACCCTTTTACAACGCTTTTTTATAACCCTTTTACAGCGCTTTTTCAAAGAGCGCTCAAAAAGGCGACCTTATTTAATTTTTTAAAAAGCTCTTTTACAGCGCTTTTCCAAAATAAGCGCTGTAAAAGACCTCATTGATTGAGAATGTTATATAAAGTTTTTTTAAAGCCTTTTACAGCGCTTGTTCAAGTAAGCGCTGTAAAAGGTCTCTTTATTTTTTTAAAAGAGTCTTTTACAACGCTTATTTGAACAAGCGTTGTAATAGACATACTTGTTTTATTATTTTATATGAATGTTTTTTTAACAGTCTTTTACAGCGCTTTTTTAAAAGAGTGCAGAAAAAGGCCTTATTGTTTTTTTATGTTATTTTTTAAACTCTTCCTCTTCACCAAACTCCTTTTATGCATCTTCTTCACAAACATCAAAGCTTACTCCTTTTATGTTGAACCTCCAAACAATTCAATCTCCACCTCAACACCCTTTTTATCTCTTTACATTCCCTTTCATTCTGAAATCGAAACTTGGTCTTCAGGTTCAACACCCTTTTTATCTCTTTACATTCCTTCTTAAATCGAAACTTGGTCTTCAGGTTCATTGCCATGTTGCGAAAAATGGATTTGAGTCTGATGTTTTTGTTAACAATGTATTTTTGTTAAAGAGCCTGTTAACATTGTGTTTTTGTGAAAAACGCGTACAAGGTGTTTGAAGAAAATCCTGTTAGATAAGGTCATGTTAGGTGTCTGATGGATGTTATTTTTAAAGCCTTTTACAGCGCTTGTTAAAAAAGCGTTATAAAAGGCGTCCTTATTTAATTTTTTAAAAGGCTCTTTTACAGCGCTTTTCCCAATAAGCGCTGTAAAAGGTCTCCATCAGACACCAAATATAACCTTTTCACACTTGGAATGCCTCGTGTAAGACCCATAATTTTTAAGTGTACTTTATGTATTTTGGTGTATTTTCGGTATTGAACTTAGAGGCTTTTTAGCCAAAGTTATTAATATTTTGGAGTTTATATGACCAAGAAGATATTTTGATGCCTGATTAGAATTACTCGTCGATAAATAAATTAATTTAATTGTGGTGAATCTTTTGCGAAGAGTTTAATGCGTTATGGGTGAAAGGGTAATTTAATAAATATCTAAAGATTTGGAGATATTTGTTAATTATTATTATTATTAATATATATATATATATATGTTTATATATAAAGAAATGGGAAGTAAAGAAAAAGAGGAGAAAGGAACAACAAAGGAAAGAAAGAGAAAGGAGAGAAAAGCAAAATTTTCCATCTTCTTCCTCCCCTGCTGCCTCATGTGTTCACTTTCTTCCTTTCCTCCATTGTTGCTCGTTTTTGCTTTCTTTTCTTTCCTTTGAGTTCGAAATTGATAGTGGGTGATAGGACAAGGATTTCTCAACTTCACTCTTCACCTTTGATTCGAAAACGAAGAAAAACGGTATTAGGGATTCAAACACAAATCTCCCTGTTTCACCTAGATCTAAGCTTCGTTTCAAGAAGTGATAGAAGGGAAGGTTGCTCACCTCCGTGCTACGGTGCTAGTGGACCAACTTTGGAAGCGGCGTTGCGAGCAGAGATTTTACCGGATTTTCTCACGGTACCGTAATCGAACGAAAAAGCTAAAGTGAAGATAAGGGCTCCTTCCAAAGTTTTAGTTTGCATTTCGGGCCTTATCTGTAGCTGTGTGGAAAAGAATTTTGTTAGGGTTAGAGTATTGATTTGGGAAAATGTATCTAAGGCTTTATGGGTAAAATCTTAGAGTTAGGTTTTGGTTATATTGATGAATGCTTCGTGGAAAATGAATTTAAACTCATTTATGTATGATTTTGAGTGAATGAAACTTGTGTGTTTGAGTGGTGGATTGTGTTGATTTGTGTTCGTTGTGTTTGACGTGTTCTTAATTGATACTGATGAAACTTGAGATGTGTTTGTGTGGTTTGTGTGGAAAATGATTTGGCGAGAATTATGAATTGAATGTGAAAGTATGTTTGAGTTTGTTTTGTGTGGAATTTGAAAAACATTAAGTTAAACGAGTATTAAGAATGGGGAATCTCTTAATGTCTCGTTTACTTAATGTGAGTTTGTGAAAATCGTTTAAGTTAAATGAGAATTGAGAATGGGGAATCTCTTAATGTCTCGTTTACTTAATGTTGTTTTGAAAATCGTTTAAGTTAACTGGGCGTTAAGAATGGGGAATCTCTTAATGTCTTAGTTACTTAATGTTGTTTGAAAATTGTTTAAGTTAACTGGGCGTTAAGAATGGGGAATCTCTTAATGTCTTAGTTACTTAATGTTGTTTGAAAATTGTTTAAGTTAACTGGGCGTTAAGAATGGAGAATCTCTTAATGTCTTGGTTACTTAATGTTTGTTTTGGAAAATCGTTTTCAGTTAAATGAGTATTAAGAATGGGGAATCTCTTAATGTCTTGTTTACTGAATGTTTTGTTTTGGAAAACCGTTTAAGTTACAAGAGTATTAAGAATGGGGAATCTCTTAATACTTTTGTTTGCTTAATGTTTTGTTTTGAAACTCGTTAAGTTAAATGAGTATTAAGAACGGGGAATCTCTTAATATTCGCGTTTACTTAATGTCGTCGTAAAAATGATTTTCTGGAGAAATGAATTGTTGTGTTTTGGCGTGAATTGTGTAATAAATTTGTGAATATGTATGAGTTTGTTCTGTGTGGGATTTGAAAACCATTACATTAAATAAGTATTAAGAATGGGGAATCTCTTAATGTCTTGTTTACTTGATGTGTGTTTGTTTGTTGGAAAATCGTTTAAGTTAACTGGGCATTAAGAATGAGGAATCTCTTAATGTCTCGGTTACTTAATGTTGTTTTGAAAATCGCTCAAGTTAACTGGGCGTTGAGAATGGGGAATCTCTTGATGTCCTGGTTACTTAAAGTTTGCTTTGAAAAAATTGTTTAAGTTAAATAAGAATTAAGAATGGGGAATCTCTTAATGTCTCGTTTACTTAATGTTTGTCTTGAAATTCGTTTAAGTTAAATAAGAATTAAGAATGGGGAATCTCTTAATGTCTTGTTTACTTATTGTTTCTTTTGAAAATCGCTTAAGTTAAATGAGTATTAAGAATGGGGAATCTCTTAATGTCTTGTTTGGTAAGTTGTGCAGACTCGTGATAGGTGGTACGTTTACGACTTACGTTTCTTGGTGAATTGTGTTTGTCCGTGAGAGACTGCACAGGTGTTTGTCCGTGAGAGACTACACCCTGGTAAATTGTGTTTGTCTGTGAGAGACTGCACAGGTGTTTGTCCGTGAGAGACTACGTCCTGGTGAATTGTGTTTGTCCGTGAGAGACTGCACAGGTGTTTGTCCGTGAGAGACTACACCCTGGTAAATTATGAATTGTTGGTTCATTTTGTCCGTGTAGTAATTGTATTATAAGTGTTAAGTGTTATGTTTTAGAATTTGGTGATAACATGTTGATTGCAATACTATTTCAAAACTCATGATGTTGTAGTAATTGTATTATAAGTGTTAAGTGTTATGTTTTAGAATTTGGTGATAACATGTTGATTGCAATACTATTTTGAAACTCATGATGTTGTAGTAATTGTATTATAAGTGTTAAGTGTTATGTTTTTGGAATTTGGTGATAACATGTTTGATTGCAATACTATTTCGAAACTCAATTTGTCGTGGTAATCGTGTGGGAATTGCTAAGTGTTAAGATGTGGATTTGTGTATGAATGTGATTGAGTTAGTTTATGTATTTTTGGAAGAATATGCAGGGAAATCGATTTCCCAATCGATTGGATGAGTTACAGGGACTTCCCTAATTTGACATAATCGATTTGCCAATCGATTTTATAATATGTTTTTCAAAACCATTTAAGAAATCGATTTGGAAATCGATTTGGCCATACAGGAATTCAGCAAAACTGACAAAATCGATTTGGAAATCGATTGGCATTAAGTCAGTGGCTCAACTATGCTGTCAATCGATTGCCCAATCAATTGCCCAATCGATTGATTTAAGCCCAGAGTTCAGTTTTCACTAAAAACTTTAAGGAAATTGATTTCCCCAATCGATTGTCTCGGTGGAAAATCTTATTTTGAGTTAGATAATTGATTTCTCAATTGATTTATCAATGTTTTGGTCAGTTATATATTACTTGATTTCTCAATTGATTTATCAGTGTTTTAATTGAGGAACAAAGTTGAATTGTTACATGTGTATCTAGAGAAACGTGATATCCTAAATTAGATATTAGAGTTTTTATTCACTTTAACAGATTTTCTTTATCCGCTGCAAGTTTTCTTCAAGTAATTTAGTATATATTATTATAAATGTTATTTTGGGGTTTAGGGTGTCACAGTAACATTTTAGGAATGGTGGTTCCAAATGTTCCATTGGTCTCAATATTGAATTTTGGAGTAAGTGAGGCAACAATTAGTTGTATGTTAGGTGAATCGGGTCAAAATGGGTTATCATCTTTTCTTGATTACCTAGTGGTTTGTATTGATTCAAGTTTGGATTTTGGTTCCTTTTGTTTTGTTAGGAAAACGTGATAGGTGGTGGGTGGATCAAAGGTGGTCTTGAAGGACGATATTGGCGGTATGGAGCTGGTGAGGCCGCAACCACATATGGATAGGGAATGAAGGGAGTTTGGGGTATCAGAGGCTGAAAACTTAGGGGTCGATAAGAATTCATGGATAAAGGATATGAGACCCTTGGGTTTACCATTACAGCGTTAACATCTCCTTCATTCTTCTTTTGGAATCTCGTCTAAGGTTTCTTCACACCATGTATATATGGATCTATAACATTTTTACTTCTTGAGTTAAATAGGCTAGTTAAAAGGTTATGGAGTACTTTGTATTTTTATTTGATTTGAGAAGTAGAACAATAAGGGGAAAATGAAAGATACATTTTGAATAAATAGTTTGTTTTGCATGTGTTTTTTGTTTATGTTATGTATCTGTTTGTGAGTTTTGTTTCATCGTTTATTTTTGTTTTTATTTTATTATACAGCAAGATATCAATGAAGATGATGATGAATTATTTCAAGATGATGATGAAGGCGATGAATTTGAAGAGGATGACATAGATGACAGATTTGAAGATGACAGCGTAGATGATAAATATGAAGGCACAGTTGAATGATTTAGATTTGAATGATTTAGATGATGATTTTAGATTATGGTTTTTTTGGATGATGTTTTTTGTTAGGCATTTACTTGATTGAAGCATCAAAACTTCAACAAAGTATATATTTTTCTAGACTTGTACCTTAAGTATTAAACTTTATTAGATTATGTTAGACAATTTGTTTACAACCATTTATTTGAATATAATTATTTTAATAATTTGTGTTAAACTTGCATTATGTTTTCCTTGGTTCAATTTGTGTATGTAATTAAATTGATTATATACACAATAATTTATTTTTATAAAATAATGGCAAAATATCTAATTTATAATTTGAATTAAAATAATAGAAAAATATAAATTCATTCTACATATATGAATACAGTTTAAAATTGTTGCATATAAGCTCTATCAACATTTTATCAATGTTCTCATTGAGTTGCTTTAAGGTAACATTTATTAATTGTTGTCAGATATGACAACAATTAAAAAATATTGTCTTAGACATGTTGAAAAAGTGTTCCCTATTCCTATACTTTATGCAACATTTATAAATAGTGTATCCAAAGGTGCGACAAAAATGTTGCTAAAGGTAATAGGCAACACTCGCATATGAGACGCGATAAAAATTTTGTCTATTCTCTTTGGCAACATTTTTCCATGTTTTGGCAACATTTTTAAAATGTTGTTATAAATCAAAAATATTGTAGTGCCACTCATTGCACATACAATCTTACCACTCTTCATTCCACTTTTTACTTTTTCTCCTATCATGATCATGTCAGAAAAGTTTGATGACATACTCGCAATCATCCTATCATAAAAGGGCGACTAGAGAGTATCCATAAACATACCAACCATTTCTCTTTTAGATAAAGAAGGATCTAATTGCGATGCCACTTCTCTCCACCGTTGTGCATATTCTTTGACTGTTTCATTGTCATTTTTCAACAAATTTTTCAATTGCGTCCTGTTAGGGGCCATGTCAATGTTGTACTTGTATTGTTTCGAGAAGGCTTAGCCAAGTCTTTCCATGAATGGATTCAATTTTGCTCGAGATGCATAGACCAACTTAATGATGCCCCGCTCAAATTGTCTTGAAAAAAAATGAGAGTTTGTCATTATGAGTTTGAGAAGCCATTTTTCTACAATACATGGTCATATGATTTTTAGGACATGAGACACCTTTGTATTTCTCACACTCAGGTACCTTGAATTTTGAAGGGATTCCACATCGGGAACCAAACACATATCAAAAGCTTTGAGATCATAGACATTATTCCCCTCAATTGCTTTGATTCGTTCTTCTAAACCATAGAATTTCTCTTTTGATTGTGTATCATCACCAATAAATTGAGATTGTTGTCAATTTCTGTTAGCATCAAAATAGGGCACTAGGGGTGCATTGAATGAAATATTTTCTAAAGGTAATGTTTTGGGGTGGCACGTAGTCCAAATGAGATGGGATTTGGTGTTGGTTTAGGTTTTGGGAGTTGATAGTTAAGTCATTTGGGTTGTTGTCCTTGTGTTTGATGACTAAGGGCGGAGTATAACCAAGTGGGAGACCATACATAGAAAATTGCATAGCTACCGTAGGAAATTGTTGGGTAGTTAGAGTAAAGCCTGGTGGATGAGAATGAGTAGTTTGGTGTTCTTCATTTGTAGTTGGAGGATTCCCAAATGTATTCTCCTTCCTTGTCAAAGCATGTATAACCTCTAGGATTATATCAACATTTTCCTTCAATTGGCTAACATCCTTTCTTATCACTTCTTGGTTTTTCTCAAGTTCATCCATGATTTTGGAGTTTGCACAAGTCCGATAAGGGTGTTAGGGAAACAACTTTATTGTTTTTTTTTTCTGAAAGATCATATGATTCTAGTTTAAAAAAAATGAAGATTTATATACATGCATGTAGGTATTAGAGAATCATTGATTTTGCAACCTAGACACAAACATCTTTTTTGGATAATGCATCATAACCAAACCTATACATAGAGAAACCTCAAAACAAGTTCGTTCATTGATAATTAAAATGGTACTAGTGCAACATTTTTCTCTATATCTAAAATACATTATTTATATCGCTCTCGGCGAATTAAACCATTCATTGCTTCTATCTATCAAACTATTATAATGTTGAATGAAAGTAATAATCTCAACAGGTGTGGCAAATTGAACTATGCTTGCTTCTGATTTCCTTAGGAGTAAGGGACCCTTTTGATGGCTTGGTTGACTATAAAGTTAGCTTTTCAAAATGAGCCATCCACACTATCCCTTCTTGCCCAAGCATCTCTATTGCTTCCATTTGATCCATGATTCGGTTTCTTAATGTATTTGATTCACCTTGTTCCTTCAACCACGCATCTCGGTACATAGCAACAACTTCCTATTTTTCAATCTTTTCATCTTCTATCCTTGTCTTATATTCTACTACCACTCTTTCCAACTATTGTTGCAAATCTTCCAATTGTCTTTTTGCATTTCTCTCACTGATTTCTGAATCTTTCAACCATTTTCTCAATTTCTCAACCTCCTCTCATGCTTGGTCTCTTTCTTGTCTTCTCAAACACAGACTCGTCAAAGGCCATTAAATTGAATTGAAACACTACACCAAAAATAGGTTTTAACAGCGCTTTAAGCGTTATAGTATGTAGTGCTGCTAAAAAATACGACAGCTCTTTTTAAAATATAAAAAGTATTGCCGTATGTGATATTTAACAAAGCTTATTTAGAAAAGTATTGTGATAGATAGAAATTTATAGCTTTTTATAATGCTCTTTGGATAAAAACGTTGTTGTAGGTGTATCATTTTACATATTTTTCTAAAAAGTATTGTCATAAATGGTATCTTAAAATGCTTTTTTTATAAATAAAAAATACGTTGTTGTAGATATTTAATAGCGCTTCTTAAAAAAGTCTTGTCGTAGGTCAATTAAAAATTTAATAACTGCTATTATTATGTATTATCTAGAAAATTTGATAACATTTGGTAGTTAAAAAAAATAAAGGAATTATTAAGAAGATGATACTGCTTAAAAATCACTCGTGTTATCAATATTAAATATAGTTTTTATTAGCAATTAATAGTTTATATTTAACTAGTGCAAAATGTTTGTCTATAATATCGTTGATCATCATGTACATTGAAAATATAAACGTGTAAAACACAAAATCATGCATTTAACAATAATCAAAAGAGTTGAATTCTTAAATGGGTGAAAACTTGTGCAACTTAAAATTAGATTGTTGATATAAATGAGAGCTCCAAATCAAGTTATTTACATAGGCCAACATAACAGCTCTCAGTGCCAAGAGAACACAAAATTAAGAGTCATACATACCTGAAGATTTACCCAATCCTTTAGGAGTCGCAGTCAAGTTATGCAAAAGATAATCTAATTAGCCTTATTTTCTCATTTTTCAATGGAAACAGAATGGATAGTGGGATATAAAAGATTTGCTTGGTGCTGTTTATTTAGTACATCAAACAAAACTTTATGACAAGTGTCGATTATTGCCCGGTATATGTACATATTGGAACGTTTTAAATTCGTCTTCATTGCATCATAAGCTTTCAGACCAAAAACTAAATCCCTACTTTTGCCAAATTCAGCTATGATGCTACAAAATAGTATATGTGTTTGTGGATGAAGGGACACATACCTCAAAAATGATACATGTATATAAATTTTTTCATGTTTTTGTAAAAATGACATTTCAAAAATAAAATAGAACCTTAAAAATTTGAAACGTAACCCTAAAAATCAAAAGAACACTAGCAATAAAAAATCAAATGTTGAAACAGAACCCTAAAAATCAAGAACACTAGAAACAACTAGCAAGGTATCAAATGTTGAAACAGAACCTTAATATTTGCAAATGAAACTCTAACAAAGCGACACTTACGACGACTGTAAGACCCATATTTTTAAATTCTAATTTATATAATTTTAATATATTTTTGTATTGAATTGTTGTGACGTTTAACTCAATTTTACTTTATTTTGGAAATTAAGTACCAAAAATAAATTTTGTTAGAGTTTGTAATATGTTTAACATATGCTCGTATATTTATTTATACATTTTGAGACCCATTTAAAACTATTTGTCGGAGAATAATTTATTTACGTTACGAAGAATTTAATACCAAGCAGTTTTGTTAAAAATATCTCTTGTTGCTGAAAATTTTACCTGTCAATTGAGTTGCGACGAGAGTAGATATTTCTATTAAATTAGATTAAGATAGGAGTGAAGTGATGTGTATAAGAGTATTTAGATATTTGTGGGATTGAGATAGGAGTGAAGTGATGTGTGTAAGAGAAAATCCGAGTCATTTTCCCTCTTTGTCTAGTGTTTTCCTCCTTTCTTTCTTCCTCTGCTTTGGCAAAACCATTGTTGGTGGTTTCAAAACCATAAAACACAAACTCTCACTTTTCTTCGACTTCTAAGCATTATTTCGCGAAGTAACACAGGGGAAAGTTGCTCCTTGCCACTCTACGATGTTAGTGAGCTAACTTTTGAAGTGACGACGCGAGAGAAGTTTTTATCGGAATTAATTCGTGGTGCAGTAATCATTTGTTTGAGCTGCAACGGAGGTAAGGGCTTCTTCCAAACTTTTAGTTTGCATTTAGGACATTATTTGTGATTTCTTGGAAAAGAAATTTGATGTATTTGAGGTGTGATTTTGTGAAAAATGAATTTAATTTATTTATGTGAGAATTAGTTGAAATTGAATTTAGTTTGTTTTGAGGTGTTTTTTGTAGTGATTGAATCTCATAATATCCATTGTTAGTTTTTTTATTTATTTGTTGATTGGTTATGAAATTAGGACTATGAGTAACATGTTTGTGTTGTGAATTCATGGTTAGAGTTTTTATATTTCCGAAATTGGGGATTTTGTGATTATGCAATTGTGGATTTTTGTATATCCAAGATTGGTACATATTTCTTTTTGTATCTATTTGATTGTTGTTGATTATTACACGTTGTTGTGTTGTTGATATATTATGGGGTCTCGCTTTTGCATGGCGACTGTGGCATTTTGAAATTGTTGTTGAATTAACTATGAGTTTGTTGTGGGATATGATTGACCAAGCCCATATCATATGAATCAGCCCGTTACTAGATTTGTTCCATTTTGCTGGTTTTTTATTAAAGAAAAAGGGGCATGAATTACTAAAAACTACAATTTTGTGTATTGTGTTGTTTTATGTATTAAAAACTTCATAAATTAATGTTGTTGTTGTGATTTATGGTTGAAAGTTTTGGAGATTGAATATGGGTGATTAATGTTTGAAAATTATGGTGATTTATGTTTGGTGAAATTAATGTGTTTATAATTAATATTATGTATTGTTGAGAAGAAATTTGTGTGTGGATTGGTGGAAAATGAATTTAATTCAATTTTATGTGTGGATTGAATTTGGAGTTGTGGTTTATGTTTATTTGTTGGAATTGAAATTGGTGTGAATAAATATGTTTGAGTATGCTCTGTGTTGTATCTGAAAATCATTAGTGTTAAATGAGTATTAAAAATGGGGAATCTTTTAATAGTTGCATTTACTTAATGATTGTGGTGAGAAAAAGTCAAAGTATGCTCATGCATTTCATAGTACATGGTGACCACGATGGGGCCATGGTGATAGTGGTGACCATGATGGGCCACGAGATGATGCCATGTGAATTATTGGTTCATCTTGTTCTTGCAGGGATTGTCGCGTCGTGCTGATATATGAGAGATTACACTCTAGAATGTATTGATCTATGAGCGATTGCACTCTAGAAGAACGTGATGGTCTGTGAGCGATTGCACTCTTGTATGTCGTGTTGGTCTGTGAGTGACTACACGCTAGAAAATCGTGTTGATCTGTGAGAGATTGCACCTAGATAATTAGTATTGTTTTGTGAGAGCTGTACAATTATGATTTACCCCTTTCGATGAGGGTTTTGGTAATTAGAGTGCTTGGCACGCGAGTCATGTTTTTATACTATGATGATTGTATATACATATTTGATTATTGTTGTGATTTGTCGGAATTGCTTTGAGGTGTGAAGTTGGGTTGATTAAGTTTTGATGTAATTATGTGTTCATAATTGATGTTATGAATATTCGATGTGTGGTTGAGGTGTGAATCTGTGGAGATTAATTTGGTGTTAATTATGTGTTCATAATTGATAATATTAATGTTTGAAGTGTTGATTGATTTAGAGCTATTTTAGAATTGGAAATCTGCATTTTCTCAATTGTATTCGGCTACGACATTGTAGTTTGTCAAAACTACATTTTTCAACATTGTTTATGCATTTTTGGACATATGAAAACCTTTCGAGGAACATGCTAAGAAGAAAGGTTCTTTTGAGCATTTGAAAATATAAGAATTTTGCTAAGTGTTATTTGTTAATTTTGGTTGGTGATCCTTTACAATTAATGTGAAAATTTGGGTTTTGCCCTCAGATGATACCCGAGTTCATTCCACCGAGTGTTACCTTGACGACGAAAACGTCGTTAGACTTCCCTGATCGAGACTCGCCGAATGCGTGGGTATATGACCCCATCTCAACCAGGGCTACTTATAAGGGGAGGGTAGTGAGGACTAGTAGGAAAGTTGGGGCAGTATTTCTTGTGAAACTCACTCGCGAGAATATCGATTATCCGATACCTTCCGGATTAGTTCTTGGGATGAGTGGAGCTTGGGAAGATGCGAATGATTCCTCAATTAGAGTGGAGGCGGAGGCCACCGTAGAAGTTGGGGAAACAGTGGTTGGACCAGGGACTGGTAGAAAGGATAAGGGGTCGATACCCGTGGAAGGAGAGATTGTAGGGCCATCTAGGCGGACGGTCAAAGCTTCCTCTTCTAGTGAATGATCCCTTACCGACTATCACTAAAGTAGTAGACTATTTTGAGGTTTCGACGCCGCCGAAGCCACCTATCTCGTGGGTGGATTTGACTTCTGAAGAGAGTGATCCGTCTATGGATGTTGATGAGGAGGAGGTTACCTCAAAGATGAATGCAGCGTCAGACGGGACTTGTAGAGTGTGTGGAGGTCACTCATGTTATCGTAGTTGCTAGAGTATGATCAAATTAGTTTTGTTGTATAGGGACTTGATATATTTCTTTTGGTGGTTGTAGTTATTTCATTTTGGGATGACTGTAACTATACTTATAAGGTCATATGACTTCTGCTTTGGTGGGTCCATGTTCCATTTTTTTGACGTGACCATGGGGGATTAGTATTTCTTGGAGCAATACTTGTACAAGTGTTTGTCGAGAATATCCCAGGGGTATGAGCGATGTCTGATAGGTCTCATAGCTCCGACATATTTTATATTTGGATATTTTGGTTTATCGCCTCAAAACTATTACAGTTTGTTATAATTATGATGTAATTAATTATGAGAATTTTCGTTTGTGTTACGCTTTGGTATTTCATTAGTTGATTTTTATAAAATAAAAAAAAAATACACTACGCTATTAAAAATCAGGGTGTTACAACGACAGAGATGTTGAGATGTGATGGCGAAGTCGTATTTGAGACCTGGTCACACAGAGAAGGATTGTGTCGAAGATGAGATACAAGTTACAGGTTTCGCAGGGAGATGACGGTTTTGCAGAGAGAGAAGGGTTTGCAAGGAGAGGAGGGTTCACACAAAGAAGGGTTTCACAAGAAGAGGAAGGTTCGCAGGGAGAATGAGGGTTCGCAAGGGAGAGTGAAGAAACTCAGTATACATGTATGCCTATACTTTAAAAATTAGAAAGATTCTATGACAAACGCTTTTTAAAAAATGGTTTAAAAGACTATGATCCTATGACATTGCTTTTATAAAAAGCGCTTTAAAAGACTCTATGAAGCGTTATATGACCCTATAATAGCGCTTATAGAAGAAGAAAAAAATCTTATAAATATTTTGACCCTATTTTGTTATTATTCATAAATAATAGAGTTTAAATAAATAAAACTTGACAAAATCGATTATATTACTGATAAATAAATAAAAACATATTTAATATATAAACATTTATAAATCTATGATATAATAAAAATGTTTAATTGTAGTTTTGGTCCCCTATTTTAGTTAAATTACGAAAATAGTCATCTCATTTTGTTTCTCCCTAGTTTTGGTCCTTAAAACAGAATTTTGGTCCAAAACTTGATGAAATTTCATTTTTTAAAATCGTACTACACCATTTATGATCATATATTTCAGGTAAAATTGTTTAACATGATGGCTATTATAGAAAAAGCACTATAAATATTTTGATTATATGATGACTATTATAGAAAAAGCATTGTAAATGTTTTGTTATTATATATAACTATCATTACATATGATAGTGCTTTTTTCAAAGCATTGATGTAGCCTTTGTGTATTTTTAAAATATAATACAACAACACTTTTATTTAAGAAGCAATATAAAATTTATATTTTAGTGTAGTGATCTCTAGGAGCATTAGCTACACCATGAGCAAGGCTTGAAAAAATCCCTCTGTCAGTCATCATGTTTGTCCTTACCACCTCTCATCTTTCAAACCAAACAACAAACAACAATCAAACAAAATGGTTGTTACAACACAATATTCCAATCTAAACATGAAAACTTCGAAATTTCATGGTGGTTGGTGAAGATGATGGAGGAAGAGTAAACATAAAAGAGAATGGAAAGAGATGTTAAGAGAGCTAGTCTAGTAGGGATGAAGAAGAAATAGTTTCTGAATAAAGCTACAACGTGAAGGTGCCAATAGTAGTAGAGATAGGAAGGAAGAAGCATGACATGGAAAGAGAAATTGGTGGTTCCAACACGTTATGACAATAGACAGATCTCGATAATACGCTCATTGGAGTTTTGAAACTTTCTAATAATTTGAAAATTTCAAATGTTTTAAAAATATGAATGTTGAGAATTTTAAAAATATGAATTTTAAAATATACGATTTTGAAAGTTTTATTTAATTTAAAAATTTCAAAAAATAAGTTTCATTTAGTTTGAATTCTCCGTTTCGGAAGATTTAAATTACTCGAAAAATTTAAAAATAATGAAAAATTTGTTAAAGCAAGAAAAAATATTCAAATTTTATATATATATAATAAAAAGATAAAATAATCATTTTAGGTAGGTGGAGTGGCAAGTTAAAACTTATATAATTGGTTATTGGGCCAAAAATTATAAAATGGCCCATTGGTATGCACTGAACTCGACCTATTAAACTGTTGAACTCGTAACTCGACCAACCCGCGTTCAAAATTTGGTCAACATTTGGGCCATTTAATCTGAACAACAATTTCCACCGAACTGGGTGTATTGGGCTCAAACTCATGCTTAACTGTTGTTGTCCACTACTGTCTACTACTCACTTATATAAGTAATAAATATATTTCTAATAAATATAAAATAAAATATTAAAATACACTTTTGACCTTCAAACTTGACAATCAGATGAATTTAGTTCTCAATTTTCATCTAATTCCAGTTGTAAAACTTCTCATTTTGTAAAAGTTAGACAATTTTTAATTTTAACTAATTTTAACTGAGTCAACGTTGATGTTAACATGTTTATAAAACCTGAACATGATAAGATATAATTTAATTATAAAAAATATATTGTCATATGATAGTTGTTCAAAATAGGATAGCGTTATGTCAAAAATACTTATGTTTAATTATACATTTCTTCTTCTCATATATAGAAGGTCATGGTAGATAGAAGAAAATGAAAAGAAGAAATCATATAAACGAAATATAGATTTTGTTTATAAAACGGCCACTATTGAAAAATTGTCACATGACAATATCTTATTTTATTTAATTAAATTTTAGCCTAGCATACAAGGTTTTTTTAAAATGAGTCCACATAAGTGTTAATTCAGTTAAAACATGCACATATTAGTATTAATTTGATCAAAATCAAAAGAAAATTTAACTTTTATATAACAAGATAAAATTAAAATTTGATATAGTAAAACTTGAAGGGTCAAAAAAGGTTTTTTCTTCCTAATTTATAACCATAAATTCGATCATTAAATAGACATTTAAAAGAGAATCTAAGGGATATCCAC
>JBBPBT010001328.1:1503610-1548202 GCA_037974875.1 Cicer bijugum | reverse complement strand
ATTCTACTTGCTTTTTTTTTTTTTAGAAAATAAAATAAAATATGCATTAAACTAGAATTATTCCTTGTCTTAAATTGTAACCTTCAATCTTACATGTTATTTTCTTCGTATAAAGTCTTGTCTCCTCTCTTGAATGCATTGTTGAGACAAAATCCCAAATTAACATTTTGATGATAATTAAATAAAAAGTTAATTAAGAGTTCTAATTATGATTCTTAGTGTTTTGATATTTAACATGTGTATTTAAGTGTGTTAAAACAAAATAGGTACAAAGCATTACAAAGCAAATCATATTAAAATCAAGAAAGCAAAATCTGTAAAATAAAGAACGTTCTTGACAGAATTCTAAAAAAGGAAAATCGTTCTCCACATCTGCCATAAACAAGAATGATCAGATTTCTACGTAAAAGATTAGATTGAGGAAGTGCTATCCATTCCATATCTTCATCAGAAATATAAGAGGATTAATCTAAACAAAATCATTCCAGAATTCGAGGACTCAACACCTTGCTTCATAAAAAACAAAAAACAAGATCATCCTCCAAGTTAAGAAAATGTAAGTACAATTAACAGGTTGTAAATGACATTGATGTTGTACCTCAAAACAGGCATGCACGCGTGACTTAAAGCTGGTAAACATTTCAGACAACTGACACGATCACAAATACAAGTCAACTCATCTCATACCAATTTGAAGAACGTTATTGGATCTCAAGTAGATTCTTGGTTTCAGCATGCACAATCTTGCTTTTTGACTGAACTTATCCATTCACTTACTCATGACAGTTGGCCTACTTGCAATAGTTAAATAAGTTGTCATAAGCTATCATTGAAGCTTATAAATAAAGCTTCACTATGAAGAACAAATCATAACTAAAAGTGCCAAGTAAAACATCACTCACTCAATCATACTCGAGCTTCTCAAATCATTCTAAGTTCCAGTTCCATTTCGTAGTGTGATATTAGAATCTGTGATTATTGAGTTCTAATATATAAAATCTATTTACCAAACAAGAGTTGAGCAATATCCAAATTCTAACATTCTCAAAATCATTACTTTGTAATTCAAGGCTATACTTGTTAACATAGCTTGAGTAGTTGAAATCCTTTTTATGATTAAAAGGTAGTTTGTAAAATCCTTTCTGAAATAGTGTAAGGAAACATGTGGAAATCTTTTCTAGGTATAAAGGTAGAACCTTGTAATAGATCAAGATTGATATGTGGAAACTGTGTGAAAACCAAGAACAATCTTGCTTTGAAGCACTTAGTGGAAAATCTCACATTTGTGAGGACTGGACGTAACCCGTGTTGTGTAAATCACGATATATGCTTGTTTGATCTCTTTCTACTTATCTCTATTTATTATTTGTCTTACATTCAGTTTTTATATTGATAAATTGATATTTTTGTTTTTCCACTAACCAAGAACGTTCTTCGTTTATAACCAAGAGATACATCTTGAGTTAAAACTTTTAGTTTTTAATAGGAATTTTTAAAAGGAGAAATTATCATTCAAACCCCCTTCCTTATGATTGAGATTGTTACTTCAATTGAAATCAGAGCCAATCTTTAAGGAATAAACACCCAAATAGTGTTTGAGCAAAAGATTCAGGAAGATAATGTCAAAAGCTAAATACATTGTTGAATGAGGGCCATCAAATAGACCACTATACTTTGGTGACTCGTATTTTTATTTCTGGAAAAGCAAAATGCAATTGTTCTTAAAATCAAATGACACTAGTATGTGGCAAATCATCATATATGTAGACTTCATACCAAGAGTAGATCAAACTGATAAAACATTTGTTGAAAAGAACGAAGCAGATTGGACAACATATTAAAAATCTAAGGTACTTCTAAACTCAAAAGCTCAATTATTTTTTTCATATGTTTTAAGCAGAGAATAAAGTGAAAGAGTAGATGAATGTGACACTACAAAGAAAGTATGTGACATACTACAAACTCCCCATGAAGGAACAAGCTATGTTAAAGAAACAAGAATTGACATTGGCATTCGAAAGTTCAAATTATTTGAAATGAATGAAGGAAAAACAATCGATGAAATGTACTCAAGATTCACAACCATAGTGAATGAAATATGTCCTATTGGCAAAGCTTATTCAGTACATGACAAGGTAAGAAAAACCATGAGATGTATTCAAATCATGTGGAGACCAATGGTGACAACCATAAGTTAAGTCAAAACTCTTGAGGTACTAGGCTTTGAAGAACTTATTGGGACTCTAAGGGCACATGAAGTTTTATTGCAGGAAGATAAACCTGTAGAGAAAGGAAAAATAATAGCTTTGAAAACATCTCACAATTTACCAAGTATTCAACAAAAAAAAATGAGAAAAGTGATTCAAAAGACAACCAATAAGATGTTGATGAAGAGATTGCTCTCCTCACTAGAAAGATGCAAAGAATGATAAGGAGAAGATATCAAATTAAAAAGGGATCTCTAGATAAAAAGGACTTCAAAATTGAAGTGGATAAAAGTAAATTCATCTATTTCGAATGCAACAAACAAGGACATTATAAAACTGAATGTCCATTGAACAAAAGAGTACTAAAGAAATTCCCTTTCAAAAAGAAGTAAATGATGGCAACTTGGGATGATTCTGATGAATCAGAAGCAGATGAAACTAAAGAAGCCAACCTATGTCTGATGGCCAACATTGAAGATATAGAGGTAACAAATTGTAAACCATGTCTTTCGTGTGAACATATGGAAAAAGAATTTGATAATTTGCTAAATGATTCCAACTTTATTTTTTAAAAGTGTAGTTCTTTTATAGAAAAGTTTCACAAAGAAAAAAAAGAGAAAGAAAAAACTCATGATATAAATAATAAGCTTAACAAAAAGATTTGAAAGAATCTCAACAAAAAGATTTTGAAACTGAAAATTCAGAAAATCAAGAATGATCTTCACTTCAAAAGGAGAATGTTCTCCTTAAAACTGAAGTTAAAATTCTCAAAAATGATTTATTAAATTTTCTTAAAGCTACTGAAACTTTTCAAAAAATCATGGGATCTCAATTTGGGATATTTGATAAAGCTGCTCTTGGTTTTGATAACACTCAGAAAACCAAAATGTATGGAAACTTTTTTGTTCCTGAAAGAAAAAAAGAAAAATGCAAGATTAAATGTTCATATTGTAACAAAATTGGACATCTGGAATTTATGTTATTTAAAAAAAAAAAAAAACAGATGAAAAAATCAAGAACAAAAGGATCTTTAGAAAAGAAAAACATTTTGTAACAAAAGCATAATTTTCTCAAAAACTAGAAAAAGGAGAATGTTCTCTAGTAAATATAGTAAAAGAAGAACGTTCTGGAGCTTTACCAAAACCAGTTACAACTCAGCTAGCTAAACCTCTTTCATAATAAACTACTAGTATTCCTCCCGGTCCAAGAATGGCCACTATGAGATACCATATAACATTAGAAAAGAATCAGATTTTCACACTAACACTTCAAGACCCAACACTAAGTTGGTACCTAAAATTAATGGAACAAATCATGCATGATGGTTCTCAAGATATCAAAAAAGGCCATGGTTTTTGTATAGTGGCTGTTTAAGACATATGACAGATGACAAAAATTGTTTCATGTCATTCATAAAAAAAGATGAAGTATCCGGAGCATTTGGCAACAATGATCAAGAAAAAATCAAAGGCAAAAGAACTATAGGTAAAATAAATTTTTCCAAAATCAATGATGTTCAATATGTTGAAGGATTGACACATAACCTTCTCAGCATTAGTCAACTATGTGATAATAACTTTGAAGTTATTTTCAAACCAAACATATGTGAAGTGAGAATGACAAATTCGGGTGAAATTATATCTTCTGCGTCCATAAAGAAAAACCTTTATATTTTATACATTGAAGAACTACTAGTTGAATCCTGCCTCATGTCCATAAATAAAGACAAATGGATATTGCATAACAAAACTGGACATGTAAGCATGAAACAATTTCAAATTTATCAAAATTTGATCTTTTTAGAGGACTTCCAATTATAAACTTTGAAAAAGATAAAATATGTGAAGCTTGTGCAAATGGAAAATAAGTTAGAGTAATTTTAAATCAAAAGAATTTATATCAACCAAAAAACCTCTAGAACTACTTCACATTGATCATTTTGGTCCCATCAAAACTACTACTCTAGGAAGTATGAAATATGGATTCGTTAACGTTGATGATTTCTCTAGATACACATGAGTACTATTCTTTTTAAAAAAAAGATGATAAATTTGATGCCTTCAAAAACTTATGTAAAAAGGTTCAAAATGAAAAGGAATCCAATATAATCACTATGATAAGTGATCATCGAGGTGAATTCATTAATGCAACTTAGAAAACATTTTTTTTGATGAACTTGGCATCTCTCATGATCTATCTTGTGCAAGAACTCCTCAACAAAATAGAGTTGTTGAAAGAAAAAATAGAACTTTGCAAGAGATGGAAATAACAAATGTTGAAAACTATTTATGGGCAGAAGCTATAAACACTTCTTGCTATATTTCCAATTGTGTTTCAATTGGAAAAATCATAAACAAAACACCCTATGGGATCTGGAAAAATTAAAAACCAAACATTTCCTATTTTCACATCTTTGGTTGTTATTGCTACATCTTGAACAAGAAAGATAACTTGGGAAAGTTTGATGCAAAATCAGACAAAACTATATTTTTGGATATTGAACAGAATCTAAGGGATATCGTATTTTTAATATGAATCATATCCTTGATCAAGTATTTCCTCCAACATCTAATTTTCCAACCTTCACCAATCAATCTTCTCAAGGTAATCTAAGTCCTTCAATTCAAATTCAGCACACCTCTATGATGTCACCAGCCTTTGTGTCCCCACAAAACATCATCTTCTATCTTTGGAATAAGCCAATATTTGGTCTATCCAGATTCAGACATAGTTGGTCTATCTGTGCCTTATCATTCTGCTCCTACAAACTCTCTACCTTACATAAATACTTCATTTGCCACCTTATCTACATTTTATACATATGCTACTCCATTTCAAAATACTCCTTTCTCCACTCCAATTGATGATGAACAACATCATTCTAGAAGGACCAAAATGGAAAGGGAAACATCCAAAACATATAAGGAAATCCCTAGAATCTTTGATGCCCTTCAAACCATCATAGTTAGGAAAGCTCACCAGAATAAAGAGCATACTATTTTGCGGGACTGGATAGCTACTCAGCTTGCTTCCAAGCTCGGACTTGAGCCTCCAATGCCTAATTCTCCTCTAATTTTTCCTGACATACCTCTGTTGTCACTGTCTCTATCATCTTAGGGGTCTTCACCTTCACTATCTTTCTGATTTAGCTATAAAAGACAAAATACTTTCATGTTTTATTACTATAGCCCTAAGTTGTTTATATAGGAAAGAAATAACAATATTAATACTGAGTAATAATAACAAAATAAAAATACACATAATAATATAAAATAAAAGATAATAAAATCTAATTTCTTCTTATTCTTCAACACCCCCCTCAAGTTGGTGCATAGGTATATGTCATACCCAACTTGGCTATAAGTCGCTCAAAATTGGGCCTTGCCAAACATTTTGTCAGGATATCAGTAGTTTGTTGATTGGAAGTCACAAATGGTAGGCATATGACTCCAGCATCAATTTTTTCTTTTATGAAATGGCGGTCAATCTCAATATGCTTGGTTCTATCATGTTGTACAGGGTTGTGAGCTATGCTTATTGCTGCTTTGCTATCATAGAACAATTTTAAGGGTGAGTCAACTTTCATTTTCAGTTCGTCCAAGAGTTTACATATCCATAAAAGTTCACAAATTCCTTGAGCCATTGCTCTAAATTCAGCTTCTGCACTGCTTCGAGCAACAACCCCTTGTTTCTTACTTCTTAAAGTAACTAAATTTCCCCAAATATAGGCACAATATCCGGTGGTGGATTTTCTATCAGTAATTGATCATGCCCAATCAGCATCTGTAAATATAGAGACTTCTCTGTCATTAGTTTTCTTGAAGTACAAACCCTTTCCAGGATTGGATTTCAAGTACCTTAAGATTCGATAAACTGCCTCCAAGTGTTCTTCATAGGGAGAATGCATGAATTGACTTACAACACTCACAGAGAAAGCGATCTCAGGTCTAGTGTGGGCTAGATAAATAAGTTTGCCGACTAACCTCTGGTATCTTCCAATCTCTACAGGAACACTGCCTTTCTCCCAAAGTTTAGCATTTAATTCCATAAGAGTATCTGCTGGTCTACAGCCACTCATACCAGTTTCTTCCAAGAGATCTAAGATGTATTTTCTTTGAGAAACAACAATTCCCTTATTTGAGCGAGCAACTTCCATACCAAGAAAGTATTTCAGCGCGCCTAAATCTTTGATCTCAAATTCTTTTGTCAAATTTTTCTTCAATCTTTCCATCTCAACAATGTCATCTCCTGTTAGAATAATATCATTTACATATACAATTAGAATTGCAATTTTACCAACATTAGAGAACTTCATGAACAAAGTATGGTCTGATTGTCCCTGCATATATCCTTGCCTTTTAACCGACTGAGTGAATTTCTCAAACCAAGCCCTTGAAGATTGCTTCAGACCATAAAGGGATTTTTGTAGTTTGCACACGTTTGAACCAAATTTGTCTTCAAAGCCAGGTGGGCTATCCATGTATACTTCCTCCTCCAAATCACCATTCAGAAAAGCATTCTTTACATCAAGTTGGTTAAGAGACCAATCTAAATTCACAACCAAGGACAAGAGAACTCTAATAGTGTTTAATTTACCAACGGGAGCAAAAGTCTCTGAGTAATCAATGCCATATGTCTAAGTAAACCCTTTAGCAACCAAGCGTGCCTTGTATCTTTCAACTGTGTTATCAGAATTATATTTCACAGTAAATACCCATTTACAGCCAACAGTATTCTTTCCTGTAGGTAACGTCATGACTCTCCAAGTTTGATTCTTCTCAAGAGCTCTCATCTCCTCAAGAACAGCTTCCTTCCACTTTGGAATTTTTAGAGCCTCCTGTATATTTTTTGGAATTTCTACAGTAGACAACTTAGAGGTAAATTGTAAGACCCATAATTTTAAAGTGTACTTTATGTATTTTGGTGTATTTTTGGTATTGAACTCGGAGGCTTTTTAGCCAAAGTTATTAATATTTTGGAGTTTATAAGACCAAAAAGATATTTTGATGCCCGATTAGAATTACTCGTCGATAAATAAATTAAATTAACTGCGGTGAATCTTTTACGAAGAGTTTAATGCGTTATGGGTGAAAGGGTAATTTAATAAATATCTAAAGGTTTTGAAATATTTGTTAATTATAATTAATATATATATATATATATATATATATATATATATATATATATATATATATATATAGAAAAGGAAGGGAAGGAATTGAAAAGAAAAGAAATAGAAAGGAAAGAAAAAGGAAGAAAGGAAAAGAGAGAGAAAGAAAACATAACATTTTCCCTTCTCCCTCCTCTGCCTCGCGTGAACACCCAATCCTTCTCCTTCCTCCATCTTCATCCATTTTCGTTCTTCCTTGCTCCCTGGAGTTCCAAATTGATAGTGGATGATAGGACAAGGATTTCTCAACTTCACTCTTCCTCTTTGATCCGAAAACGAAGAAAAACGGTTTAGGGATTTCAAAACCGTCAAACACAAATCTTCCCGTCTCTTCTAGATCTAAGCTTCGTTTCACGAAGAGATAGAAGGGAAAGTTACTCACCTCCGTGCTACGGTGCTAGGGAACCAACTTTGGAAGCGGCGTTGCAAGCGGAAAATTTACCGGATTTACTCACGGTGCCGTAATCGCACGTTAAAGCTAACGTGAAGGTAAGGGCTCCTTCCAAACTTTTAGTTTGCATTTAGGGACTTATTTGTGGTCGTGATGAAAAGAATTTGGTTAGAGTTAGAGTATTGATTTGGGGAAAACGAATTTAACTCGTTTATGTATAATTTGAGTAAATGAAATTTGATGTATTTGAGTGTTATGATTGCGTTGATTTGTGTTCATCGTACTTGGCGTGTTCATACTTGATATTTGTTGATTGATGTGATTTGGTGTGAATCGTTGATTGATTTGGATATGATGTTCAAGTTTGTTTGGTTTGAAATTTGAAAACCATTAGAGTTAAACGAGTATTAAGAATGGGGAATCTCTTAACGTCTCGTTTACTTAATGTGTGTTTTGGAAAATCGTTTAAGTTAAATGAGAATTAAGAATGAGGAATCTCTTAATGTCTTATTTACTTGAAGTTTGTTTTGAAAATCGTTTAAGTTAAATAAGTATTAAGAATGGGGAATCTCTTAATGACTTATTTACTTAATGTTGTTTTGAAAATCGTTTAAGTTAACTGAGCGTTAAGAATGGGGAATCTCTTAATGTCTTAGTTACTTAATGTTTGTTTTTGAAAATGGCTTCAGTGAAATGAGTATTAAGAATGGGGAATCTCTTAATGACTTGTTTACTGAATGTTTTGTTTTGAAAATCGTTTAAGTTAAATAAGTATTAAGAATGGGGAATCTCTTAATGACTTGTTTATTGAATGATTTGTTTTGAAAATCGTTTAAGTTAAATAAGTAATAAGAATGGGGAATCTCTTAATGTCTCGTTTACTTAAGGTTGTTTGAAAATCGTTTAAGTTAAATGGGCATTAAGAATGGGGAATCTCTTAATGTCTTAGTTACTTAATGTTTATTTTGAAAATTGTTGGAGTTAAAAGAGTATTAAGAATGGGGAATCTCTTAATATTTCTGTTTGCTTAATGTGTGTTTGTTTGTGAAAATCATTAAGTTAAATGAGTATTAAGAATGGGGAATCTCTTAATATCTGCGTTTACTTAATGTTGTTGTGAAAATGATTTTGTGAAGAAATGAATTGTCGAGTCAAGGTGATGCCATGTGATTTGTTGGTTCATCTTGTCTGTGTTGAGATTGTCGCGCCAAGGTGATGCCATGTGATTTGTTGGTTCATCTTGTCTGCGTTGGAATTGTCAAGTCAAAGTGATGCCATGTGATTTGTTGGTTCATTTTGTCTGTGTTGAGATTGTCGCGCCAAGGTGATGCCATGTGATTTGTTGGTTCATCTTGTCTGCGTTGGAATTGTCAAGTCAAAGTGATGCCATGTGATTTGTTGGTTCATTTTGTTTGTGTTGGGATTGTCGAGTCAAGGTGATGCCATGTGATTTGTTGGTTCATCTTGTCTGTATTGGGTTTGTCGAGTCAAAGTGATGCCATGTGATTTGTTGGTTCATCTAGTTTGTGTGGGTATTGCGTTGAAACCGTTAAGCGGTAGGTTTTGAAATTATGTGTAAGTATGTTTGATTGCAATACCATTTCGAAAACTAATGTTGTTGTAGTAATTCTGTTATAAGTGTTAAGTGTTATGTTTTGGAATTTGGTGATAACATGTTTGATTGCGATACCATTTCGAAACTCCTGATGTTGTAGTAATTGTGTCATAAGTGTTAAATGTTATGTTTTGGAATTTGGTGATAGTATGTTTAATTGCAATACTATTTCGAAACTCATGTTGTTGTAGCGATTGCGTTATCAGTGTTAAGTGTTAAGATTTGGGATTATGTATGAATGTGATTGAGTTAGTTTATGAATTTTTGAAAGAATACATAGGGAAATCGATTTACCCAATCGATTTGATGAGTTACAGGGGCCCTGTCTTTCACGAAATCGATTTACCCAATCGATTTTGTAATATGTTTTTCAAAACCATTTAAGAAATCGAATTGCCAAATCGATTGGATTCAATACAGGGCCTCTGTCTGTCAGGAAATCGATTTACCCAATCGATTGAGTCAATCGATTTACCCAATCGATTGATTTAAGCCCAGAGTTCAGTTTTCACTAAAAACTTTCAGGAAATTGATCTCCCCAATCGATTGGCTCAGTGGGAAATCTTATTTTGAGTTTGATAATTGATTGCTCAATTGATTTATCAATGCTTTGTTCAGTTATGTATTACTTGATGGATTGATAACTCTATTTGATGTCATTTACATTTGGCAAGCTTTACATGAACTTTTAGCATGTGGAAAAAACCCATCTAATATGTATGATAAATTGAAAAGGTTAATTGTGCATTGAAAAGTAAATGTTATGTGTTAACTGTTAATTTCGGTTGGTGACCCTTTACAACTATTGTGGAAATCTGGGCTTTGCCCTCAGATGAGAGCCAGGATGATCCTATCGGTTTGTACCCTACGAATGGGAATGTAGATGGGAATGCTTGATTGGAGCTACGTTAGGAGGATCTCACGGGGCGCGTGGAGATCATTCGGGGTGTTTAGTTGTTTTGTAAAATGATCAGACTAGGTTGACACAGAGGGAACAGATGTCTCTCTTATGGGTTGCCTTTATTTTTAAACTGGAAGACTGTACCACTTTCGTTATGTAAACATTTTGAATTCATATTTTGAGAACTTCTTCCGCTGCTTGTAAATTTATAATGACTTAATTATTTATCCAAAGGTTTTACCATATTTATGTCTCTGTGGTATTTTAACTTCTCTTTTGAAAAAAAAAAATACACCCTCGCTTTGAAAAACGGGGTGTTACATTGTGGTATCAGAGCTTTGGTTTGGTTTTCTTTGGGGGCTGTGGAACCTTTAGTTCTAGTTTGTAGGTTAGTAGTTGTTGTCTGATCATGTGTCGGTTTAGGTGGTTTGAGTTGTCAAGTTTAGAATAATTATTATGTGCTGATGTGGTCGGAAGTTATTTTGGGAATTAATTGAAGTAGTGTTAAGACTCTACTTGATGATGGTTTTATGGGAAAACCATGCCGCCAAGAAGGAATGACGTTCCGAGAGCCAATGCCAATAGGGATGATTGAATGGCGGAGGCTATGAATAACATGGCTGCTTCTGTTGCTGCACAAACTGCTGCCAAGATTCAACGTGATCTCGAAAAGAGGGAAAGAGAGATCCGTGTTGCAGAGTCAAGAGGATTAAAAGACTTTCGTCGTTACAATCCTCCCAAGTTTGAGGGGCATGAGAATTCAGAGAAAGCAGATCAATGGATCCAAGAAGTGGAGAAGATCTTCGAAAAGATTAATTGTCAGGCGGGAGTGAAGGTCAACTATGCCACGTATATGCTACTAGGAGATGCCGAGTACTGGTGGAGGAGTACCAGATTGTTGATGAGATCAGCTCATGAGGAGGTGAAATGGGAATCTTTCAAAAGGAAGTTTTAAGACAAATACTTCCCGATGAGTACAAGGACTAGAATGGGTGATGATTTCCTGAGACTGCATCAGGGGAACATGACCGTGGGCGAATACGCTGCTAACTTTGAATCACTATTAAGGCATTTTCAGATTTTTCCGTGAAGAGATTGACGAGCCATTCTTGTGTCATCGTTTCCAAGACGGACTAAAGTATGAGATTCAAGACTCTATCTTACCCTTGGGAATTCAACGTTTCCAAGTTCTTGTGGAAAAATATAGAGAAGTTGAGGATATGAAGAATAAGAGAGCCAGCCGAGGAGGGAATTTTAACTCAGGAGGGCCTAGTCGGGTGAAGTATCAGAACAAGGGAAAACAAGTTGCTAAACCTTATAATCGACCACATGATAACAACGGGGGACAGAATAACCCAGGGAACCAAGACTTTGGGAGACAAGTGGGACAAGGGATACGATGTTTCCGATGTGGAGAAGAGGGACATTATGCTTATGCTTGTACCTTTAACAGTCCTACTTGCTACAATTGCCATAAACCCGGGCACTTTGCAAAGAATTGCAAGGCTCCGAAGGTGGAACCAATGGTGAATGTAGCTAGGATTACTCTTCCTACTGCTAGAGGACATGTTTATTGTGTCGGCGCTGAAGTTGGAAATTTATCTAGCAATCTGATTCAATATGACTGTGTGATTACAGGTAACCCCCTAACTACACTTTCTGATTCGGGGACAACCCATTCCTTCACTACTATGGATTGTATGAATCGTTGGAAGTTATCTGCGTCGTCACTACCATTTTGATTTGGTTGTTTTACGCCTGTTAAGACTTTGACTGAAAATATTGCATGTTTACATTGCCAAGTAATTGTCCATAATAGAGATTTCTCGATTAATCTGATTTGTTTACATCTACAATAACCCAAGATCATTCTAGGTAATGATATATTGTACTCAATGTGTCGGTGTCAGACTTAGTGTTTAGGCTTGGTACTAGATGGATGTTCCGTACCAGGTGGAACATCAGCGACCTGCTGGGGTGTTGCAACCTCTAGATATATCTGAGTGGAAGTGGGACAACATTTCCATGGACTTTATAACTGGATTGCCAAAAACGAGGAGAAAATGAAGACTTCACAAGATCGTCAAAAGAGTTATGCGAACAAGCGACACAGACTTTTGGAATTCGAACAGGGTGACAATGTATTTCTGAGAGTCACACCTACTATTGGAGTCGGTAGAGCATTGAAATCGAAGAAGTTGACTCCGAAATTCATTGGACCATATCAGATTTCTGCACGAATTGGGCCCGTCGCTTATCGGATTGCATTGCCTCCGATACTGTCCAATATCCATGATGTGTTTCATGTGTCACAATTGAGGAAATATCTTGCAGATCCATCTCATGTGATCGAACCAGACATAATCCAGCTAAAGGATAACTTGTCATTCGAAGTACCACCTGTGAGAATTGACGACAAGAAGATTAAGCGATTGAGGACCAAGGATGTTTCGTTGGTCAAGGTTATTTGGAACCCAATTACTGGAGATGCGACTTGGGAACTGGAGAGTAAGATGAGAGAACAACACCCAGGGTTATTTATCGACGCATAGTTTCGAGGACGAAACTAATTTTAGGGGGGTAGTAATGTAAGACCCATAATTTTAAAGTGTACTTTATGTATTTTGGTGTATTTTTGGTATTGAACTCGGAGGCTTTTTAGCCAAAGTTATTAATATTTTGGAGTTTATAAGACCAAAAAGATATTTTGATGCCCGATTAGAATTACTCGTCGATAAATAAATTAAATTAACTGCGGTGAATCTTTTACGAAGAGTTTAATGCGTTATGGGTGAAAGGGTAATTTAATAAATATCTAAAGGTTTTGAGATATTTGTTATATATATATATATATATATATAGAAAAGGAAGGGAAAGAATTGAAAAGAAAAGAAATAGAAAGGAAAGAAAAAGGAAGAAAGGAAAAGAGAGAGAAAGAAAACATAACATTTTCCCTTCTCCCTCCTCTGCCTCGCGTGAACACCCAATCCTTCTCCTTCCTCCATCTTCATCCATTTTCGTTCGTCCTTGCTTCCTTGAGTTCGAAATTGATAGTGGGTGATAGGACAAGGATTTCTCAACTTCACTCTTCCTCTTTGATCCGAAAACGAAGAAAAACGGTTTAGAGATTTCAAAACCGTCAAACACAAATCTTCCCGTTTCTTCTAGATCTAAGCTTCGTTTCACGAAGAGATAGAAGGGAAAGTTGCTCACCTCCGTGCTACGGTGCTAGGGAACCAACTTTGGAAGCGGCGTTGCAAGCGGAGAATTTACCGGATTTACTCACGGTGCCGTAATCGCACGTTAAAGCTAACGTGAAGGTAAGGGCTCCTTCCAAACTTTTAGTTTGCATTTAGGGACTTATTTGTGGTCGTGATGAAAAGAATTTTGTTAGAGTTAGAGTATTGATTTGGGGAAAATGAATTTAACTCATTTATGTATAATTTGAGTGAATGAAATTTGATGTATTTGAGTGTTATGATTGCATTGATTTGTGTTCATCGTACTTGGCGTGTTCATACTTGATATTTGTTGATTGATGTGATTTGGTGTGAATCGTTGATTGATTTGGATATGATGTTCAAGTTTGTTTGGTTTGAAATTTGAAAACCATTAGAGTTAAACGAGTATTAAGAATGGGGAATCTCTTAACGTCTCGTTTACTTAATGTGTGTTTTGGAAAATCGTTTAAGTTAAATGAGAATTAAGAATGGGGAATCTCTTAATGTCTTATTTACTTGAAGTTTGTTTTGAAAATCGTTTAAGTTAAATAAGTATTAAGAATGGGGAATCTCTTAATGACTTATTTACTTAATGTTGTTTTGAAAATCGTTTAAGTTAAATGAGCATTAAGAATGGGGAATCTCTTAATGTCTTAGTTACTTAATGTTTGTTTTTGAAAATGGTTTCAGTGAAATGAGTATTAAGAATGGGGAATCTCTTAATGACTTGTTTACTGAATGTTTTGTTTTGAAAATCGTTTAAGTTAAATAAGTATTAAGAATGGGAAATCTCTTAATGACTTGTTTACTGAATGATTTGTTTTGAAAATCGTTTAAGTTAAATAAGTAATAAGAATGGGGAATCTCTTAATGTCTCGTTTACTTAAGGTTGTTTGAAAATCGTTTAAATTAAATGGGCGTTAAGAATGGGGAATCTCTTAATGTCTTAGTTACTTAATGTTTATTTTGAAATTCGTTGGAGTTAAAAGAGTATTAAGAATGGGGAATCTCTTAATGACTTGTTTACTGAATGTTTTGTTTTGAAAATCGTTGGAGTTAAAAGAGTATTAAGAATGGGGAATCTCTTAATATTTCTGTTTGCTTAATGTGTGTTTGTTTGTGAAAATCATTAAGTTAAATGAGTATTAAGAATGGGGAATCTCTTAATATCTGCGTTTACTTAATGTTGTCGTGAAAATGATTTTGTGAAGAAATGAATTGTCGAGTCAAGGTGATGCCATGTGATTTGTTGGTTCATTTTGTCTGTGTTGAGATTGTCGCGCCAAGGTGATGCCATGTGATTTGTTGGTTCATCTTGTCTGCGTTGGAATTGTCAAGTCAAAGTGATGCCATGTGATTTGTTGGTTCATTTTGTCTGTATTGGGTTTGTCGAGTCAAAGTGATGCCATGTGATTTGTTGGTTCATCTAGTTTGTGTGGGTATTGCGTTGAAACCGTTAAGCGGTAGGTTTTGAAATTATGTGTAAGTATGTTTGATTGCAATACCATTTCGAAAACTAATGTTGTTGTAGTAATTGTGTTATAAGTGTTAAGTGTTATGTTTTGGAATTTGGTGATAACATGTTTGATTGCGATACCATTTCGAAACTCCTGATGTTGTAGTAATTGTGTCATAAGTGTTAAATGTTATGTTTTGGAATTTGGTGATAGTATGTTTAATTGCAATACTATTTCGAAACTCATGTTGTTGTAGCGATTGCGTTATCAGTGTTAAGTGTTAAGATTTGGGATTATGTATGAATGTGATTGAGTCAATCGATTTACCCAATCGATTGATTTAAGCCCAGAGTTCAGTTTTCACTAAAAACTTTCAGGAAATTGATCTCCCCAATCGATTGGCTCAGTGGGAAATCTTATTTTGAGTTTGATAATTGATTGCTCAATTGATTTATCAATGCTTTGTTCAGTTATGTATTACTTGATGGATTGATAACTCTATTTGATGTCATTTACATTTGGCAAGCTTTACATGAACTTTTAGCATGTGGAAAAAACCCATCTAATATGTATGATAAATTGAAAAGGTTAATTGTGCATTGAAAAGTAAATGTTATGTGTTAACTGTTAATTTCGGTTGGTGACCCTTTACAACTATTGTGGAAATCTGGGCTTTGCCCTCAGATGAGAGCCAGGATGATCCTATCGGTTCGTACCCTACGAATGGGGATGTAGACGGGAATGCTTGATTGGAGCTACGTTAGGAGGATCTCACGGGGCGCGTGGAGATCATTCGGGGTGTTTAGTTGTTTTGTAAAATGATCAGACTAGGTTGACACAGAGGGAACAAATGTCTCTCTTATGGGTTGCCTTTATTTTTAAACTGGAAGACTGAACCACTTTCGTTATGTAAACATTTTGAATTCATATTTTGAGAACTTCTTCCACTGCTTGTAAACTTATAATGACTTAATTATTTATCCAAAGGTTTTACCATATTTATGTCTCTGTGGTATTTTAACTTCTCTTTTGAAAAAAAAAATACACCCTCGCTTTGAAAAACGGGGTGTTACATAAATGCAACAAATGAAGAAGACAATTTTGAGTATGACACATAATTAGACAAAGGATATTTAGTGCATGATCTAACAGGTTTTCTAATTGCAATAGGAAGGTCAATATCAGGATACTCGACATGACTCTTAAGAATAGAAGAAGACTTACCTGTATCAAGGTGATGCGTTGGATTATCTATTGGTTCAGAATCATGGAAGGGTCGGAGAATGGGTCCTTCATTTCTCTGTTTATGGTTTCTTCTTTCAAAGACATTTCCCTTCCAAGTAGGGTCAATTGTAGTAAACCTGCTTTGTGTCTCTTTATTTGAATCATTATGTTGTGGCATTTCAGATGATTCTTCATTAGTATTGAGATCAAGAATTTTATCGTTGTGATTTTGATTTGAAATTGTCGCCCTCGAATCTGTCGAAACCTCATTCATAAGTGGATTGGGTTCCAATATAGATTCTTGGGCATTTGCTTTTGGTGCATCAATATAAGTCTCAAAATTTTGTGACAATACTATATCACTTAAAGTAATGATGTTTTCAAAAGTAAAAGATGAATCTTCCTTAAAATTTCCCCCCTGAAGATGAATGTCAGTAAAAAATGGTTGATTTTCAACAAAAGTAACATCCATGGTTACAAAAATTCTTTTTGATTTTGGTTCAAAACACCGATACCCCTTTTGGGTTGGAGAGTAACCGGTAAACACACATTTTATGGCTCATGGATCGAGTTTGTCAAGGTGTTTATGTTCATGGACAAAAGCAGTGCAACCAAAAACTTTTAGTGGCAAATCAGCAGAAACACTAGTCAAAGGAAAATAATTTCGAAAAACATCAAGAGGTGTACGAAAATCTAAAACTTTAGATGGCATTCAATTAATTAAATATGATGCAGTTAAAACAGCTTCACCCCACAAGTATTTTGGAACCTTATTTGCAAATAGTAAAGCTCTAGCAACCTCAAGAAGATGTCTATTCTTTCTCTCTGCAATTCCATTTTGTTGAGGTGTATTAACATAAGAACTTTGATGAACAACCCCATTTGCAAGGAAAAAATCGGACAAAAGTATATTAAAATATTCTTTACCATTGTCACTTCTGAAGACTTGAATATTTGTTTGGTATTGAGTGTGCACCATTTTAAAGAAATTTTTGACAACTTGTCCAACTTCCGATTTTTCTTTCAATAAATAAACCCAACAAATTCTAGTATGATCATCAATAAAAGTTATAAACCATTTTTTATTAGAAAAGGTGTTTATTCTATTAGGACCCTAAACATCACTATGAATAACTGCAAACGGTTTTGATTGTTTATATGGTTGTGTAGAAAAAGAAGAACGGTGATGTTTAGCAAATTCACAAGTTTCACAATGAAATAAAGATGGATCCTTCTTAGAAAATAATTTAGGAAACAAATGTTTCAAATACATAAAACTAGGATGTCCTAACCGTAAATGCCATAACATAATATCATCATTATTAGAAGAAACAAAAATAGATTCAAAGCAGGTACTTGTTTTCTGTTGGTCTTTGAAATCGAGTCCATTGTCAAGATAATAGAGTCCTCCACTCTCCTTAGCATTGCCAATCATCTTCCCCGTGCTCAAATCCTTAAAAGTGCAATGAGAATGAAAGAAGTTAGCTTGACAATTTATATCCTTTGTTAATTTAGTAATGGATAACAGATTACATGATAAATTAGGAACATGTAAGACATCTTTTAAGGTTAACTTAGGTGACAAAATAACAGAACCTTTCCCTGCAATGGCTGAAAGAGAGCCATCTGCAATTTTAATTTTGTGGTTACCTGCACAAGGACTATAAGAAGAAAATAGACTCGACTCCCCAGTCATATGATCAGTAGCACCAGAATCGATAATCCATGTATGGCTGGGAGTGACACTAAGTAGAGCAGTATTTGGAAAATTACCTCTTTGAGCTATAGAGCAAGAAGAAGTTTGAGACTCAAGAAGTTTGAACAATTGATCTAACTGTTCCTTTGTGAAAGGAGATGGGCTTGAAAGAGACTGCTTCTCTTGATCTTGATCAGATGTACCAGCTTGGAGCGCATGACCTTCGTTTCTTTCTTTTTTCTTCCAATTTAGAGGCTTTCCATGGAGCTTCCAACATGTATCACATGTGTGCCATGGACGTTTGCAATGTTCACACCATGGTTTCTTGCCAACGCTCTTCCCGTCTTCATTCTTAGTGACTAGGGCAGAGCTTTCAACCTCACCAACAGAAGGTGACTTACCCATCATAACACCTTGTCTCGCCTCTTCTCTTCTAACTTCTGAGAACGCTTCCCGAAGTGATGGCAATGGGATCTTTCCCAATATTCTGCCTCGGACTTCATCAAGCCGCTTATTAAGCCCAACCAAAAACATGAATACACGGTCGTTCTCCTGTCTCTTAAGAAACAAAACACTGTCCTCACAGCACTTCCAATGATCATCATAGCAGAGATCCAATTCTTGCCATAGTGTCATCAACTCATTATAATAGGTAGTGACATCTCTATCTCCTTATTTGGCATGCCACAATCGTGATTTGAGATTGAAAGTTTGAGAAGAATTCTGAATATCAGAATATGTTTCTTTGACAGCCTCCCAAACTTCCTTCGCAGTAGGCAAAAACATAAAAGGTTTTTTGATTGTTGATTCCATATTACTAAGCAGCCAAGCAATAATAACAGAGTTCTCAGATTTGCAAAACCTGTAATTTGGATCAGTTGCGGCAGGCATTAACATCTCTCCTGTTACGAAACCATATATTCCCTTACCGTCTAAAATCAATCTTGCGGTTTGAGACCATTCAACATAATTTTTTCCGTTTAGTTTCTGGATTACAATCTTGAGGGCATTAGAAGTTCCCTCATGGCCAAAAAGGTTGTTGGAAAAACCATTTTGGCTGGCTGTGCCGCTGCCATTGCCGCCTGTGCCACTGCCATTGCCGCCTTTGTCGCTGCCATTGCCAGCTGGGCCGCTGCCTAAATTGTCGGCGTTGTCGACGACTTCTGAGTTTTTACTCAAACCATCGTCGTTGTCGCCGCTACCCATGAGGGCTACCTTCCATGGGGTATTGTGTGCCATTAGTTTTAGCTCAGTTGGTTAGAGCGCCAAACCCTAATTGGTTGTGGAAAGGTTTACAAAACCCTAACCAGAGCTTTTGATACCATGAAGAAAGTAAAAGACAAAATACTTTCATGTTTTATTACTACAACCCTAAGCTGTTTATATAGGAAAAGAAATAACAATAGTAATACTGAGTAATAATAACAAAATAAAAAGACACATAATAATATAAAATAAAAGAGAATAAAATCTAATTTCTTCTTATTCTTCAACAGTTAGCTCTCATATTCCTTTTTGCTTTGACAAAGGGGGGTAAATTATTTAGATTTTAAGAATCAAAAGTTCATTTTGTATGACAACTTAATACTTCTGTATTTTTTTGTATTGAACCACCTTGTAATGATCTAGATCTTTATTGTTATATCAAAGAAATATTATTATTTGGTTCAAATGATTAGCACATATTGAGGAGGAGTTGTTACTAAAAATCTCTCTAAATTATTATAATCAAAATTAAAAATCTAAATTAACATGTTTTTTCATTATCAAAAAGGGGGAGATTGTCGAGACAAGATCCCAAATTAATATTTTGATGATAATTAAACAAAAAGTTAATTAAGAATTCTAGTTATGATTCTTAGAGTTTTGATATTTAACATGTTTATTTAAGTGTGTTAAAACAAGATAGATACTAATCATTACAGAGTAAATCATATTAAAATCAAGAAAGCAAAATGTGCAAAACAAATAACGTTCTTGACTGTATTTTGGAAAACGAAGAACATTCTCAGCATTTTCCATAAATAAGAAAGATCAGATTTCTATGTAAAAGATTAGATCCAGGAAGTGTTATCCATTCCATAACTTCATCAGAAATATAAGAGGATCAATCTAAATAAGAATCATTTCAGAATTCAAGGACTCAACACCTTGCTTTATAAAAAGCAAAAAGCAAGATCATTTTCCAAGTTAAGCAAATGCAAGTACAATTAATAGGTTGTAAATGAAATCGATGTTGTACTTTCAAACAGACGTGTGCACATGACTTAAAGCTAGTAGTCATTTCAAATAGCTGACATGATCAAAAATACAAGTCAGCCCGTCTTGAACCAATTCGAAGGATGTTCTTGGATCTCAATAACATTCCTGGTTTCAGCATGAACAATCCTGCTTTTTGGCTGATCTGATCCATTCACTTACTCATAACAGCTGGCGTACTTTCAACGGTTACATGAGCTGTCATAAGCTATCATTGAAGCCTATAAATAAAGCTTCACGATGAAGAACAACTTAGAACTAAAAGTTCCAAACAAAACATCACTCACTCAATCATACTCGAGCTTCTCAAATCATTCTAAGTTCCAGTTCCATTTCTTAGTGTGATATTAAAATCAGTTATTACTGTGTTATAATATATAGAATCTATTTCTCAAACAAGAGTTGAGCAATATCTAGATTCTAACATTCTCAAAATCATTACTTTGTAACTCAAGACTATACTTGTTAACATAGCTCGAGTAATTGAAATCCTTTTATGATTAAAATATAGTTTGTAAAATCCTTTTTGAAATAGTGTAAGGTAACATTTTGAAATCCTTTCTACGTAGAAAGGTAGAACCTTGTAAGACTGATATGTGGAAATTGTGTGAAAATCAAGAACGATCTTGCTTTGAAGCACTTAGTGGAAAATCTCACATTTGTGAGGACTGGATGTAACCTGTGTTGGGTGAACCAGGATATATGCTTGTCTCTATTTATTATTTCTCTTACATTCAGTTTTTATATTGATAAATTGATATTGTTGTTTTTTCACTAACCAAGAACGTTATTCATTTATAACCAAGATTAGTCTTGAGTTAAAACTTTCAGTTTTTAATAGGAAATTTTAAAAGGAGAAATTATAATTCAAACCCCCTTCCATATAATTGACATTGTTACTCCATGCCTTTGTCTCCTTTTAATGGCTTAATGGTTTCAAAGTGTGAAGAATTTCATTCAACCCTCAAAACATCCAAAGTTGATTGATTATACACCATATAAGTGTTTTTGCACCTCCCATTTGAGGCCTCTTGAACTCCACTTTGCTTTATGATCAACCCACTTTGATTTCAACAAAAAAGACACCAAAACAAAATATGGGCAACACATCTCATGAGCAATCCACGAGTAAGACTTAATCAAAACACTCACAAAAATAAAATAAACTAAAGTGTTGGGCCTAATTAAAACCAAGTTATGACTCACTTTTATTCACAACTTAAACCAAATAAAACAAAACAAATAGGAAGCATTTCATGCTCCCAAGTCCTATCCATGTGGACTATGTAGTTGACCAAATAGGCCTTGCTTCCATGATGGTAGTCACCATTTCGTTTAAGGCTTCCATATCTTTCTTGGTATGTGCCCTTGTCATTGGTCCTTCTAGACCTTGAAATGTTTGACAAGTATCCTTGGTTATTTTTTCCTCAACAATATCCCTCCTTGGGCTAGAAGGTGTTCGCGACACTTCTAGCTTGAGATGAATATCACAAATATTGTAAAAACAATAAAGAAATACGACGAAAAACTCTAGAATACATAGGCTAAAGGATTTTGAAATCCTGGAATAAATTGACTAAAATATTTTTGAAAGATTTGTTATTCTCTTGAAATAAGAACAAGAAAGATTTTAATGTAATCTTGCATCTTCCTTTTGTTTGTTGTAGTTGATGTTGAATCGAGTCTACACCTCCATGCAAGATCTTCTCTTGCGTTTTTTTTTTGAACGAAATCTCAGACGCAACTTTTTGGTCATTAGCAAAGACTTATAAATGGGAATCCGATTATGGATTTTTATTTTTATAAATAAGAACGATGTTGCTGTTTTTGTTGTGGGTAAGTGTTGAATCTAGATTTCACATTTCATGCAAGATCTGGCTTGCTTTTTTTTGTTAATGCTAATTTGGCTAAAAAGAAAGAATTTTGCCACCGAATAGTGTTGGTGTTCTTGAGAATTATTCAACAAATGCACTTGACTCCATCTTTTTATACTTGACAAAAGTTATTGATGTTGAAATAATGTTGATATCAAAGCATTGAAGAAGTCTTGGGTTTGAAATAGTTTTGATGGAAAACATGTTACCGTTGATCCCATTGTTTGATGATTTTTTAATTTATTATTATCAGATTAGATAATAGTAATCTTGGAAATTGAGAGGGAAAGAGAAGAAAATGAAAAGAAAAAAAAGTGAAATAACTATTTTTAAATGGAGAAAAATGAACAATTTGTTCAAGAATCAAATTAGAAAGAAAAGATAAATCAATTAAGTTTCTATGAAAAAAAATTCAAGAAATATTTTAGAAAAAAAATAATAGAATAATTAGCTCTTTGATACCATAATTACTTTTCATGATATAAGTTATTGATGAGAGAAAAGAAGACAAACATAAAATTAATATCATATTAAATAATGACAGAAAAGCATAATATTTAAAAATCTTAGTAATTAATTGGTATAATCTATGAACATGGAGCAAGATGGCTGCCATACTAGGCAAGCTTGGACCAACACACTCATGTTCTCCTATTTTTTGTGTTTAAGTGGATTGTATAGGTAACAATTACTTATTTTTTAAGACAAATATTAAAGGTACTCATTAGTAAGACCCATTTTTTAATGAGAGTTTAATAAACACTCAATATCTTCGACCTAACAATTCAAAAAAAAAATTGAATCATATTAATAACTTTATATCACTCGTTTATTTTAAGGTAAAATATTTTTTTAGTCTCTTAACTTATTTTCTAGTTTCACTTTAGTCTCTTAATTAATTTGCATTCTATTTTTTGTCCCGTCTTACTATTTTTCAAATATCATATGCATTACTATCAACAACTATAGTCCCATTGCAAAATTTACATGGTCAAAACACATAGATCATAGTACTATCAATCATAGTCTCATTTTCTTTATCATTTGGGATATAAATTGCCTTAATATTTTGTTTTGTGAACATTCTCAATTCTGTTGATAGCATCATTTTCATCACCATAGCACAATTTTGATCATGGTGCTTATTATTTATGCAATTTCCAAGGAAATGACCAATTATTTTAAATGAAGAGTAGAAAAAAGGAAGGTTAGTACAGACTATGCCATCAAGAAAAGTAAACCATTCTATTTCAAAAAGAAGTTTTTCTCAAAAAGAAAAAAATAAGATCAATATCCACTAACACCCTAGCATAATGTCATGGAGGATGATTCCTTGTTGCACCATCCCCTAGGCAATAGAAAACAAAATATTTGGACACCAACATAATTTTGAAAAACGTGTGATACGAGTCAAATATTGTGCGTTCATCTCATACACCATTATTAGTTCTAAATCATATTAACCCTGACAAACATTTTCAAAATACCAGATGATAGATTCCAATAACCCACTGATAAATCCTTCCTCAAATCTTCAATGAAAGAAATGAAAATTCATATAATCCTTTCCTAAGAGAACTCATGTTCCATTAGTCAATAGGTTGCTAATGTTTCATTAACTTGAATTAGAAGGCACCCTTTAACAAAATTAGTCTAAAATTAAACCATGTATATTTATAAGTAGTTTATAAATAAATACTTTTGCTAAGACCTCATTACAAATTTTAGTCATGCTATTAATTCCATTGAAAGGGAGAATGATAAGTTTAAGTCCTATTATTCGAAAGGACCACAATATGTTGGGGCATGCAACTGACGTCAAGTTAATCCTTAGAAAGGTTATTTCATCCTTGTCACTATTTGTTTGTGTTATGACTGTTGGAAAAATATGGCCTCTATTGTTAAAAAATTATATGAAAAAACTTCACTAATTTTACAAGATTATTAACCAAGTTAACAATGACAGTTTCAAGAAATTATTCAGAAATAAAGATTCACAAATACAAATGTATTATCAAGATAAGAGTACAGATACAATACTTATTCAAAAGTTTAATCAAGACAGAAATTCACAAACAAACATTCAAGAACAAATATTCAAGACCAATATAAAGAGAAGAGTGAAAGGAACTAATGCACCAGGAATTTTATATTGGTTCGGCTATCAGTTTGACAACCTACATCCAGTCCTGAAATCTATAACAGATTTCAGCCTTTCACTAGAATTGATTTGAGTACTTTTTACAGACTTTCCAGCATCACAGCCTATCCATCCAACTCAACACAACTTCTACCACAATACCAACCTATCCCTAATAGCTACTCGCCAAACTCTCACGAGATCAAGTTGAGGTTTCTTTTTGATGAACACAAGCATCAAACTAGATAACCACCAGTTTATACTACTGGATTTCCAAACCTTCAATTACAGAAATTGTTCTTTAAAAAAGAAACAAAAGAAAACTACGAAAACTGACTCAATCACAATGTAAAATCTCACACAAGGTATTTTGCCAATAAGTGTTTGTGAGATATAACTATCTTTCTCTCAAGGTGTATTTTTTAGTTTTCTGTGTTTATGAAAAATGTTATGATTTATTATGAAAAATTGTGATTGAATTCGTTTATATAGTTTCAGAAAAACATCAGATAAATCGATTTCCCAATCGATTTTGTTAAAGTGTAATACTAGCTTAATCGACTTCCCAATCGATTATCGCATATCTTGTTTTTCTTGAATCTTGAAACTATATGAACTAATCGATTTGCTAATCGATTCTTTTAATGCACTTTTCAGAAACTGATACTCAGTTCATATCAGAATCGATTGAATAATCGATTATACTTGTTTTGTTCAAACAACGGGATCAAAACAATCGATTACTCAATCAACTCACATAATCGATTTGGCAATGAGCTAAATTCTCCCTGTAACTCAAACATTTACTCCAATCGATTTGGCTTGTTACAGTAACTTAGCTATTTAGTAAAAATTGATGTACCAATCGATTATGCAGTATGTTTTTGATAAATGATTAACTAGTTCATTCATTCAATCGATTACCTAATTGATTGGTGCAAGGCTTGCAACTTAAGAAACTTATTTCAATTGATTGTCTAATCGATTATGTTGAACACATAACACATGTCTGATGAAAAGTATTTTCGTAATCGATTTGTCAATCGATTAACTCAATAAGAGCTTGGTTCTATGAATCACAAAATCGATTACTCAATTGATGTGCAAATCGATTGTCCAATTGATTTGTTTAATCACATAACACGAGTTTTAATAAAACCCTTTAAGTAATGGATTTCTCAATCGATTAACTTAATGAAACCTTTATTCTGTGAGTCAAACAATCGATTGCTCTATTGATTTATCAATTGCTTCACAAGTTGATTTATTACTTGATTGATTAAAACTTATTTTATGATTTCATTGACAGATATTATGTGAGAAATCATTATGATTAAGTCTACCTAATAGACACTATTAACACTAGACACGTTTATACATCATTCTTCAAGCCTCGTAGTATATCATCCATTTTTGTTTGATTGCTTGAGTTCCAAGTTTTGTCCAAGTGTGTAGTGTTTGATTATGTTCCTGAAATGTTTCTCAATTCAAACCATTAGATCAATCAAATAATGCATGTACATTGTATGTTTGGAATTTATATCAAAATCATGATCAAGGAGGCCTATTTCTTACAATGACTATACCAACAACATGGAGGAATTATAAGCTTGTCTCATAGGTATCCTAGCCGCCTTTGAATGGAAAGCAAAAATGTTGAAAGTATGTGGGACTTGACCCTAGTCATTAATCAATTAAATCAAGAATTTGAAATATAGGACAAGAAGATTATCCCTTACTGCGTACAAATCAAAGAGTTGACTAGACAATTTGATGAAGTAATTCTCCATCACTACCCTCAAAATTATAATCAACTACATGATATTTTGGCTACTTTAAGTTCAACGTTCAAAGTAAGCCATGTCGAAGAATAGTCACCCACAAGAATAAAAAGACATGACTAACTTGCTCAGTGTAGAAGAAAATCAAGACGGAAAATCCTCGTACCTTCCAAATATTACCACTTAATTGTGGAATACCCTCCATGTGTATCAGATCTTAATGGGGGCACCCATTTATTCTCTAGTATATGGAATAAAGGCAATGCAACTCATTCAACTAGAAATTTCCTCATCAAGACTAGTGATGCACAAATGTATTTTGACCAATTGAATTTAACTAAAAGGAAAATGTTGTAATTGAAAACTCTACCAAAAAAAGATTAAAGTGAGCTTATATGAAAAAGATATGCCCTTGAAAATTTCAAGACAAAGAGTTAGTGTTCAAGAAGATGTTGCATGTATAAAAGGATTAACATGAAAATGGACTTCAAATTAACCTATAACTTACTTAGTGAGTAGTGGGAAATAGATGGTAGTACATGTTTATATCCTTCAAACTTATTTATAACTTCAAATTGGATTTTCTAAGGTCGATTTTATGGTGTATCCCGTGTTATACAATTAGGTTAAGAGATAAATTTTATCTCTATTACTCTAGTAGTCTACAATCGATTGACTGCACTTGACAAAATTCGAAACCCAAAAGGGGCAACCTAAACAAAAATTAGATCATAAAGATCCACTAGGTTGAAACCCGAAATAGCGGCCTAAGAAAAATTTAGAGTCAAAAAGTAATTGTTAGGTCGAAAATCATAAATGGTGATCTTGACAAAAGTTAGGGACTAGGAAAAAAAAAGTCTGTTAGGTTGAAAAATCCAAAAGGGCAACCTAAACAAAAATAAAGTCACATAAAAAATATAGAATGAAATGAGCTCACCAGCTCGAAAACTTGAATTTTTTTAACAAAATATATGGCTTCAATATAATATCAAATTCAAATCACAATCAAATCCTCAAGTAAGTTTGAAAATAGATTAGGGCAAATCATATCCTTAAGTGGATTAAAAGTGTGGTTGGAATTGTGGTATGAGTGATTAAAACACTTCTTTTATGGAATACTACAAATAAATTGGGTCATCATCCATGATATTACCTTATCCTTTTTTTCTTTCTACAAATCTTTCTTTTTCCTTACCAAAATTATTTTTATCAATTCTCATTGCCTAACTTTTCCTTCATTATTTCTTGTAATATAAACATTTTTTTTGTTAAAATAAATTTTCATGATAATAAAATTTTGGGGCACAAGATATGCAGTAACTTACTTTAATGAATATCAAGAGGCCAAGCTTGGTCAAGTGTCTTAAGGCAAAAGAGAGAGAGTTATAAAAACTATTCATTTAACAAATATTCTTAAAAGCTATAAAAATAAATTCATTTAAACTAAAGAAGTTGGCGACACTGATGACGTCCAAGATGATGAGAATGTGCGTGATGTTGAAAATGTAAACATCAACAAAGGCATTCATGTTGATTTAGTTCGTAGTGATAATCATATTTGAAAAATAAATAAAAAGGTTATAAAATAAATATTTATACTTTGTAAACATATAGAGATATCAATGATTTACGAATTGTTGTCATTTGATTATACAAAGTAGTTTTCTATAAAATAAAGAAAATACGAAAGAAAAATAAAAAGGCATGCTCAATAGAAAAAAAAATACCTCTAGTAAAAACCTTGAACAAGAGATTGATATTCAAAAATTTCCTCCATTGTGAGTATTAGAAATTTCTATAAATCAACACGTGAAAATTTTCACAATCAATTTTTTATAAACTATTATACTTAGATTGATATATAATATGAATTGCAATTTTTCATAACAGATAACTAGAATCTCCATATAAACTCGGTGTCAACTCTGTTACAAACTTTATTATATTGGTAATTGAGCTTAGAAGTGGCAATACTTCTTTTGTAAAAGAAAATTTTGAAGAGGCAATTGAACACTTGGTTCCCCAACTAGATAGTTGTTAGACGTATTTGGAGTAATAGAAAGTATCTAGTGTAATATCTTGAAGATACAAAGTAAAAAAACTTGTGTAGTATGAAGAGTCACATAAAAGAATAATCGTTGAACCAAGAGAGGCAAACTAAATAATACTTGATTAGTGGATTAAGTCATATGTGTAAAGAATATAAAATCTCTCTATAAAAGGAGGACTAGATGTAGCACCATGTTGTTGTGAACTAGTATAAAAACAAATATTTTTCTTCTTAACCTTATCTCTATATTTGTATATTTATGTTCTTTATGTTTTATCTTGAATCTTTTTTTTTTTCAAGTGTTTGTGTTAAATTCTAAAATGAATTTTTGATAAGTAACTAGTATTCACTATGCCAAAAATAGCCTTTTACAACGCTTTTTTTAAGCATTTTACAATGTTTTTTTTTAAAAAAAAAAGCGTTGTGGAATCGAGCGCTGTAAAAGATACAACAATGCTTTTAAAAAAGCGCTGCAAATCATGTAAATATAATGCGCGCTTGTTATGCACCTTCGACAGCGCTTTTTTCAAAGGTGCTGTAAAAGGTATAACCATAATTCATAAATTTGGTGTACCTTCTACAACGCTTTTTATAAAAAGCGCTGTAAAATGCATACCCATAATTCATAAATTTGGTGTACCTTTTACAAAAGCGCTGTAAAAGGCATACCTATAATTCATAAATTTGGTGTACTTTTTACAATGCTTTTTATAAAAAAACGTTGTAACAAGCATACCCATAATTCATATATTTGGTGTACCTTTTACAACGCTTTTTATAAAAAGCGCTGTAAAAGGTATACCCATAATTCATATTTTGGTGTACCTTTTACATCGCTTTTATACAAAAAGCGTTGCAAAATGTGTATTTTTTTTAAAGCCCTGTATGTATTTGAAAAGCGCTTTTAGCTTTTTATGGAATTTTTTTTATAAAGCGTTGTCTTTTATCTTTTTATCCAAAATTATTTTGAACCAGTTCACACAACACAACACAACCAGAATCAGTAATTTTCAATAATTTACAGTAAGCAGTATTACCCTGTAACACAACCAGAATCAGTATTACCCTGTAACAGTAATTTACAATAAGCAGCTCACACAATATGATACATATATATTACCCTGTAACACAGTAATTTACAACATAAGTAACTACATATACATTGAACCTAATTTACAACATATTCATATGCATGTTTATATATTATCCTATGATCATATACATATAATAGCTAAAAAAATATACAGAATATGCACCGTATAATATTCAGATCCCATGCCCAACAGCATGCTATTTCCCAAAAAATCAAATAATTTTCATTTCAAGCACATACTCACACCATTCTTCCTTTAATTCTATCAGATCTTGCTCAGAATATGATGGACTAGAATTGTCAAAGTACCGCAATATAAAAATTGAACATATTAGTATCAAATATATAGATAATTATATATGAAAATTATATAATCAAAATACCGTACCGTTTCTGGGATAATAGTTTTATTCTTGTCAACAATCTCCTTCATGAATCTCAATACGTAGTACCCATAGTCGATGTTGTTTGTTTGACGAGGGCACTTTATTGGGATCCATGTAATATTATTAGACTTCTGCTTCGATACTGTCGCACCTCTTTGAGATCGATAAACTTTTAAGGCACTATCGAATGAATAAATGTGATTATTATAGCATGAACAAACACATTTTTATATATATATATATATATATATATATATATATATATATATATATATATATATATATATGTAAGAAATAAATGAATATTACTTACGTGTCGAACATAGTCTTTATTTCAGAATGATTGTTATAATTCCCATGTGATTATTATAGCATGAACAAACACATTTATATATATATATATATATATATATATATATGTAAGAAATAAATGAATATTACTTACGTGTCGAACATAGTCTTTATTTCAGAATGATTGTTGTAATTCCCATGTACGGGATCCAAATAGTATATAACTTCAGAGACCGCATTGATTGCAAATAGCACTCAATGTGCCCTACAACAACTAAAAATTGGTTAGGCAATTTTGTTTATACACAACTAATAAATGAAATTCTCATCAATTAAAAAAGATAAAATTACGTACCCTGAATTATATGGTGCGAAGAACAATTTATCCTTTTCTATATTTCCTAAAAACATATTTATAATGTATTTTTTTACATTGCATGGATCGAGTTTTCACATCGACATCTTATGCGGAGACACGACCTTCCATACAAAAACCTCGTGCACACGACCTTCTCATACAAAAACCTTCAATGAAAATTTTAAACTAGATTAATTACCAATACATTTAATTCATTACCAATAAATGCAATAAAAAGTATTTTTTACCTTATGTACAAGCTCATTACAGTAGCACTGAGCTCCTTATGTACGAGAAGTTCGTATATGTGCTCATTGCCGAGACATTCGTCATAATCATCTCCGAATATATCTTTATTCATGTGTACGATGCGGGAATCATCGCTGCTGCCCATGTTCGTTTTTACTTGGATGTCAAGACACGCCCCGTATTTACCAAGGCGTGGCTGACTTATTTTAGGAGCAGCAACAACGACTGATTTCCCCCGATCCAGTTTTTTTCTTGCTGCAAGTTTGGAAGCTTTATTGCCCTCCGGCCTTTGTAATTTGGCAACTCTATTAACCTCCAATTTTTGAGGTTTGCTGCCTTTTTTTGAATGTGCGGGTGGTTTATTTATTTGGACCTACAAAAATGAGGTTAAATGTTAGTTTATTGAATCTGAAAAAATTGACAAACCTTATGCAATAAATGTGACAAACCTTTTCGGGAGACGTAACTGACTCGTTTCTGGGAGGCCTTTTATAGAGGGCAACAAACGTAACTACCAACAGCGTCACCCAATGTCTGCATATCTCCGTCGTTGTCCGGTATCAGCAACGGTGCAGTTGGTTCGAAAGCAACAGTAGGCGATACTTTGATATGGCCCGCAGGCATCGGAGTATTGTGCAATACTTCTCCCAAAGTATTGTACAATTTCCTTTTCTCACCTTCCGATGAGTGGACGAGGACAAGTATAGGAAACATGAAGTGACACCCTAAATCAATAGTTAAAACATAAGTACAGTTAATATATAATATTGTTTAATGCATAAGTAATTACATAAGCAAGTAAGTAATTAATTACCTCAGGAATATTTTTCAAACCGACGTTGCAACTCCCGGTTTCACTCTCCATTTGTATTTCACATTGGAGCTGATCCAGAAGTTGCTTGTCTTTATTCGTATTCACCAAGAGTGCCACTTGCTCTGATAGGATTCTGAGCTTCTCTAATACTTCCTCATTGGAAGGTTTTTGGCGCTTCTCTTGAGGAAAAAAGCTTTTGGGAGTTACGCCAAATTCCTTCCCCCTAACTCGACCGGAATATTCAGGAACATTAAAAACTTTGCCCAGAATGTCCCTGCAACTAGCCTTGTTGCCCTCTTCATTTTAAGATCTTTGTTCGATGGTCTCCTAAAATACATGTAACATTAAAATAGTTAAGTTCATTAGCATTTTTAAAATACAATATTAAAAAGTATTCAAGTGATAAATACAATATTGAAAAATACTAAAGTCATAATATACTTACACAAAGTTCTATTACTTTTTGAACATTTTCGTTATCAACCACTCCATCCTTATTTACACGAGCTTCCTTCCATAAGATATGACGACCCAACGGTTGATCGAAATAGGTCTCTTGTCGCTATTCGTTAAGATCATAAACAAAATATTAGTTAGAAACTATAGTTTATAATACAAATTCCCACATTATATCAAATTGATGTTGAATTACTTACAAGTCTTTGGTCTAGACGTGCATATCCCATACGTGATTTTTTGTATGGGTGTGTTGGATTGCTTGCCCTCTTGCGATTTTCCTTACTAATATTCTATAAAATAGCAATTATGTAAAAATTTAAAATACGCTACGAATATGAATTATAAAACACACAAATGCTAATAAATTAATCACTTACGACAAACGCGAGGTCAGAACGTTTGGAAACAAATGCTTTCCATTCATCATTTGATATATAATGTTGATATATTTTTGGAGGTTCAGCAGTTGTGTTTCCTTCTCTATCTTTTAGATAGAAATTTGAGAGATGAGATCTAAATCCCCGATGGATTTTCCCAACAACTCTCAAAACGTAACTCTTTCGTCCCTCTTCAAGGACAAAAGTCGTTTGCAATGAAAAAAATTATAAGTAAAGCATTTCAATGAAAATATTTATAAATGACAAAAGATTGGATCAAAAAATTTACTTGAATGTCATTCCATATTATATCTTTGGCATCCTTCAACACCTTATCTCTCCAATCGTCAATCGTAATTGGAATATTTTGTCGAACAACAGCCCCAATGTAACTTACAAACATTGAGCTGTTGGGGTCAATTGGCTGACCACTCTCATTCCAGCCAACCTAATAAACTCATATAGTAAGTACATGCTATTAAAAAAAGCTAAAAAAAATACACAGCAAACAGAGTATAGTATAGTATAGTATAACCTCAAACTTGGTGCCATTGATCCTTGCTTTAATAACATTTTGCATTATAGTTGCACCACGTTTGACTTCATTTTCATAAGCCTTAGAGGTGCCAACTTCTTCATTTTGACATTCTAAATCTTTGTTTGTATCCATTTAACTACAACAAGTTCAACATGCAGTTTAGTATAACATCAACAAGCTCAATATGCATCATGCATTATTCTAAACAAGCTCAACATGTATCAGTATATATATTTTAAACAAGCTCAACATGCGTTTTAATCATTACAAAAAATTAATAACATCAATACCTGAATAATGGTTCGAAGAAAGATGAAATGCAAAGAAAAGAGCGAACGCAGAAAGTTCACAACAATAAGGTTCATAGAAAAACGGTTTGAAGAAATACGTAATGAGTGTTACGTATTTCAATGAAAATATAAGGTTCGAAATGATCTTGGATGGAAATAAGGTTCGAAATGAAGGAGATGATCATGGAAATACAGTTCGTAATGGACGGGATTATAGGGTTTGCAAAAGAAGAGAAGAACGATGAAGGTTGAGATGATAGTGTAGTTTACGTAATGAAGAGGAAACTGAAGAGGTTATCGTTATATATATAACCCTTTTACAGCGCTTTTTTATAACTCTTTTACAGCGCTTTTTCAAAGAGCGCTCTAAAAGGCCTAAGCCTTTTACAGCGCTTGTTAAAAAAGCGCTCTAAAAGGCGACCTTATTTAATTTTTTAAAAAGCTCTTTTACAGCGCTTTTCCAAAATAAGCGCTGTAAAAGACCTCATTGATTGAGAATGTTATATAATGTTTTTTTTAAAGCCTTTTACAGCGCTTGTTCAAGTAAGCGCTGTAAAAGGTCTCTTTATTTTTTTTAAAAGAGTCTTTTACAACGCTTATTTGCACAAGCGTTGTAATAGACATACTTGTTTTATTATTTTATATGAATGTTTTTTTAACAGTCTTTTACAGCGCTTTTTTAAAAGAGCGCAGAAAAAGGCCTTATTGTTTTTTTATGTTATTTTTTAAACTCTTCCTCTTCACCAAACTCCTTTTATGCATCTTCTTCACAAACATCAAAGCTTACTCCTTTTATGCTGAACCTCCAAACAATTCAATCTCCACCTCAACACCCTTTTTATCTCTTTACATTCCCTTTCATTCTGAAATCGAAACTTGGTCTTCAGGTTCAACACCCTTTTTATCTCTTTACGTTCCTTCTTAAATCGAAACTTGGTCTTCAGGTTCATTGCCATGTTGCGAAAAATGGATTTGAGTCTGATGTTTTTTTAAAGAGCCTGTTAACATTGTGTTTTTGCGAAAAACGCGTACAAGGTGTTTGAAGAAAATCTTATTAGATAAGGTCCTGTTAGGTGTCTGATGGATGTTATTTTTAAAGCCTTTTACAGCGCTTGTTAAAAAAGCGTTATAAAAGGCGTCCTTATTTAATTTTTTAAAAGGCTCTTTTACAGCGCTTTTCCCAATAAGCGCTGTAAAAGGTCTCCATCAGACACCAAATATAACCTTTTCACACTTGGAAGGCCTCGTGTAAGACCCATAATTTTTAAGTGTACTTTATGTATTTTGGTGTATTTTCGGTATTGAACTTAGAGGCTTTTTAGCCAAAGTTATTAATATTTTGGAGTTTATATGACCAAGAAGATATTTTGATGCCTGATTAGAATTACTCGCCGATAAATAAATTAATTTAATTGTGGTGAATCTTTTGCGAAGAGTTTAATGCGTTATGGGTGAAAGGGTAATTTAATAAATATCTAAAGTTTTGGAGATATTTGTTAATTATTATTAATATATATATATATATGTTTATATATAAAGAAATGGGAAGGAAAGAAAAAGAGGAGAAAGGAACAACAAAGGAAAGAAAGAGAAAGGAGAGAAAAGCAAAATTTTCCATCTTCTTCCTCCCCTGCTGCCTCGCGTGTTCACTTTCTTCCTTTCCTCCATTGTTGCTCGTTTTTGCTTTCTTTTCTTTCCTTTGAGTTCGAAATTGATAGTGGGTGATAGGACAAGGATTTCTCAACTTCACTCTTCACCTTTGATTCGAAAACAAAGAAAAACGGTATTAGGGATTCAAACACAAATCTCCCCGTTTCACCTAGATCTAAGCTTCCTTTCAAGAAGTGATAGAAGGGAAGGTTGCTCACCTCCGTGCTACGGTGCTAGTGGACCAACTTTGGAAGCGGCGTTGCGAGCGGAGATTTTACCGGATTTGCTCACGGTACCGTAATCGAACGAAAAAGCTAAAGTGAAGATAAGGGCTCCTTCCAAACTTTTAGTTTGCATTTAGGGCCTTATCTGTAGTTGTGTGGAAAATAATTTTGTTAGGGTTAGAGTATTGATTTGGGAAAATGTATCTAAGGCTTTATGGGTAAAATCTTAGAGTTAGGTTTTGGTTATATTGATGAATGCTTCGTGGAAAATGAATTTAAACTCATTTATGTATGATTTTGAGTGAATGAAACTTGTGTGTTTGAGTGGTGGATTGTGTTGATTTGTGTTCGTTGTGTTTGAGGTGTTCTTAATTGATACTGATGAAACTTGAGATGTGTTTGTGTGGTTTGTGTGGAAAATGATTTGGCGAGAATTATGAATTGAATGTGAAAGTATGTTTGAGTTTGTTTTGTGTGGAATTTGAAAAACATTAAGTTAAACGAGTATTAAGAATGGGGAATCTCTTAATGTCTCGTTTACTTAATGTGAGTTTGTGAAAATCGTTTAAGTTAAATGAGAATTGAGAATGGGGAATCTCTTAATGTCTCGTTTACTTAATGTTGTTTTGAAAATCGTTTAAGTTAACTGGGCGTTAAGAATGGGGAATCTCTTAATGTCTTAGTTACTTAATGTTGTTTGAAAATTGTTTAAGTTAACTGGGCGTTAAGAATGGGGAATCTCTTAATGTCTTGGTTACTTAATGTTTGTTTTGGAAAATCGTTTTCAGTTAAATGAGTATTAAGAATGGGGAATCTCTTAATGTCTTGTTTACTGAATGTTTTGTTTTGGAAAACCGTTTAAGTTACAAGAGTATTAAGAATGGGTAATCTCTTAATACTTCTGTTTGCTTAATGTTTTGTTTTGAAACTCGTTAAGTTAAATGAGTATTAAGAACGGGGAATCTCTTAATATTCGCGTATACTTAATGTCGTCGTAAAAATGATTTTCTGGAGAAATGAATTGTTGTGTTTTGGCGTGAATGGTGTAATAAATTTGTGAATATGTCTGAGTTTGTTCTGTGTGGGATTTGAAAACCATTAAGTTAAATAAGTATTAAGAATGGGGAATCTCTTAATGTCTTGTCTACTTGATGTGTGTTTGTTTGTTGGAAAATCGTTTAAGTTAACTGGGCATTAAGAATGAGGAATCTCTTAATGTCTCGGTTACTTAATGTTGTTTTGAAAATCGCTCAAGTTAACTGGGCGTTGAGAATGGGGAATCTCTTGATGTCCTGGTTACTTAAAGTTTGCTTTGAAAAAATCGTTTAAGTTAAATAAGAATTAAGAATGGGGAATCTCTTAATGTCTTGTTTACTTATTGTTTCTTTTGAAAATCGCTTAAGTTAAATGAGTATTAAGAATGGGGAATCTCTTAATGTCTTGTTTGGTAAGTTGTGCAGACTCGTGATAGGTGGTACGTTTACGACTTACGTTTCTTGGTGAATTGTGTTTGTCCGTGAGAGACTGCACAGGTGTTTGTCCGTGAGAGACTACACCCTGGTAAATTGTGAATTGTTGGTTCATTTTGTCCGTGTAGTAATTGTATTATAAGTGTTAAGTGTTATGTTTTAGAATTTGGTGATAACATGTTGATTGCAATACTATTTTGAAACTCATGATGTTGTAGTAATTGTATTATAAGTGTTAAGTGTTATGTTTTAGAATTTGGTGATAACATGTTAATTGCAATACTATTTTGAAACTCATGATGTTGTAGTAATTGTATTATAAGTGTTAAGTGTTATGTTTTTGGAATTTGGTGATAACATGTTTGATTGCAATACTATTTCGAAACTCAATTTGTCGTGGTAATCGTGTGGGAATTGCTAAGTGTTAAGATGTGGATTTGTGTATGAATGTGATTGAGATAGTTTATGTATTTTTGGAAGAATATGTAGGGAAATCGATTTCCCAATCGATTGGATGAGTTACAGGGACTTCCCCAATTTGACATAATCGATTTGCCAATCGATTTTATAATATGTTTTTCAAAACCATTTAAGAAATCGATTTGGAAATCGATTTGGCCATACAGGAATTCAGCAAAACTGACAAAATCGATTTGGAAATCGATTGGCATTAAGTCAGTGGCTCAGCTATGCTGTCAATCGATTGCCCAATCAATTGCCCAATCGATTGATTTAAGCCCAGAGTTCAGTTTTCACTAAAAACTTTCAGGAAATTGATTTCCCCAATCGATTGGCTCAGTGGAAAATCTTATTTTGAGTTAGATAATTGATTTCTCAATTGATTTATCAATGTTTTGGTCAGTTATATATTACTTGATATTTTGAGAACTTTATTTCACTTCATTTACATTTGGCAAGCATTATATGAATTTTTCGCATATGAAAAATCCTTTTAGGGTGCATGCTTAGTTGAGAGGATATTTTATGCATTTAAAAACTTAAATGTTATGTGTTAACTGTTAATTTCAGTTGGTGACCCTTTACAACTATTGTGGAAATCTGGGCTTTTCCCTCAGATGAGAGTCAGGATGATCCTACCGGTTCGTACCCTATAGATGGGAATATGGATGGGAATGCTTGATTGGAGCCACGTTAGGAGGATCTCACGGGGCGCGTGGAGATCACTCAGGGTGTTTAGTTGTTTTGTAAAATGATCAGACTAGGTGGACAGAGGGAACAAATGTCTTTCTTATGGGTTGCTTTTATTTTTAAACTGGACGACTGTACCACTTTTGTTATGTAAATATTTTGAATTCATATTTTGATAACTTTTTCCGTTGCTTGTAAATTATAATGACTTAATTATTTATCCAAAGGTGTTACCTTATTTATTTCTCTGTTTTATTTTAATTTCTTTTGAAAAAAAAAAATACACCCTCGCTTTGAAAAACGGGGTGTTACACCTCGATTCGAATCTGAATTAAATGAACTTCGTAAATGTAAGCGCTTTTAAAAGGTTCTTTTACAAGAGTCTTTTACAGCGCTTTTTAATGTAAGCGTTGTAAAATGTCTCTTTGTTTTATTTTTAAAAGGGCCTTTTACAGCGTTTTTTAAAAAAAGTGTTATAAAAGGCTTTAAGAATAATATTCATCAAACACCTAACATGACTTTCTCTAACAGGATTTTCTTCAAACACCTTTGACGAGGATTTTATTTGCTGCATAAATTTTACTCTAGTTATTTGTCATATTTTCCACTTCTTCTTGATACTGCAATCAGATATTTCTATTCTTTCTACTTTTAATCTTAGCTTTGCAATCACATGTCTTCTGATAGTTTCAAGTTTTCTAACCCAAGGTAAAATAAAGTCATATTGTATTTAAGCTACTTTCATAAGCCACATCTTCTAGTAGAGCTGGCCCTAAGTAGTATTTGTTTTCTTTGTTATTAGTTGATGTGAATTTGCATATATTGACATGAGTTATAAGTTATGATATGTTAGGATTTGAGTGACCTTATAACTGACATTTCATAAAAAAATTAGAAAGTAAACACAACAGAAGTGTCTCATAACTTACACTACTACTTTTGTAAAAGCAGGTTTCAAAGAATCTCCTTCCTGAATAAAACCATAATAGAAAATAAGCACCAACAAAAATTTAAATTAAAGATATACAACAATAATTCAGATTACATGCATGGCTTATATAAAACAATTAAATACATTAAGATGCCCTTCTTCTTTTCCTGGTGGGATTCACATTTGTTTGTCCATTTACAATACGAAACGATGGATTAATCCAAATTCCTTCATCATGATCATCTCTAAGATATAAACCATCATCAGTTGAATCAATTTCATGTGGTTGTTGTGATGTTGCAAATAAAAGATCATTACCAACATCTTCATCATTATTGTTATCATCACTTATTTTATCATCAGAAGGATCAGTGACATAAAACACTTGTTGAGCTTGCGAAGCTAAAATAAAAGGCTCGTCTTTGTATCCAACCCTATTAAAATCAACAAGCAAGAATCCTGACTCATCAATCCGAACGCCATTATTATTATCGACCCACTTGCAACCAAATATGGGAACACGAAACATTGTGTAGTCTAACTCCCATATGCGCTCGATAACCCCAAAATATGATAGATTTGCATATATTGGGTTTTTGTCTTTTGCACTTGAGACATGCATCGCTTCAGCTACGAGAGTGACTCCACTATTTTGCATAGTGGTCTGATCATCTTGTTCTTTGGTATAAAATGTGTAGCCGTTAATAACATAACCTGTGTAAGAAAAGACATGTAAGCTCAGACCATTTGCTAGCCACCTCAATCTCTGTGAAATTGATCCAGGGTCTAAATCAAATTTTAACTTTATGTGATTTTTTAACCATGTTATAAAACTTCAATTGTGCTCTCGAGTTATCCAATTTTTATTCCTATTCATGTTCAAACGAGATAACTGATCCATGTGTATTGTAACATACAGTTGAACCTCATCATCATTGTGTAGAACATACAATTGTGCCTGCTCCAATTATGTCCTTGATATAGTCAAGTCTCCTTCCAATTAACCCTTCCCCTGATAGTCTTCCAGAATGACGAGACATGGGAAGCCCTATGGATTCAACATTGGACATATATTCATTACAAAATTCAGCCTCTTCAACAATGTATCGTTCAGCAATACAACCTTCTGGTCGACTTCTACTTTTTACGTACCCTTTTAATATTTTCATATATCGTTCTATCGGATACATCCATCTCATATAAGCTGGCCCACAAAGTTGTGTCTCCTTAACCAGATGAACAGTAAGGAGAACCATTATATCAAAAAATGATGGTGGGAAATACATTTCAAGCTCACACAAAGTAACAACAATTTCCCTCTACAATGTCGGTAATTTCTGAGGGTCGATCACTTTACTACAAATTTCCCTGAAGAAGAAACATAATCTAGTTAATGCTAGTTGAACTTTTTCAGGTAAAATGGAACGTATACCTATTGGTAGCAAATGCTCCATTAGAATATGACAATCATGGGTCTTCAAACCTTTTAACTTGAGGTCTTTCATACAAACCAAATTTTTAATGTTCGAAGAGTATCCTTCTGTAACTTTAACTTCGTGTAGAAATTTACATAAAACAATTTTTTCCTTTCTAGATAGAGTATGAGCGGCCGAAGGTAGATATGTGTGATTTCCTTTCTTTACTGGAGCCAATTCATTTCTTATTCTCATATCGACCAAGTCCAATCTTGCGTTGATGCCATCTTTAGACTTTCCTGGAACATTGAGTAACGTACCAATAACACTATCAAATACATTTTTTTCAATATGCATCACATCGAGGAAATGTCTTATATACAATGACTTCCAATATGGCAATTCAAAGAAAATTGACTTTTTCTTCCACCCAGTTTTGACCAGCTCTCCCGCAAAAGGTTTGTCAAATTTATTGGTCAAACCTTGTACTTTTTCAAGTATTTGATATCCAGTCGGTGCTAAAGGAGCTTTACCTTCCTCTGATTTTCCATTAAATGCATTTCTCCACCCACGATATTGATGACTATAAGGTAAAAATCTACGATGTCCAAGAAACACATTCTTCTTACAATGTTTCAACCGCATCCAATTTGTACTCTCTTCACATATAGGACACGCACACTGACCTTTAATGCTATATCCTGATAAATTACCATATGCTGGAAAATCATTAATTGTGCCGAAAAACATAGCCCTCAAATTGAAACATTCTTTCTTATACCCATCATAAACTTCCACACATGTCTCCCACATACGTTTTAAATCTTCGATTAGAGGAGTCAAGTATACGTCGATATCATTCTCCAGTTGTTTGGGTCCAGAAATTAACAGAGACAACATCATAAACTTACGCTTCATACATAACCATGGAGGTAGGTTATATATTACCAAAATCACAGGTCACGCGCTGTGTGAGATGCTTTGAAGACCATGTGGATTCATTCCATCAGTAGAAAGTGCAAGTCTTAGATTTCTTGACTCTATCCCGAATTCAGGATACTAGTGATCAACTTTTGCCCATTGTGGGGAATCTACAGGGTGTCGAAACATTCCATCTCTAATTCTTTCATCTGCATGCCATGTCAAGTGTTTTGAATCTTCTTCACTGCGATACATGCGCCTAAATCTTGGTATTATAGGAAAATACCACACGACTTATGCTGGAGTAGATTCTTTCTTCTTATATCGAGAGACATTGCATTTCGGACACGCCTTAAGTAGTTCATATTCATTTTGAAATAAAATGCAATCGTTAGGACACGCATGAATCCTTTCGTAACTCATGCCAATAGAACATAAAATCCGTTTAGCCTCGTAGGTTTGACTGGGAAGTTCATTATCATTTGACAACATATCTTTTATGAGTGTTAATAATTCTGTAAAGCTTTTATCAGACCATCTATTACTCGCTTTTAAGTTGTACAACTTTAATATCACCGACAGTCTTGTGAATTTAGTACAACCATTATATAATTCTTTCTCTGCATCACTCAACAAACTTTCAAACATTTTAGGACAATCTCGAAGATCTTCTTCAACTGCTTTTGCGATCTCATCAACTCGGTCTGGCTCATATGTATTTGTATCGAAGTCAGTTGAAGGATATGTCGAACTATTCTCAAAATTAATGTTTCCTTTTTTTTTTTTCTCACCATGTCTTATCCAACATGTGTAGCTTTGATCAATTCCATTACATACTAGATGTCCTTCTAATTCATCTTCTCTAACACGTTTTCCAAAACAACATTTTAAACAAGGACAAACTACTCTATTTGGATCTTTTGCATTCTTCACTGCAAACTCAACAAACTCCTTCACTCCAATTTCATACTCTTTTGACAATCGATTGGCTGACATCCTTTTCCTATCCATATTATACCACCTATATAAATGCAGTTACAAAACTAATAAACATATCAACAAGTTTCAAAAAGAAACCAATATCAACTAACAATTTCAAAACAGAATAGATCATGTGGTATGAGTTTTTGACAATTTCAAAACATAACAGATCATGTGGTATATATGTGTAGAAGATATTTAATATATAACAATTTTTAGTTTTCAATTATTAAAAAACTAAAAATTTTTTGACAAAAACAAATTAAAAAATACCTGAGACAACGTAGATGGCCGCACAGTACGTAGAGGATATTAGGGTTCAATTATTTGAAAGATGTAGAGGATATGAGGGTTTCCAACGTATATAATTATTTGAAAGATGTATTTTACAGCGCTTGTGAAAAAAGCGTTGTAATAGGTAGTTAAATTCAATGAAAACGCATGTATTTTACAGCGCTTGTGACAAAAGCGTTGTATTAGGTAGTTAAATTCAATGAAAGCGCATGTATTTTACAGCGCTTGTGAAAAAAGCGTTGTAAAATAATGCGCGAAAGCGCTTCATTTTACAATGCTTTTTTGACAAGCGCTGTAAAAGCCTTATAACGTTATGCGCAAACGTTATATGACCTACAACAGCGCTTCTTTTAAAGCGCTTGTCATCAAAAGCGCTGTAAAAGGCTCCGTTATTTTTAAAATATACTTACAACAGCGCTTGTGTTTAGCAAGCGCGGTAAAAGGGGCGCTGTTAAATGTCATTTCCTCCATTGTGAGTATTAGAAATCTCTATAAATCAACACGTGAAAATTATCATAATCAATTCTTTGTGAACTATTATACTTAGATTGATATATAATATGAATTGCAATTTTTCATAACAGATAACTAGAATCTCCATATAAACTCGGTGTCAACTCTGTTACAAACTTTATTATATTGGTAATTGAGCTTAAAAGTGGCAATACTTCTTTTGTAAAAGAAAATTTTGAAGAGCAAGTTAAACACATAGTTCCCCAACTAGATAGTTGTTAGACGTATTTGGAGTAATAAAAAGTATCTAGTGTAATATCTTGATGATACAAAGTAAAAAAACTTGTGTAGTATGAAGAGTCACATAAAAGAATAATCGTTGAACCAAGAGAGGCAAACTAAATAATACTTGATTAGTGGATTAAGTCATATGAGTAAAGAATATAAAATCTCTCAATAAAAGGAGGACTAGATGTAGCACTATGTTGTTGTGAACTAGTATAAAAACAAATATTTTTCTTCTCAACCTTATCTCTATAATTGTATATTTATGTTCTTTATGTTTTATCTTCAATCTTTTTTTTTTTCAAGTGTTTGTGTTAAATTCTAAGATGAATTTTTGATAAGTAACTAGTATTTAAGAAAAAGTTTTAAAACAGGAAACACAATTCAAACTTATTTTTTTTATTTTTCTAGTAAAGAATGTAAAATCTCTCCATACTTGTTTTTAAGAATATTGTACCACAAACTATTTTATTTAGGCATGGCAACGGGGCGGGCGGGGGCGGATTTCGCATCTTCCACACCCGCACCCGACTAATCGGGGAAAACCCACACCCGCCTCCGTTACATAACGGGTGTAGAATTTAGGCACTCATCTCCGCCCGCAACGGGTCTCGGGTTTTCCCGCCCGCACCCGCACCCACTCATATATATAAAATTATAAATTTAAAAATTATATTTATTATAATAAAATAATAATTATTAAACAATAATAAAATTAAAAAATATTTTATATAGAGATAAAATTATAATTTTTAATATTTTAAAAAATATTAAATATGTATATGTATATCAAATTTTAAAATTATAATAATATTTGCGGGGCGGTTTCGGGTGCGGGTGCGGGGTGGATATCATCACCCCCAAACCCGCCCCACCCCCGAATTTTAATGTCGGGGAAAATCCGCACCCGCACCCAATTAAAGCGGGTTTTCCCCGCCCAAATCAAACGGGTTTGGGTGGGAACCCGCGAGTGCTGATTTTATTGTCATCCCTAATTTTATTGTGTTTCATTATCCAAAGACACACACTTAATGAAGCCTAATGAAAGCTCAAATGTTTTTAATTTATAAACCATTGCTCTTTCTGAGCTCACACTAGGTCCCAATTCTTCCAATTCACATTCCTCGAATCTTCATTTCCTTCCATAGAAATTGTTTAAACAAATTAATATTTTAGATTATCTCTGATGGAGGTTTGTAAAACGACAAGAAAAATACTAGCAATACAAACGGGATGAGACAAAATACCACCACTTTAGTACCCCTATGGATAGGTTTCTATTCTTAAAATTCTATAAACTTTTTCTAAACTTATTCACCATTGAATCTCATGTCTTTAGTAACATGAGATTTGCATTGATCAGTAAATGTAAGTAAACAAATGGAATACTCTCCAACGTACAAATTAGAGTCAGGATCTTATTCAATGTTAATTTCTACCAATAGACTTTTGTGAAAGTTAACACTTAAACTTGATACAAATTCGACCAAATTCAAATTGGCCTTTATTGCCACATCATTTTTTCACTTATGAGATCTCGTTATAATTGTGTCATATGCAAATTGAAAATGTGATATTTGTTGGTTATGGGTTGTAAATTTATATCCTTCAAATTCATCTAAACCTTCTTAGTGAGTAGTGGGAAATAGATGGTATTACATGTTTTTATCCTTCAAACTTATCTATAAGTGTAAATTGGATTTTCTATGGTTGTTTTTATGGTGTATCCTGTGTTAGACAATTAGGTTAAGAGATAAATTTTATCTCTATTAATCTAATAGTCTATAATCGATCCATTTCACTGTGATGCATATTTTAAAATATCTAATTAATTTATATATAAAATTGTTATTAATTTTTTGAAGTAAAATTATTATCTGAGAAGAAAAAAAAACTACCATAAGTGTCATTTCAACTTATTCTACTACCAAATCATTTGAATTTTAAAGTATACTAAAAAGTTATTTTAAAACGTAGAA
>JBBPBT010001328.1:1477379-1487409 GCA_037974875.1 Cicer bijugum | reverse complement strand
TATTAAAAAATATAGGACAAATATTTACTATTATTAAATTAAAAAATATGAGATAAATATTTATCACTAATAAATAATATGAGATTTTTTATTTGACATCTAAATGAAGCACATATAATATACCAATGATGCATCACTCGTTATATATTATGAAGTAAATTTTCAAAGAATCACTATTATGAAGTAATTTTTCAAAGTTGACAATATTGATATTTGCAAAAAGGAGTTTAGTGAACTATTTGGTACGTAAACTAGTAAACTAGAAGAGATTTCATTAAGCTAATGTTTCAAATAGAAAGGTAAAATCTGAATATGGGTGTTGACTCTATAAAAATACTCAAAAAATCAGTCGGTGTACTCTTTTAATTGGTTTATTGGTTTCATGTGTTTAGTAGTTTACTCATTTAGTTGATGAACTAAATTCTAAATTGTATGTTTTGAAACATTATGAATTATGTTGATTTGTTTTCTTAGTTTAAGGAAAAGTTTTAAATTATTGTAACACCATGTGACACAGCTGTAATATTTCGACGTGGCGGTGTACGCATCGCAATAGTCACAATGTCCACAATCAAAGCGATTTCATCCATGACCATTAATCGTAATTTAAAATCATGATTTAAGAACTAAACAATGAAAAAATAGTTAAATCTGCCCGACATCCAAATGAGAAAATTGAAAGAGAGACTAAGGAGTTGAAGTAAGAATTATTTTGGGGACCTTTTAGTATATTTTAATAGTTTAAGGACCAATCTAAAAAGAGTGATAATTCAATATCAAATTGATGGTTTATTTTATTGTTAACTATTACTACATTCACCACTCTCAATTCAATATATTTCACGTTACATTTATAGGTATGGAAAATATATCAATACTTTATAAGGATAATTTAGTAAAATACAATTATCACCTTATATAATTTTTTTATCAATATAAAATAATCAAATAAGTCAATATTGTGGGAAGAAGAGAGTAGCATTTAATTACGGTGTCTTTTTCTTTGTGTCTATCAGTTATTTTATTTGTAATAAATTTATCCTCTCTTTTTTGTGTTAACTTGGTGGAGATTATGGGTGGCAAAATAATCTGAAACCGTCGGATTGAATCGTTTTGTCCATTTATTTTATGTAGATCGGATTGAAGTTTTGAATTTGCTACTTAAGTTGGCCCACCCAGTTTACCCACCAATAAAACACGACAGGGCAAGGAGAATCAAGTCGTCCCGTTGGGAAGGATTAAGAAAAACAATTTTTTTTTAGAAAAAACTTTCCATAGGTAAGTTGGTATTTTTTTTTTCTTTCACTTTTTTTATTAACTCAACCAAACCAAAAGATTAAAATTAACTGATTAATTTAATCAACTCAAACTAAAAGACTAAGGTATGAAGTGTTTTACTTTGAAATATTGATATTAACTTATTTATAAGTTTAATTATTGTTAGTTTCTTACATAATATAATTTTTTTTGTTTTAAATTGTATAATATTTATCTACTATTTATTCTATTTTCCTCTTACATCAAATATACTTTCATTATATCTTTAGGAATTTAGATTCCCTATAGTTGAGAAATCCACACATTCACATATTTAGATACATCAATGTATGTTTAATCTTGATCAAATTGTTCAAAATAATTTTATCATTTGGGCACATTTGAATAATTTTAATTATTTAATTAAAGAACACCAAATTTAAATATGAATTGCATAATCTTTATCAAACAACCTCTGATAATTCAGATGAGTAAATGCATAATCACCAAATGCAAGGGAACTATATCTCACATCTTAGTTATTTTGTACTCTTTTTCACCTATTTTTTTTACTTGATTTCTTCTTCCAACCAAACATTTTTTTTTTTACTAAAAAGAACGCTATTCCTTCACATTGATAGAAAATAATTCAATTCAAAATCGTTAAAATTAAAATTGATAAATATACGAACAAACTCATAATATTTAGGTTAATAGCATAAAACGACAAAATGTCTATAATAGTGAAGCCAACAAATATGACATAATCGACCCAAAATATATGTCTTCGAAGTTGTGACGTCGACAACGTTAAAGTCGTTAATTGGATATGAATCTGCACTTGATCAAAGTTCATGGTCGTCTTAAAGATTTTGGAGGTCATGTTCTAATCTTAAAAATTGGACCTATAATAAAAAAAAAGTGCAATATTAATAATTAAAAAAATCGATAAAATAAATTTTAGTTTTTATACACTACGCACGAAGATTCTACTCATACCAATCTACATGATGAATGTCATTTAGTTTGGCTAATTCATATTAAAAATGTACAGATAACATGTCACATTCATATATTACACTCAAATATACATTTTGACAATGATAATACAACAACTACAATGTAAAATAGTGAGAAGATAGAGTTGTGAGAAATTAAATTTAGTCTGCATAGAGAGAAGATACGGAGGAGTGTCGAGTGAAATTATGAGAGTAATTTCATACTTTAGATATTTTGAACATGTAAATATAAAATTTTAAAGTGATTAGAGTATAAAAAATTAAAAATATTAATGTAATTTTTTAAAATTCAAGATATATTATAGCCAAAAGTTGGAGCCTCTCTAATTTGGACCATATCCTAATTGTCTCGCTGTGTAGAGGTTAAATGTCAGTCTTGTCGAATTTAATACGTGAATATGAACTAAACAAATATTATCATGAATGAAGGAAAATCAGCCTCTTTCTCCAACTAATATGTAGAATAAATAATTGACTAAATGTGGGAGAATAAAATCCTCCAAGAGTAGATCCAAGGTGGACCACAATTAATTAATGTGCCTTTAATTTTACATCCTAATTCACTAAAGTTTATTGATCACAAAATTCTAATTTATATAAGTTGGGTATTGAAATTTATATAAGTTGGATATTGGAAGGCAGTTTGAACTTTAACCCAACTTCTTTGAAATTAAATTTTATTGGTTTTGAAATTGTAACTATCGGTTTAATTGAATCTTAAATTTTATAAATTAGTATTTTGTTTAAATATTATTAGATATTTTAACAGTATTGTAATTGAATATGTTAATTGTCTATATTAATTCCACATCAATATCATTTTTTTAGTGATAAATTTATCGATGAAATTTTGTTATCTCGTAGACAAATTTATTATACATTAATTATAGACAAGTTAGTGCATAAAAGATTTAAATTTTATAAAAAAATGAATCCACAATGTCACAATATAATTTTTAACCATAAAAATTTAAAGATGAACTATTTTGATTAATATTTTGTAATTTTATAAATGTATTTTTCAATTACAAAATTAAGAGATTAACTTACATATTTTTCCAATTTGATTTTAGCATAAAAAATTTGGCTTTGCGATTGTTCAACCTTTTCTGTCAATATCCTATAGTGCATATATTAAATTAAAAAAGATATTCTAATCTTCGACTTGCAACAACTTTCTATTTTAGACAAAGCATAATAAAGATGTTAATATCTCAGTTTTTATAGAAGAGAACCAAAAGTGAAAATTACACATGAGAGAATGACACACGAGAGAATTCATTTCCTTTGCACAACAGTTAGCTAAATTGGAGAGCTACCAACACAAGTTCTAGCTCTGTATGCATTGCAATTTATATTGATGTACTAAATTTATCCATCAATCAACTAAGTTCTAGCTCTATATTCCTCGCAAGTTATATTGATTTATTTGGAAACATGCACCTCATCAATCAACATTAACTAACTATATGAGAAATTCTCACCATTGTTACTATTGTTTCTGCTAAAATACGAAGAATGGCTTCTAAAGTTGTATAATTTTTTTCAATGCAAAGCAGACAAATCGACAAGGAGGAGGAAATGAACCTGAATGAGTTTTCTTTGGAGATAATGTGAAAAGACTGAGTTCATCAACAATGAAGGAAAGTTAATTACCACGATTTTTTTCAGGATCAAGTTGATAGAATGAAATTTGTTATATATGAGCAAATTGCGAGAGAAAGAATGAAATGGAACCACGAAATAGACATCTTCATTTCCATAAATAAAACATTCAAGTTCCTACAAGAAAACCAAGTAAAATTTTCAATTACAAAGTCAAACTTTGAAGCTGCCATTCACACACTCAACAAATTACATATCTACGAACTGTTCTGAACTTTCGAGAAGAACATCGAACTTAAGATGGTATGACCACGTCATCCTTTCCATAGATGCGCCGAAGCTCACGAGTTGCAGCTTGGTATGATGCTGAAAAGGGGGAAAACATATTAAAATCAAAAAGTTGAATAATCTATGTCAGACTTTAATATCTAAGGATGAAAGATCCAGACAAGGATCTGTGTAGGAATGCAAACTGAAAATTCTGCTCACCTTTCCAAATACGGAAGTTCCTTTGGTTGATGGTGGATCCAGTCACGGTCTGAATTGCATCGAAAAGCATCTCCTGAGGAGTGTTTTTCAGCTCTTGAACAACAGCATAGATGGATTTTCCATTCTCAAAGAATATGTGATTGTTAGGGTGTTTAGTTTTGGCCCCGGCATGACGCTCAAACTCATATGCATTAAGAGCCTTCATTACATAATTTATTACATGAGCCCTTTAGTTAGGATTTTGCAGATTATAAGAATGTAAGTGATTTAATATGCTAACCTTTTGATCCTTGCAGTCATCACATGAACATAAGTAACCGGTTCCTTTTATGACTCCTTTAAGATTTCTCTGCCAATGAACACAATTTTAAAAAAACGTTAGAAGAAATAACAACAATAACTCTAAGGCAAGATAAAATTATAACGTATTTTACCTCCCTTGACCATGTACAATATATCACCGCAACACCATCAAAAATACCAGTTGACAACAAACTTTTGACGTTTGAAGGGAAGTTGTTAGTAGAAGCCTTCTTGGGCTTTGGCTCTTTATTCTTAACAACAATATCAGTTTTAGCATTAGGTTTTGGGGTGTTATTTACAAGCGAATCGGGGTTTGATTCGGTCAGATCGTTCTGCCTATCCACACCTTGAGCTGAGTTCTGGTTTCCTATTAACGAATCAGAATTATTAATGATTCCACCAGAGGGATTTGATTCAGGATCAACATGAAAACCTCCAAAAGATATGGCACTTCCCTGAAACTTATTGAAGTTTTGACCCATAGGGAAAGAGCTACAATTGCCGCTATCAAATGATGGAACTGTTGAAGCAATATTTGAATTCAATTTATCATATACTGGACCCATTGATATTAATTGATCGGTGCCCTTGTCATAGGAAGGAGTAACAGTTGTAAAATTTTCTCCTGATTTACCATAGGTTGGACCCATTGATGTAAAGCTCTCATGCCCCTTGGAATATGAGGTTCCCAGAGATATTAAATTGCCATCTTCCTTTCCATATGACTGACCCATTGTTATGAAAGTTCCATCTCCCCTGTCAAAGGACCGACCGATTGATAATTGTGATCCACTGCCATAATTGTGACCCATCAACATAAAATTCCCATCCCCTTTATTGAAGAAGTGACCCATTGCAAGGAGACTGTCATCAGTCTTGCTTAACCCCATAGCAGTGGTGTTGTCACATCCATTGTTATAAGTTGGGCCCGATGTATTATTGCCATCATTCTTATCGTAACCAGAACTCATTGAAATTGTACTGTTATCAGCCCTACTAAAGGAGTGCCCTATGGATGCAGCTGGCATGCTATGGTCAGAATCTCTAACTTCATTAACTTTAACTTTCCTGATGCCACCAAAATTCAGACACTGTGAAGGGTCTCCTATGGTATGAGATATTGACAGTCCCACAGATGGATCATTACCATACTGATTCCCAAAATCCTTCCTTCCCATGTTCAGATTTCCACTTCCAATTGACTGCATGCTTTTATCAACTGAATTGACAGACCGTAAAAGATCAGATCCAAAGAGACGGTCGGAAAATTGGCCTACCACCGAGTGAAATCCCGAACTGGTGTCCCATTGAGAAACATTCACAGCTGAAACTGGCCTGTCACCAACAGCTTCAACTGCTTGTTTCTTGTTGCTGAATATCTCTGGTTCACCTGTATCCATAAACCACTGATGACTTCGCTTTGGTTCGATTCTTGAAGAACCATCATATCCAACATTTTCATTAGTTAAACAGCCAGCATCCCTTGGCATCCAAAACCCTTTATTCTGAAAAGACTGCAAAAAAACATAGCTTAGAATCAAATTGAAAGAATTTGCAATGTTCAAAGATGGACCAACTGTTGAAGAACCAAAAAACAAAAAGACTATGGCAGGATTTTCTTCTGACTAACTATCCTTAAAATAAAAAATCAGCAACTCATATTGTCAGACAACTTATTGATAATCATGTAGAGAACCAAAGCAAAGCACTTTAGGTCTTCGCTATAAGTATCTTCAAAAAATCGCTCAGACTAGAGCTGACCAGATGACATAGAAAATGCAAGGATATTGCCAATGAAAGAATCCCTTGATTACTACACAATCACCTTCGGACCCTAATCCTCATTAGTGACACAAGATGAGGAAAATATACGATCAATATATAAAGGCAATTCTAAAAATTGAGTGTTAAATTACCATACTGCATTAGGTGAGGTATATTCTGTTTTCGCACTTGTATCGACATTTACGCTGGTCTTAACATGATTTATCATAAAAAAAAGTGAAGATTCAGACAATGCATTTAAAACAAGACATAGTAGTATTCCATGTATGGAATTTATAATCAAATATTTACTGGTTACAAGCCATAAATAAATTACACAATAACATACCTAATAAACACAAATCACAAAACCACCATCAATCAAGTAAGACAGTATTTCACAACAAGAATAAAGCACATTTAATGAAGCATGTGTTTCATGAATCTTCATCCAAATTTCCTAAATGAAATAATATCTAACTCTAGCTTCCATTTAAAAGCACTACATAGAAACAAACAAGCAAAAACAATTCATTAAAATGACATCCAGAATCCATTTCAAGCATGCACATAAGTCACACTATTATTACCTCCAAGTTAATATTTCACATTTACAATAAAAATTTATGAATCAGTATAAAAATTTGCCAATGAGTAAGCTCACAACACAGTTCCAAAGTGAAATAATAAACCTCATAGTACTTCTTTAATCTGATCAGTGATCAACCCAGTTGGTGAATAATTTCATAATTCATCAAAATTGTGTTCCATAGAACTACTTATAAATTCCCCACACTGCACGAATACTGAAACGGCACGAATACTAACACATTGGCACTGATAATAATTTGAAAAAATGAATTAGTAGAATGTAATTAATGTGTCAGTAACCGACACTGACATGCGTTGGACACCGGCAGGGCTGTCTTAAAAAATTTGGAGGCCTTGTTCTATTCTTCAAAATTGGATTCCTAATAAAAAAACGTGCAATTTTAATAATTAAAAAAAATGGTAACATAAATTTTAGTCCCTACAAACATACCAATCTATATGATGCACTCTACACATACCAATTTACGTGATGCATACCATTTGGTATGTACAGATAGCATATCACCTTCCTATATTAAACTCAAACATACATTTCGACAATAATAACACAACAACTACAATTCTACTCATAAAACACACCGATTATAGAATTCAAAATTTAGATAACATTTCAAAATAAAATCACTATTGAATTAATTATGTTAAAAAACTCTAACCTCAAGTTAAACTAAGTGTTAAATCCTAATAAGTTCATAACATTAGTTAAACTAAGTGTTAAATACTAGTATCAAAAAATTTTGAGGCCCTCCATAATTAGAGCTTGTCCGTGTTAACGTTATGTTTGTACTTTGTACATATTAATCTGGACACACCTTTCATTTGAATCGTTGGTGATATATAGTTATTAAAACAAAGAGGTCCTCACAATTTATTAACTAAACTAACAAAACATAAACAACAAATAAAAACATCAGTCTCTTTTAACCCTAAAATTAAAACAAAAATTCAAATCATGCTTCAAAAAATAAAAATAAAAAATAAGAATAGAGTGACATAGAAAGAGTATACTCTACACTATACCAGTTCATAAACCAAAACAAAAACACAGAAATCACAAACTCACAATTTGCATTACTTTCTCTAAAATTAGAAACATACCATTTCTCTTGTTGATATCAATGATTGACTGTTTCAACAACTCACCAGAAAATGCAAATCACCACCACAGCACCACCTTAAACACAATACACTGCCCGTAACATATAATCAGCACTTTCAAACTCAATCAACTGCAACATAAAATCAAAATCTTCACCCTCATCAAACCAATACAAAAAAAATAAAAAATAAATAGTATTAATTTGAAAATAGGAAAGTAACCTAAAATGAGAAAATGGAATTGAATGATTGAAGCTAGGATCCCTTCATTTAATTGACAAGCCCGGAGCACCGTACCGGACTAACATCGGAGAATTTCCTGGCGGTGGCGCTGTTGATGATGACACTTTGAAAATGAAGTGTTTTTGTGATTGCGAGTGCGTTTTTAGTTTTGTTTAGAAGTGAATTTGGATCTGATATAGTGTGGAGCTATGTAGAGTTATCACATGAGAATCTTGTATAACCATACACGTGGCATTTTTTACATAAGAGTTAGTGTCATCTGGGTAATCTGAACGGTTAAACTGTGTGCCTTGCATTCGCATGAAATGAACCATTGGCATATGGTGGATAGTCACGTGGAGTGTTATATTGGGTTGATTATTGTGACATGGCGTTGTGTTATTGGATAATTAAGAAACACTTGCAAGTAAGTAAATTGAGGTTTGGGATGGGATTAGTTGGGTTGAATTGAGTTGGGCTGATAGTTTTTAACATTAACAACTAATCATTATTATTTATTTATTTATTAACAGTTAATATTAGCCATTTTTAATTTGAGTTGGTTTGTGATAGTTTTTAACATTGACATGGTTTCACCAATTACAACTAATCATAATATTAATAATTTATTTGTTTACTGTCATAGTTTTTAACATTAACATAGTTTCACCACTTACATCTAATCATAATATTAATTATTTGTTTATTTATTGAGGGTTGATGTTATCATTTTAGTTGTAATTATAAATGATAATTTTATAATTTTACTAATTATTAGTCTTAATCCTTAAATTGGAAAAGTAAAAAAATTTATAGTTAATAAGGTATAAAAAGGAAGTCCCCTCCAATAAAAAAATTTCAATTTTTTTTGATAAAAAATAATTTATAAAAGATTTATATTTTTTTCTCAAGATTTTTTATTAAAAAAAATAACTTTTTGATTTTTTTCGAGAAAAAACATTTGAGTTTTTTGATATTTTTCCTACAAAATTAAATTTCAAAAAAATTTTAAGAAAATATTTTAAATTTACAAAACATTTAGCTCATGTGCCCTTCACTTAAACCTAAAAAAATAATTAAATAATGAATGGTGGTTTTAAAATATTATTTTAATATGAAGATATTAAGCGACTTAATAATAGAGAATTTTTTAAGAGGAGTTTTGGACCTTGAAACTTAAACGACGTTCTAGTTGCGACTCATTAGATGCAATATGTTACTTGTTTGGTGGATTTGCGTTAGAAATTAGTAAAATAGTAAATTTATTATTCATATTATGATTATTTATGCTTAGTCATGTATATATAATATTAAGATTATTCATTTATCAACAAGTTGTTTACTTTATTATTAATAATATAATATTATATATTTTATTATTTAAAATGAGTTGTTTATTTTATAAAAATTTAATTTTACTTATTTAGTGAGAATATAAAATGGGTTTCTTATATTCATATTTTATTTTTCAAATTCTTATATCAATCTATTTTATATTGAAAATAAAATACTAAATTGTCCTACTTTTTACTTTTAGAGGAAGTCGCTATTTAAAGTGTAAATATTTTTTCTTTCACTCTTTTAATAATTCAGTTATTTGTTATATAATAAATTAAACTATTTAAAAAACAAAAATACTATTAATAAAATAAAATATATTA
>JBBPBT010001328.1:1462803-1475485 GCA_037974875.1 Cicer bijugum | reverse complement strand
TAATAATTAATTTAAAAAATATTTATGATTTTATTATAAAGGTAGTTTTGTTTTTTTATATAATTTAATATTCAAAAATTATAAAAATTAATTGAAATTTTAAAATAAATATAATTTATTTATAAGGGTAGTTTTTCCATTTAGATATAACATATATCATATCTTTATTTAGATTATGTAACAAATAAGATGAAATTATTTAGTTACTCACAGTTTTTTTATATAGTAGTGTCGATAGATAGTTTTAAATATAAGATTATTTCATTGTTTATTTAACTTTTTTAGTATTTTTTGTTAATTTATATTATTTAAAAATATAATAAGTTAATTTGAAAATGTAAAATCTATCACCATGTGTCTAGAATATGGTAATAAATTTATATATTTTAATACGACAAAGGCAATCAATTTTAAACAAAAGTATCATCATTTAAATGATTTGTAATTATATAAAACACATCATTTACAAGTACTCTCGAGTATACCAAGTAAATTAAAATTACAACATTAACAAATATTAAAGTTTGAGGAATTATTCTGTGATACATCAAAATTTACATCATCTTAATTTAAAATACATCCTAAATATAAGGTCATTCTCCGATATTCAAATCCAACCATTAGCCCCTCTTCTTTGTTATAATTTATAAGAAAATAGATGGTGAGATAATAATCTCAGTTTAAAAAAGGGAAGGTTAGTTCTAAAAATAATTTTAATTAAATACACAATAAATTAGGGAAGAGTATGAATACTATGCTAAAAATTTTAACTTTATCATTACAACATGTCCTCTTTCTTTTCCTTAGAGTACGAAAAAGTTGGTCTGACCATGAAAGGGGTTGGGCAGGTGTAGGAGAGTTTAGAGAACTTTTATCTTTGGAGGATTTTGGAAATAAGAAAAAAATAGATGGAGGAGGGAGACGATAAATATTAACGAGTTTGGTGTTCTTCAAAGTTATCTTATGAGAGGGTGTATCTGAAACGAATGGGATAAAAAGGTGAATGGCATATTATCACTTGTGAGTGAAAAGGGAATAAGTTAATTAAAATTTTAAAAGATAATATTATTTACTAAACAAAAATTTATTGTAATAATCATTTGATAAACTTGCAAATAAATTTTGTAAACTAAAATCAATAATCCATAAATCAAATCAGTAATATCTTAAGTATTTAGTATATTTTTTGTTTAACCCTCCATTATATATTTAATATATAAAAAAATTGGGTGCATTTTTTTAAGTATTTTTCGTATGATTCCTATCATTTTTGTCCTCTTGTCCCGAGAAATACTACGCGAGTTAATTAAAGTAGAATGTGTAATGATCTATTATGTAAAGTACAGAGACTTCGATGTTAGTACATATAATTTAAAGTCATATTCATGGTTTTGATTTCTCACATGTTGGTTTTGATCCTCGCAAGTATTTTCACATTTATGAAGAAAGAAGATCCCACAAATTACATCTCCTTTCGTTTCGATGAGGAGTTAGTTCCAAATTTTTTACAATTTTAATTTCGCGATTCGGATCAACGGCTACAAAATTTGCATCATCTTCATAATCAAAGGTTTCTCAATGACTTTAATTACCATTGATCCCAAATTTGGACCGAGCTGATTGGGATTAATTTGGTGCTATTGAATCAAATAAAACATGGTCTGCTCCAAATGGGATAGCACCGAATGAGCATAGAATTTGGACAACTTACATACTATCACCAACACTATTTAGATGTATCCTTCACTTTCCTAATATTTGGTTTTTTTCCCTTTACCCACACAAACATGGCCAGCTCAAGCAGTCAAGGGGAAAACAATACTTTTGATGAGGAGAGAAACAAAAATGACATTCCAAACCTAGTTATTATCTTTGATGATGAAGATGTTCAGAGGGAATATATGAATGTCCCAACAATGTGATTAGAAAGCTCATCACAAACAAGACAATTTTCAAAGCAAAAAAATTATAAAAGGGGTTAATGTGCAAAGCAAAGAAGATGGCGTGTTTTGGGTGGATTTCAAATATGAAGATCTACCTCTCTTTTGCAACTATTTGTTACATTATTGGGCATGGAGAGTTGGGATGTGTTGACAAGATCATCCTGATTGTATTGATTCCCAAAATTTGGGGCCACTATTGCAAACTCAAAGGAAGAGAATGAAAAATGTGAACCACACCGACTTGAGTGGCAAAAAATCTCCTTTAGTAACAATAAATGTCACAAGAAAGAAATATCACAAGAAAGAAAGAGAGGTTTGAATTGTAACTCCTTTTTAATTTTTTATTGTGCATGTTAGTAAATGTATTTTTTTTTTTTTTACATGAAATCAACAAAAACTAAAATACATTTAACCATTATTCCTAACAACAAAATTGAAATTAGATCCTTTGTTATAATTGAGGTCATAGATAGGTGTCTATTTTTTGTATTTTTCTCTCCAAATTGTGTCCTCCATTTTTTTTCAAAAAAAATGAGACGATCTCAACTAATTTAATAATGGAAAGTTTATAATCTCTTTTGTGCTTGCAGAAAAAGATTCAAAAGCAATGGAAAAAATCACTGTTAAATTCTTGGATTTCACTATTTGCGTGCTAGGGTTTTGTTTTGCAAGGGATGAAGATAAAATGGTGAAGTAAGGGACTAAAAAAAACGTAAAAGACTATTCTGATACAATAAATAACTTAAAAGGACCGTGCAATATTACTCAAAAATTATTTAAAAAGCTTATAAAGACAGTATTTAAAGTAGACAATAATTCAATCTAGAGAAAAAATGATTTATTGAATAAACAGTTAAACACTGAGTTGAGGCATTTCAAAATTACATTTTACTAGTGTATGGAAAACAAAACAAAAACAAAAAGTGAAACCATCAAGGTACCGATTCCACTAGGAAACTCAACAAGCATTTCCGTGTTACATTACATAGCAATTACCTCTTCAACAAAGAAACAAAACTATTTCAGCATTTAGTATATGTATGAACTTTATAAGCTTTGCATGAGAAAAATATAAAGATCAAATAACTCATAAGCAAACATAGTTAAGCCACCTTATGTAAATAAATAAATCAAGTGAACTATATTCCTCAAAAAGCATTCATATGCAAAACCTTTCAGAATGGGAAGTTGACTGGTTCCCGTTGAAGGGCTTTCTCGGCAATCTCGGCTTGCTCCTTCTGGTGAACCTTGAGGAAACCAGTGGCTGTGGCTGCAGATGGAGCACGACCGACATATTTGACATCGTCAAAACCACCTCTACCTACAGCTTTCATAGAAGAGACAAGTCGCGGTAAGATGTAAGTGTATCCACCCATGTTCATTGGTTCTTCTTGACACCAAACAACCTCTGCATCTATACGAAACAAACAGAAAAAAAATGTAAGACATAAAAAATATGAAAATATAATGTTACCTTCTTTAATGCTTAAAAGTTAAAACATTGAGTTTAACGAGGGATTAAATGTCGGTGTAAAATTGTTTGTCAGCAACATCGAGAGAACTCATCAAAGTCACATAAGCCTATTTTGTTACCTAATTTTTAATTCTTATTGGACATCAATGTAAAACTAGTTTACACTGATGGTCCTTTTGTGTCCCCTCCTCTCAAACATTTTAGGAAAAAGGAACAAAAAACAGTTTTGCCAAAAATATTATGATGGCCAATTTTAGGAAAAGTGAAGAATTATCTCTCTATTAGCAGAACTACTATTTCTATTATTATGACAAGGTCAGAGATGCAACATGAAAATGAGAAATTTTTAAATCTTTATTTCCAAACAGAAAGACAATGTATCATTGGACATCTTGTATATATATACTTTGACAACCTATAAAAATAAATACTTTGATGTGTTCTAAAACGAAAAATACATACTTGGATATCTTTTAAGCTCTCGTTGGACAAGGTCGTAAGGGAAAGGACAAAGCTGTTCCACCCTACATATTGCAACATCCGATGCATCAACCTTAGATCGATGCTCATCAAGTTCATAGTAAACCTGCAGGAAAGAGTTGGTTTTTATAGTCAGCAACAGCATTCTTAGAAAATATTAAAACCCTAGTATATTAAATTGAGGGACCAGATATATAGTTCAAAAACATTGTTATAAAATCCACAAGATGAAATAGCACAAAAAACTAGTTAATATGAAGACAGTTGGTTCTAATATGTGACAACCACGCACCTTTCCGGAGCAGAGTACTAAACGTCTAATACCCTCCTCGACATTGGAGTGGTCGTTACGGTCTTTTATGAGGCGCTTAAATCTGGTTCCCTGTTTGTCAAAACCAGGGTGTCCTTGGACATCGTCAAACTCTGATAGATTTGATCTGCAAGCCTTGCTACGAAGCAGGTTCTTAGGGGACATTACAATGAGAGGTTTACGGAATTCTCTATGTATCTGCAAGAACAAAAGCAGCAGGATAAGATAAAAATATGGAACATTATTTTTAAAAACCAACATTAACTAATTAATTGTACTGACCTGTCTCCTTAAAACATGGAAAAAGTTGGCAGGAGTTGTGACATTCACAATCTGCAAATTACACTCCTGAATCTGTTTCCGAAGAGTTGGATCCATCTCAGGGATAATATAAGGATTGTCATCAGCCATCTGCCATGAAATTGGAGAGAATATGTTATTTGACCACTAACTAAATGGGGAAAACAAATTGTTTAACATATGTTATATAAATACCATACAGATAAATTTGAAAGAAATGGTCCGAGCAACAATGCATCAACATCTGTTATTTAAATACCATACAGATAAATTTGAAAGATGAACAGAGCAACAAGCCTAAAAAGAAGTTCCAGAGTAGGCATCAAAATGGTATTGCTTGAGTTAATTATTTTGCTTGGATGCACAAATAAAAAATTTGAACCACCAATCTAAATTTCGGAAAAGTTGTCTCTTTTTTCTTTTCTGTTTTCCCCTTTGTCTTATTGCCCAATTCCTACATTTAGTGTTAGCAAAATCAAACTAGTCTAGCTTCAGTTTCACTGTTGTTCAATTGACATTATTACCCTTATATACCAAACTATTGCAATTATGCATAAATCATTATTCAGTATCTACTTATAAATATGAAGCATATGTACTCCCTCCAAAACAAAATATAAGCAAATTTGGCACATTTAAGTTGTAACAAAATACAAACAAAAGTCTACCCGTTTCAACCTATTTAATGATAGTAAATAAAAAATATCCTTCATTTTTTTTTATTCAAAAAATGTCCTTCATTTGATGTCCAATTTTTTATACAATAAAATGAAATGAAGGGTAATTTTGGTAATGAAGTTGAACTTTTAAATGAGATTAACAATAATTAATGTGAATAACAAACTATCTTAATTAGTGTGTAAGTGGTCAATTTTGTTTGTTTTGTTACGGGGTGAGTACATCGTATGACAAACGAAATAGTAGAACACCAAGGTCTTTTTTTATGATAACAACATTTAATTCAAGTTGGTACATCACAACATATACATAGAGTTCACTAGGACTACCAATATGTTGGTCATCAATATCATCAATAAAAAAATTCAACACATAAAAATGAGGTAGACAAACAATAGCCAAATTCGGAAGCTGATTCAACCAGAAAGGATAAAAAAACTGAACAGTAATTTCAAGAAATTATAAAATTGATTCACAAGAACCTGAAGAAAACGTTCCAATCTTGCACTTGAATGCTCAGGGCCCTGGCCATCATAACCATGAGGAAGCAACACAACTAACCCAGTCTGACGGAGCCACTTAGCCTCACCAGAAGCCAAGAAATTGTCAAATATCACATGAGCCCCATTAGCAAAATCTCCAAATTGTGCTTCCCAAATTATCAAGGAATTGGGGTTTTCCATTGAGTAACCCAATTCAAATCCAAGAACAGCAAACTCTGAAAGCGAGCTGGATATTGTTTCAAAAACTAATTAGAGAAGAGACTAAAAATATAAAATAATTCATGATTTGTTCAATATTAGTATCAAGAATTTTTTTGCTATAAGTGTAGTATCTAGTTACACTTCGGTTTTTATGATTACTTGACTAATCTTGTTATGCAAAAGAAGGCACATTATGAATTAAGCCATGAATATGTATACCAAAGTAGACGCTAGAAGCATAGAATAGGAATTATCTTAATAAAGAAACGTAAACCCATTAACAATATTGATAGTATACAAAAAGTTCAACAGAACAGAGAAAAGGCAAGAAAATGTAAAATAAAGTTGTTTTCTATTAACTTTTAACTTCACTGAATTCTTTAGGCAAAATGACTTTACATTTTCAATCAAGTACAATGAACAAATCATTATTGAGTGAGCAAGATCTAACTCCTAAAAAACTACCTTACATTGCAAACACAGTCCAAGTGTCTTACTGTTCCCATATTATTCCAATTTCCCAACTAATATTATGAAATGCAACCCAAAACTTTCCTACACCATTAAAATTTCACAAAAAAAAAATTTAAATGGCTAATACAGTTTTAGCAAAGAATTGCGAACAATATAATTCACAATTCACAAATAAAAACTAGAATAGTTATTGGGAAACAAATGGAAGCACTGCATATTCAACAGAAGGAATTAAAATATGGCAAAACAGGCATAGATTCAAAGCATGAAACAGCTATAACCAAATAACCATGATATTAACAAAACAATATTCTTTTAAAAAAGTAGTAATTGAAAATAAGGGAATGTGTGACAACTGTTTAGTGACACAATATAGTTGCAAATTGCTGATGTATGTTTGTAGGTTGAAGAAATACCCAAAGACAAGCAAAGACAAGATACAGAGAAACCAGGATACCGGTCAATAGATTAAGAAGAAAGCTGAAATACGATCAATAGTTATGTATAGGAAGATTACCTGTTGCTAACAGTGAACAACTCTTCATTTTGGTTCATTATAACATTGTCAAGGGGGCAGTATTTTTCCCCAGTTATCTGATCATGAACTACAGAGTGACGATGACTAAAAGTTCCTCTTTCAACATCCTGACCACTCAATCGAACATGGTTACCTTCAACAAGCAATGTAGCAAAAGCAAGTGCCTCTCCAAATCCCCAGTCAATATCTTCCCCAGTTTCAATCATTTGTGCGCGCTGTTCATAAATCCTCTTCACTGCTTTATGAGGTGTGAAATTTTCAGGGATAGTTGTGATTGCTTTCCCAACAGTTTTCAAGATCTCTGGTTTCACACTGAATGGGGAAGTGCAAGTATGTCAGAAGTATTGAACATATAATTAAAAAGACTCGAGCAAAAAAGAATTTGAAATGTAACATACCCAGTGTTTCGGACACGGGAAAGCTGTTCAGGTGACTTGAAACCAAGCCAGTATGCTGAAAGCCAATCTCTTCTTTTTGGAATGTAATCTTTGCTAGCTTGAAATTCTTCATTTAGAATTGATGTGACCTTTGTGTGTATCTTATCAATGTCGTCTTTTGTCAGCTCTCCTGTTTCCAAAAGCTTCTTCTGATAGATTTCAAGAGTTGAAGGATGGCTTCTGATGACCTATATAAAAAGTCAACGAAATTGCAAATCTAATTTACTTGTCCAAAAGCAATATGCATAAAACAAAATAAAGAAAAGCATAATATATAAAAGGGCTAACCTTGTACATTTTTGGTTGAGTGAAAGATGGTTCGTCAATTTCATTGTGGCCAAATCGACGATAACACACCAAGTCCACAACCACATCTGAATGGAAAGCCTGGCGCCACTCAGCAGCAAGTTCACATGCATGAACAACTGCTTCCACATCATCACCATTAACATGAAAGATAGGAGCATTTAAAGCTTTGGCAACATCTGTGCAATACTGTGAAGACCTGCCAGACATTGGATCAGTCGTAAATGCAACTTGATTGTTTAACACAATGTGAATAGTCCCACCCGTAGTGTAATTAGGAAGAGCACTTAAATGTAGGGTTTCATAGACCACACCCTGTCCAGCACAACTACCATCTCCATGGAGCAAAACACCCATGTTTTTTTTCCTGTCTACGTCATTTGAGTAATACTGCTTAGCTCGAGTTTTCCCAACAACAACCGGGTTGACAGCTTCCAAGTGACTAGGATTTGCCACCAAAGACAAATGTATCCTCTTGCCACCCCTAGTAGGGCGATCATAAGATGTTCCCAAGTGATACTTAACATCACCAGTTCCCGTGTAAAGCCCAACTTCATCCTCAGGTGTGAGACCGCCACTGAACTCACAAAAGATCTGACGTAGTGGCTTCCGGACTACATTACCTAACACATTCAATCTTCCCCTATGTGCCATTCCAATAACTATGCTCTCAACCCCAAGATCAGATGCTCGATCAAACATTTCTTTCATGCCGGGAATAAGAGTCTCTCCCCCTTCAAGCCCAAACCTCTTAGCTGAAGTCCACTTGGTGGCCAAAAAGTTCTCAAACAGTGAACTCCAAGCAAGCCTGTCAAATATTGCCTCACGACGCTCACGGTTAAATTGCACTGACGTAGGAGTTTCGATTTTGTCCCTAAGCCAATTACACTTCTCACGATCTGAGATGTGCATATACTCGTACCCAATGCTCCCGCAATAAGCCTGCTCAAGCCGTGTCAAAATGGATCTAAGTGTTTGGACAGGACGATTCTCAGACAAAAAACCAGACATCCTCCAAACACCCAAAAAGAACTCCCTATCAAGATCAGCCTCGGTAAACCCGTAAAGTGCAGGGTCCAAATCATCAGGTATTTGCCTTGCTTCCAGATTCAACGGGTCCAGCTTAGCCTTCATGTGACCATTAACCTGATATGCCCTTACCATCAACAACAACCTCATACTCTCCTGAATTGTTTGACCCGAAATCCCAGGGGATGTGGAAGCCTGACCAACAAAATTCCTAAAGAAATTGTCCCATGACTCATCAACACTATTCGGGTCAGCCTCCCAAGCCCTCTGAAGCTCCTCCAAATACACACTACTTGTCCCATCCAAGAAACTATCAGTCAACCTAGAAAGCGGAACAGCACGAGGTACAGGTGCAGCTTGCTCCTTAAAAACAGTGGTATGAAACTTTCTACCATGTGATGAAGGAAGCACTCTAGCCCTAGAAACAAGATATGAAGATCCACTTTGAGAAAGGGTCCTCTTAATAGCATGTTTTGCTATACTAGCTCCAGCTCTAAACCATGCCATCACTAATATACCACTCACAGTCTCAATCCAACAAAATCACCACGAAATTTTCAGCAATCCAATATCCTCAATGTTGTTTAGCATCTATAATAATCACAACACAACAAACACAATCATATCATACACCTGAAAAATTTCTTAACATAAAAAGGCAATAAATGCAATCTACGATGCATAAGTACAGATACGTACCAGTACCATACAAAATTTTCTAAATAATTAAGTACGGGTACGCCAACATAAAATAAATGATTTTTTTATAATATAACACATAAAAGCTAAATTGTAAAATAACAATAAAAGATCAAAATAAAAAGTTAATATCCATTAAACATCTTAAAAGATCTGAACATGTGTATAAGAATCAAACTCTAATATGTATTAATAATACCAATATTAATATGGTAGAATTTTTTGTGCCACTTCTAACTCCACACTAGCCACTATGGTTGAGAAAAAAAAAATTCTTGCCACAAAAAACTGGTACATGAACGATATCGTCTGTGTATGCTACTGCTTTGTGTAAAATAAATCTAAAAAAAAAAAGCCCTAAACATTTTCCAGAGGATTCAATTTTTTCCAGATTTATTTATGTAAAACATGGAATCAAAGGAAATAAACGATTAATTGATGGAAAAAGAAGAGAATAAAAATTAAGGGAATGAAAGTTGAAAGATTGAAGTGTGCGACAAACCTGAGAGGAAGAACATGAGAGAGAAATTCGCGTGGAAGCGAAGCGTTTGAGTTTGTAAGAGAAAGAGAATGAGTTTTTATTTTGTGACAAACAAAAGGGGAAATTCAACGCTTTGATGATTTGATATATTATTGCATTTTTCGAACAAAACGTGTTCTTTTCTTACCCTTTTTACATTTTTATTTTTATTTTTAACATTTGTGTCTCGGTTTCTAACAATATTTTCTTTCTTTTATTTGCCCAAGGTTCAATAATATTTTCTTGTATATTTTATAAACTTGACAAAAGTATTCGTTGTATTTTTTTTCCCGATGTATTCATTGTATCTTAAACTTAAAAAGTGAATTATTTTAATCGTATTTAGAGGAAGAAAAAATGTTGCGTTAAAAGAGAATAATATTAAAATTAATAAATTTGTTTATTGTTTTATATTTTTCTAGAACATTTGATTTTATGTTTTGTGAAATTTAGAGAATATTAGATACAAGATTAGAAAATATTTAAATATGGTAAAAATATAAATTAAGTAATAAATAAATACTAGTACATTTTAAAAGTTGTAATTTTCTTTAGGAAAGCTGTAAAATTTTATAATAAATAAGACAAAAAATTCCTAATATTATTACTTGTACTTGTTACTCAAAATATAAGAGATTTTTTTCTTTTTTTAAGATCTCTTTGGAATTAGTCAATGTTTTAATTAATTTTATCATGATTTTTATTCAATTTACATTTTTTGTCAATAAGTGATAAATAAAGTAATTTATTAACAGAATTATTATTTCTTAAACACACTAGTTTATTGTGTATAAATTTTAAGAAGTTTGACTAATAATTTGTTCAAATTAAATAGATCAATTTAAGGTAAGTAAAGATAGTTTGGAATTTTTGTTCAAACGTGGGATGTATCCATAAAGTAATGTATACCTATCAAAACTCTTTTTCAAATATAGTTTTATATTTTGCCCTGACCGGTAGTGGTTATATACAAAGATAATCTACTTAAATCAATTTTTTGTTTTAGTTGTTTTTTTAAAGAAACCAGAAAGAGTATATTATTATAACACTATTCATAAAAATAAATAAAAAAATGAGAGAGTTGACCATGTTAAAAGCCGATTTAAAAAAGCATACAATTATGTGCAATTAAATTATTTATAGGATGTGATGATTAAAATGAATTTTCTAGCTAAATGGAGAAGTGGATTTTTGAATGTTTGAGTTCAACTATGGTGTAATTGGTAAATGAAAGTGATTCTTTATTACTTATTTTGTTTTTTATTGTTGCAGTGGATTTGAACATTATGTTTAACTCAGTTGTAATGATCTATATGAAAAATTTAAGTTATATCTCGAGTTGTCGATGTCCAAATGAAATCAAACAAAGTCCAAATAAATGTTAAGATTCATAGCTACAACTTTCATGAAAATACTTAAATTAAATTTAGACTCAGAAAAGGAGAAAAATACAGGTAAAGTCTGACAATAGGTTGTGTGTTGGAGCACAAATGTCTACACATAGAGCGTATTTCTACCGCATTTTGATAATTTGTTTCTGTCCATGAGCATTGGGCTGCACGACGTGCTATATAATGCATAAAAGTGTATTTTCTTTCACTTTTTAGAGATCTTTTTTGCTATTTTGAGGTATTGAGTTTTGTGTCTTAATAGATAAATTCATAGGAGTTGGTTCTAACACCATTGAAGGAGTTTTATCAAGAATCATTTGTGAATGTTTCTTGTAATTCTTCTTTAATCTTTATTTTTTGTTTCTTTGTCATGAGTACCTAAATTATCTTTGTTAGAGAGGTGTGAAAGAAGATGAAAAACTTATCTGTTTGATTTGATTTCTAGTTATATGAATGAGTTTATTGAATTAATTTTATTATCTATGTGCTTAATGTTTTTTATTATTTGATCAACTTTAAACTCTTTTACGATTTGTATTTTGAAATAAAAATTGACTTTACGAATGATTGAGATGAGAATTTTATGATGTTCTAGTATATGGATGGATAGAGGCTCATGAAACCAATTGAATTATTTGCAAAGATATTAGTTTAATAAGAGATTTCTTGTACTGTAAAACATAATTCTAATTTTTAATCTACTAAGGAGTTAGGGGTTACTTTGGAATTAAAAATTTTGTCACTAAAGAATTAGAGTAAGAATAGTAAAGATAATTCGATAATAATTTAATAAAGGAATTCATTAACTCTAATAAAATTAAAAATCAATGTTGAATTCGAAGTGAAGTTTATCCCTAATATTTTTCTTATTATAAAAGTTGAGTATGATTACTCTTGTTAGTTTAAAAAATTATTTCAATCAATTTAGAAACTTTTTATTTAAAAATTAAATATAATTCGATAGTATAACACAATTCTTGAGTTCGACACTAACAATGATTCATTAGACTTGCTGAAAAGGTATCACAAGTACTTGAGAATAAAAATGCGAAGTTGTAAATCAATAGAGATAAATTTATGATCACTTTGTAACTTTGATTACCACGAATTCTAACTTTATTTGAATTTCTTTCTTTTGATTCAATTATCAATCACTTTAAAACTATTAACTTGTTTGGTATTCGTGATTAATATTTTTTAAAAATAAACCATAAAACACAAAAAATCTGAATACTAATTTTTCATTAGGCCCATTATGACCAAAACTTTGTAACTACAACAACAATAATAATAACATTAATAATAATAATAATAATAACAATAACAATAATAATAATAATAATAACATATTAATAATAAGACATTATTTCTCCTTTAACTTAATTCTAGGTAGTCTTTT
>JBBPBT010001328.1:1409446-1440037 GCA_037974875.1 Cicer bijugum | reverse complement strand
ATAGAATTTAGAATATTTAGAATAATTAGTAAATATATATATATATATATATATATATTATTGATTATTGATAGAGAGAGAGGGATATCACATATGGGCAACGAAAATAAATAATATGCATATGACTTTATTTTTTAGGGTTTAGTAAATATTTTGAGTTTTTATAAATATACTTTTATAAAAAATGTGAAAAATTATATTAAAAAAACAACATCTTAAATGAAGTAAAAATGTCATTTAAGCAATAAATATTTATATAAAATCAAAATATTTTCTTGTAATTGGTATAACAAATCTTTAAAGATTCTTTTATAATTAAGATTGAAGTGAATACAAAAGTTAAATCAAATCAACTGTATTTCGGGTCGGATTGAAATGTTGAGGCCTTATACGGGTTGTGGCAGGCTGAGTAGAATAAGCTAGCGCATATTGTAGTTATACCTTTTACAAAAACATCCTAATCAATTTATATGAAATTTTATGTATTTAATCATTTAATATATTATGACGATATTCCATAATTAAATAGGTAAAATTTAATATTTATAGTGAGGTATCCTTAAAGTAACTTATTCGTGGAACAACTTTTTATCTTTTTGTTTAGTCTTACATCTCATTGTTATATAGTGTGTATATATATATCAAACAAACTCTATATCTAAAAACAATAGCAAAAATGGGCAACCATTTTTGGATGTCCATCATGCACTAAACTCATTCAGGTTAGTAGCAATTGAAGTTTGGACTCTTGAATTATGTCGAGTTGGGGAATCAATTAGTAGTTGACAATGGAAGGAGCTTTGGTGGAAGAGGTAACTTATGGTTGGATGTTTCAATGTGTTCAAGCAAGTTGAGTACTATAGTAGAATGGATAAGTCCTATTCAGTCTAACATATAAAAATGATTTCATTATGAACCACCTAAAATTGTGGTCTATATTACCAACAACCTTATGTATAATATTTTTTGAAAAACTTATTTGTTTGTTTTGTATAATGTCCTTTTCAGTTTTTTTATTTTTATTTTTACTTCCATATCATTTTCATATAATAATTAATTTTACACTTCAAGATCAATTCCACAAGGTTGTATAGTTTACACTTCAAAACAATATCTTCTTTACAAGCAAAAACGTTGGTTGTGGAATTTAGCAAGTTGGAAGTTAAACAAGGCCATATGATGTTAATTTTGGTTTTGTTAAATAATTTTGGGAGGATATTCAAGCAGTTTTTTTTGAAATTTTTGCATGAGTCTCACGAGAATGGAAGATAAGTGAAAGGTACAAATTGTACTTTTATAGCTTTAATGCCAAAGAAAGATAATCCCTAAAATTTATCACATTTTAGGCTTATATATTTTAGTTGGTTGTAATTATAAAGTTATATCTGAAATGTTGGCTAATAGATTGTGCCAAGTGATTGGTTATCTCATATATGAATCTCAACCCTTTGGTGTTAAAGGAAGACATATTTTGGATGAGAACTATTATCACCTTCTTATTTCTTTTAGCAGCTGATGGTTTCAATCAGGGGCGAATCTTAGTTATGACAGGGGGAGACCATGGACGCCCCAAAATTTTCTTCTTCGATAAAAATAGGTATACCTACAATAATATGTATCTATAATATATGATATATACAACCAATGTCTCGCTATTAACATTAAATTGTGGAGTAGCTTAGTTGTAATGTTTATTTTCATAAACCTCTTGTCTTGGGTTCAAGTCTTTATGATAAGATTTGAATGCTTCGATTGGAGCTAATTGGTTGTAATCTCTTACGGATACATTCAAGACCTCTGCAAACTTTTCCATTTGATTGGAGGGTTCAAGTCTTCATGATAAGATTTGAATGCTTCGATTGGAGCTAATTGATTAGAATCTCTTACGGATACGTTCAAGAGTTTAGCAAATTCTTCTATTTGATTGGAAAGGAGATTCAATATGTGCTGAACTTCTTGAAGAGAAGTCATGACTTCAAGTTGTTCAAGAAAAATGTCATTGACCATAAAGACTACTTTAGAGAAAGGAATGTCTTTCTTTTCTTAAGAAGAAGACACCTACCTTTTTTTAGTTATAGAGGACCCAAAATCCACTACATAAAGTTTGAAAGGACTTAAAAGAAATTAACAACAACAGAAAGAGAATGTGAGTGAATTGAGTGACAATGAGATGAAATGAAAGAAAATGAGATATAAATAGCCAAAGTTGAGTGAAGATGAGAATGTAATTGAGGATGACACTTCAAAAACAAAAGGGTAATTATGAGAGGGTGAGAAAATTAACGGGTGAGAAGAAACCTTACGCATAATAATTTGTTAGACATTTATGATACATACAAAAATAAAAGGTTCGAGACGTTGAAGAGAAGAGAAATAGATCAAGACAGAGAAGTAAAAGAATCATAAATATAAACTTAAATAAAATTATTTTAAACAGTTTATGTCGCGTCCGGTTTGTATGCGAAAAATGAGTCACCGTCAATTTTATTTATTTATTTTTAAAATTAGATAAAATTTAAAACAAAGTTCTTGACCAAAAAACATATTTGGGAGTCAAATACGAATAGAAAAAGTAATATTACCCTACATCGTCCGTTAAAACGGTTACATTATAATTACTTGTATACAAATTGTTTATTTATTTTATCTCTAAAAGAATAATAAAAAGGAAAATAGACTATCTACATTAATAAAAGAAGAAAAAATATATTTTTATTAGTTAGGTTTGACAAGAGAAAAATCTTATTCCAACGTATTCTTCATGTGCAATAGGAAAATCAAAACACATATAGTTCTCGGATAGAAAATATATATATGTTATTATTACTCTATTTTATTTATTTTTTTATTATAATAATTATTATGTACATATCCAAAATAATAATAATAATAATAATAATAATAATAACAAAAAAAAAGAGGTGAGATGTCTCATCACATATTGTATCTTCTTATTTTGTTTTAAAGTAAGGAAAAATTGATTTTTATTAGAAAACATCGTGACATGACGATATGTGAACAAAACAAATGGACGTGATGGTGAAACAACCTCTTAAAAGATTTGCTCGTGTGTTGTCGGATCTATCGCGACACAGACACCACAAATGATTGGTGGTGAGTGATGTGGTGATGCGAACGAGGATGAATTTCATCTGGCGTAGCGAACATTAATTCTAATACTAATGGAAAAACTATTTATTTGTTGTTATGATTTTTTTTGAATTATTTGATAAAGACGTGATGAGTTTTTTGTTATGTGAAATTTGTTTTCTTAGTGATTGGTTTATAAACATCAATTAATTATTATTTTTTTTTTCGTATTTTTTGTTGCAAAAAAAACAATTTTAGGAACATATAACTTTAGAAAAATGAAAGCTTTAAATATTAGTTTTTTTTTTGCATAAACAGAAAAAGAAAAGAAAAACAAGAACATTTTTTAAAGGGATGCAATACAAAGACTTATAAAAAGAAAATTAGAGAAATAACACGAAAGTGATGTCTTACTACTGAATTGGTTTTGCTGGACTGATTTTTCCAAGACTACATTATAACTGTAATACTTATTACAAAAAAACTGTAAAAATAAAAATCGATTTAGATAAAATCTTAAAAGTTTTCTAAACCAGTTATATTAATTGTAAGCTACATATAAGGTTTGAACAGTAAATTATTAATACATAATACACTAAATCTCTGCATTAACACTCTCTTCAAAGAATGTTTTTCTTCTTTATTATTCAGTCTACCATTTAGATAAAAAGTTTTATACTCGACAACTTTCTTCCTAACTTTTCACAGTACCCTAAATAAAAGGAGACCCATAATTTATTTGGATGTAGCTTTCTCTAAATATAAAGATGGAGATATAATATTCTAAAGATATACATATTTGATAAAATTATAGATGTTTCAACCCATATTTAATCTTATCCTCATACTACACCCCTCTTACTGGATATTCAGACAAAAAGAGACCTAAGCTTCTCAAAGTTGTCTCTTACTACTAATTTGTACTCAAGGTTCTTGTAAGAGAGGAAGACATTTGAATCCAAGGTTTACACGTTTTGATCTTAAAATGAACCATGTGAATCATCTTGTTGTTGACTGTAAGTCACACATGTAATGAATATGAAATTTATTAACTTTTCTACATTGTACTTGAGTCGTCCATATTATCATAAAGATCTGTAAGTCTTTCTAAGAGTACTAAGAAAATGATCATTTAAGAAGATGAAAATTCACTATGCCAGAAATGGTATTTTACAGCGCTTTTTTTAAGCCATTTACAGCGCTTTTTCAAAAAATTAAGCGCTGTAGTATCCAGCGCTGTAAAAAGATACAACAGCGCTCTTTAAAATAAAAAAAGCGCTGTAAATCTCTTCTAAAAACACATTGTTTGTTATATTAGTTTTACAACGCTTTTTAAAAAAAACGATGTAATAGGTGCATTCCTTTATTTCAATTAGATCTCTTTTTGGGATTATAGCAACAATCTCCTTCATAAATCGCAATATACAGTATCCGCAGTCCATGTTGTTAGTTTGATGAGAGGACTATAAAATAAAACATATAAGTCAATAAATATTTGTGCATTGATTGTTAATGAAATTTTAAGTGCAATATATTTCAAACCTTTATTGGAATTCATGTGATTTATTTGATTTTTGCTTCGACACTGTAGCACCCATTTGAGCTCGGAAAACTTGTAAAGCATTATCAAATAAATGTGATTATTAGCATTAACAAACACATTATATATATATATATATATATATATATATATATATATAAATATGTATGTATGTAAGAAATAAATGAATAAATGAATACAATACCTGAAGAGTACGAAGAAATATGTAGGGTTCATAGAGTTACGGTTTCGTTTAAGAAGGAACAGCGAGAATGCGCAGAAATACGAACGGTTCGTAGGACAAAGTAGGGTTCACAATGAGAATAGTACGTAATAATGTTCGTAGGGATAGTAACAAATATGGAGATGATTTGCAATGGAGATGACTAACAATATTGTTCGTAGGGACAGTAGGGTTCGCAATGAGAAGGATAATGAAGAGAAGAAGGACACTGAAACGTAGTGAAGTTTATGTAATAAAGAGGAAACTGAAACGATTTACCTTTTACAGTGCTTTTTTAAAAGCCTTTTACAGCGCTTTTCCAAAAAGCGCTCTAATAGGTCCTTTAATTATGTGAAAGTGCAAGTCTTTTACAGCGCTTGTCAAAAAAAAAAGCGTTGTAAAAGACCTTCTTATTTTTTGTTTAAAGTCTTTTACAACGCTTTTCCAAAAAGCGCTCTAATAGGTCTTTTAATTATGTGAAAGCACAAGTCTTTTACAGCGCCTTTTTTATAGCGCTTGTCAAAAAAGTGCTGTAAAAGACCTTATTTTTTTTAAAAACCTTTTACAACGCTTTTCCAAAAAGCGCTCTAATAGGTTCTTTAATTATGTGAAAACACAAGTCTTTTACAGCACTTTTTTTACAGCGCTTGTCAAATAAAGCGCTGTAAAAGACCTTCTTATTTTTTTTAAAAGCCTTTTACAACGCTTTTCCAAAAAGCGCTCTAATAGGTCCTTTAATTATGTGAAAGCACAAGTCTTTTACAACGCTTTTTTTACAGCACTTGTCAAAAAAGCGCTGTAAAAGACCTTTTTATTTTTTTTAAAAGTCTTTTACAGCGCTTTTCCAAAAAGCGCTCTAATAGGTCCTTTCCAAAAAGCCTTTTACAACGATTTTTTTACAGCGTTTGTCAAAAAAGCGTTGTTGTATCCTTCGTTATTTTTAAAATATCATACAACAGCGCTTGTATTTAATAAATGCTATAAAAGACGCGCTATAAAATGTCATTTTTGGCGTAGTGATTTAACAAAGAATGAGAGAAATAACTAGTTTTCCTAAGAGACTTCAACTTGAAAATGTTTAAATGTAAAAAGATTTTGGCGACAAGAGGAGATTGGTTTTTGAAAAACATTTGCTACATGAGGACATTTAAATAGGCAAGGTAAACGTAGAAACCAATACATGGTTTTATCCAGCAGTAAATACTGTTGGAATTTGAGTTTCAAAAACTATTTAAAAGTCACAATTTATGCCACCGAAGATATTACTGGGTTGAGTCGCGGACTAGGTCGCTCTCTTTAAGACGTTTCGTGGCACTGCTCAAATTGTGCAAGACAGACTATCAACCACGAAGTCCCCAGGATAAAACAGCCCAGATTATTGTATCGGAGTTCTACTGCACTGTAGAAAACCGTTCTAGAATTACACCATCAATATGACACTTAAAGCCACTCTTAATATGACGGTTAAAGTCACTCTCAATATGACGATTAAAGTCATTCACAATACGGTACAACGACCACTCATAACTACGACATAACAACCGCTCTTAAAATAAAGGGACTACGACAACGACAACTCTAAAAAACAAAGGGACTACGGCATTACAACCGCTCTAAAAAACGAAGGGACTACGGTATAACAACCGTTCTAAAAAATGAAGGGACTACGGTATAACAACCGCTCTAAAAAATGAAGGGACTACGGTATAATAACCGCTCTAAAAACCGAAGGGACTGCGGTATAATAACCGCTCTAAAAAACCGAAGGGACTACGGTATAATAACCGCTCTAAAAAACTGAAGGGGACAGAAAGAAAGGGGAGAAGTGGCTCGAAATTTGGCAAGCAGAATATAAGAGGGAGAAAAGAGAAAGTTAGGAAAAGCATCCAACTTTGGTGTGCTTTTCACAATAGTTTGATGCTCATTATATAGTGATGGAGGTAAACTCACATTTCTTTTCTAAGCAATGTGGGACTTTAGTATGTATAGTTTTGAAACTACTCAAAATACTAGAGTTTTCCAATGTGGGATTTCCAAATTATTTCTTTTCAATGTGGGACTTAACAAGTTTTTTTCCTCTTAAATTTACAATAAAAATTTCTTTCCAATGTGGGACTTCAACAAATTATTAAATTCACACTATAACATACTTTTTTTTCCAACAATCCCCCACTTGAATTTAGAAAAATGTTTCTAAAATAGCGTCAAACGCTTCTATAAGATCGTGCATAAACAGATGTGTCTCTTGACTTGAACCTTTGCATAGTAAGTAAGATTCAGATTCAACAAGAGTGATTCGTAGTCTTGAACTCTATCTCTAACATCAAACCCACACACAACCTTTTCATAGGGTGTATTCTCAAAAGCCCGTGCATTAATGGTCCTACACGTGTATCCCAGTATAGTGAACGCTCTAGGAATTCTGCCTCGAAATTCCATAGGAAGCGGCCCCACTTCCACATTCACATAAGTGAGTCTATCAAGAGTTCTCATGTAGCTAGGTACTTCCTCCAAGTAGAGTATAGATCTCATTAAGAGTTTCTATTACCTCATCCTATCATCGCTTCAGGAATCATGCTTCTCTAATTTATAATAGCATGTTCATCTCATATCACTCCACGACTTGTTATTACCCATTGAACCTAATTCTTGGGATCTCCAGTCTTTTAGGTTGGGTTACCATCATGAGTCAGTCTATTTTTTGATGTATTTATGACTTTCTCTGTAGCTAAATCCTTTCGTAAAAGGATTTGCTAAATTCTCATCAGTGCATACATGATCCACTATAACAACACATTTAGTAAATAACTTTCTAACAATGTTGTGCTTACGACAAATTTGTCGTCTCTTATCGTTGTAATAACGATTCTCAATCTTCCCAACAGCCGTTGTACTATCGCAATGGAGCAACACATTTGTCATAGGTTTTTCCCATATAGGGATCTCTGCTAGCAAGCATCTCAACCAGCTTGCTTCTTCACTAGCAGTAGCTAGTACTATCATTTCAGACTCCATAATGGACTGAGCCAATATCGTATGTTCTTTGATTTCCAAGATACAATACCACTGACTATATTAAAATATAGTCATCAATTGCTTTGGAGTCATCTGATAAGACGTTCCAATCAGCAACATTATATCCTTCAAGGACTATAGGAAATCTTTGATAATGTAATCCGAGACTTATGGTCCTTTTCAGGTATCTCATGACTCTTTCCATAGCGTGCCAATGCTCCATACTAGGTCTACTAGTAAACCTGCACAACAATCCCACAACATAGGCAATGTCGGGTCTAGTACAATCAGTGGCATATCTGAGGCTGCCAATGATGCTCGCATATTCAGTTTGTCTAACACCTTCACCAGTGTTCTTGAAAAGTTTCACACTTGGATCGTATGCTGTGCAAGCAGGTTTACAGTCAAAGTAATTATATTTCTTTAGGATATTTTCAACATAGTGAGATTGATCCAAAGAAATTCCTTTTTCTGACCTAATAATCTTGATTCCCAAGATTACATTTGTTTCTCCGAGGTCTTTCATATCAAAGTTGTTACACAACAATGATTTCAAAATATTATAGCATGAAAATTTGAATCAAATATGAGTTTGTCGTCTACATAGAGACATATGAGAAGGTATAAAAGAAACAGTTACCAATCGATTTCGCACTTACTTTTCTGCAAATTTTCTCAAATCTCTCTGCTATCTCTCACAACCTTCTTCCTCCAAATCATCTCTGATACATCTCTGTTTTCAAATACTCTTCACTACTACAATGGCTCGTGTGAAACAAACCAATCCTAGAACACCATCACCTTCAGTTTCTTCATCTTCTAGTGGGCGAACACCATCCCCCCCACCAACTTCAACATGGGTTCCCATTCCTACCCATAAAATACTCGTCAAAGACAAAGGAAAGGCTATAGCTGTTGATCAGGGGAAGTCAAAGAAACGAAAAGAGCCCCCAACTGAGAAACTAATGGCTGATGCCATGAAAGACATTGCTCCTAAAAAGAAAAAACATATTCCTTCCCCTAAACCCAAGAAAGCTCAACCTCCAAAGGATAAACAAGTTGAAGATTCCGAACTCCCACCTGCTTTTCTTAAAAGGAAAATCCATGAAGCACATTTTATGGATTTTGCGTACTTTGATTCAAATGGTTTCACTTTCCAAGACCATCTAAGGTTTCATGGACTAGAAGGCTTTATTTCTTGCTCCTTAGACACTTATCCGCATCTTATTCAATCATTCTATTCAACATTTACAATCACTGACACTGGCTTCAAGGCAAAAGTTAAAGGAAAGAAAATTTCCATGACTTTTGAAGAGTTCTCAAAACTGTCGGGAGTGCCATTTCATGGAAAATCAATTAATGGAAGCTTTGAAGTCGAGTCTGCTGATGAAGGCTGGGAAGCTTCACTTGATAGACACACAGTTGTGCAGGACCTGATGGTCGATGGCTTCGTGGAAACGATTTCACTGCCAATCGGCCAAATGAAGGTCCATCATCGAATGCTTATGTACACCTTGACCCGGATGCTCGTACCCCGATCCGGAAACCATGTCGTCGTCCAAAAGCTGGACATAATTCTGTTGTGGGGTCTGTCCAAAGAGCTCAAGATGAGCTGGACATGGATAGTGCTGAAGCACATGATGGAAGCATCACAAGGCAAGCTGGTGCTTCCCTATCCATAGTTAATCACCAAGATTCTGAGACATTTTAAAGTGTCAATTGTCAATGAAGAATCTTCGAAGACCGCCCTCTCTTTTGGAGAAGCAATTGTTAATCAAATGCAATTGAAGAGGGTGAATGGTATCTGGATTAGACTGCAGCCAAATGCTGAACCAGCTCAACCAATTATGGAACTAGGTGCGCCTGTTGCAGCCAATGCTGAGCTCTTAGCCAAGCTTCTAGAGTTTATGGAAACTCAAGCAGCTCACAACGCTAAAGTAGAAGCTTCCAATGCAAAAATGGAAGCAGCTCTGAGCAAGCTCCAAGAGAATCCACACACGGTTGCACAGGACGTCGCTGCAATCCAAGAACATCTAGGCCTTAAACTATCTTTTAGCGATGTTGCTGAGATTGACCGACAAGAAACAGTAGAACCAAATCCCACACCCTTAGATAGTCTTGTACCTCATGGTGAGGAGACACCTGCTGAGGATAATACAGCGGTCTCTACCTCTCCCTTAGCTAATAATGAGGAACAACCCAGTTTAGGTGATTAGGATTTTAGGTTCTGTGTTGATTTGTAATGTTTTTGGTATTGTTGTGTACTATTCTATTTTTTAATGAATCGCATTTCTTCATATTCTCGCTTTTGTTACCTTTTTGCATTCAATAACAAAAGGGGAGAAAATGTACGAATTTAAACTTGTGTGTGTGAATTCTGTTTCAATATCATATGCTGTTATGTTCTTACACCTTATGCTACCTGATACCTTATGCTATGCACTGATGCACTGATTTCAGTCCTGAAACCAGTTGCTATATGCTATTGTTTTTTATAACAGCCCTGATACTAGTTATTTCTGCTCTGATACCATTTCTTTTTACCTGCATGTATTAGTTCTGATACCAGTTGTTGACTTGTATGTGCTAACATCATTACTAATCAAGTGCTGATACCGCTGCTGATAAATGTTATAACTCTAATTGCTGCTAATATTGTTTACAGCTCTGATACTATATTACTGAAATAAAAACTTGTATAGCTCTAATATTCTGATAGTGATCATAGTACTCTAATACTCTAATGCTTTGCATGTGTGTTGTGCTGTTGCAACTTAAATGAATCATGCATGCAAAAACTCAGGGGGAGCCTTTAAATAACTGTAATTATATTGTTAAACCTTGAAATGTATAACTCAAGTTAAAATTGTATGTTTGTCACTTAAGCAAAAAGGGGGAGATTGTTGGACATAAGTCCCCTTGATTATGATTTTGACATAGTTAACAAACATACAATGTTCATGCATTATTTGATAAAACTAACAGTTTGAATCCAGATACATTTCAGGAAAAGCAAGCAAACACTATACACTTGGACACAAGCTTGGAACACAAGGAATCAAGCAAAAAATAGAGAATGTGCTGAAGAAAGATGCAATTTCATCTAGTGTCATTAGTGTTTGTAGTATTTACTTGTTAGACTTAATCAATATGATTTCATGCATAAGCATTTGCCAAGTTAAAAATGAATCCTAAAATGAACAATTAACCAAATCGATTAGCTAATCCATTGATGTATCCATTGGGCAATCGATTGCTTGACTCAGAATTAGAGTTTCCACTAAGTCAATCGATGCTTTAAAGAACTTTGGTGTAAACTGAACTCTGGGTTAACTCAATCGATTGGACAATCGATTAGTACATCCATGGAGAAATCGATTTGTGACTTACAGAGCCAAGCTAAAAACCATGCAAATCGATTCAGAAAAGTCTTTTTCATCAGACTTGGCCTCTGTAACCAACCAATCGATTGGACAATCGATTGGAACATCAATTGTAAAATCGATTTATTAAATCACAGAAACAACCACTTATTGACACAATCGATTGGCAAATCGATTGTGCAAGTGTTTTTAATCAGTCTGTGCCCCTGTGATCAATCAAATCGATTGAGACATCAGTGGAAAGTTGTTTCTTAACTTGCAAGACATATTCTAATTGATTAGGTAATCGATTGTATAAATGACATATTTAAATCATACATCAGAAACATATTCGTAGTCGATTGGCAAATCAAGGTTTTCTAAATAGCTAAGTCACTGTAACAATTCTAATCGATTGGTAAATCGATTGGAATAAAATAGCTGAATCATTGTGACCAAGCAGATCGATTGACGAATCGATTAGTGCAAAATAACTGGAGTCTGTTTCTGATTTAAGCATTAAAAGAATCGATTGGCAAATCGATTCAGTCATTTGTTTTCAAGAATCAATAAAAACAAGAAACACGATAATCGATTGGGCAATCGATTGTGTTGTTTTAAACTGTTATAAAATCAATTGAGTAATCGATTTAACCTGTGTTTTTCTTAAACATATATAAGCTGACTCATAACCGTTTTTCTTAGAACTTTTGAAACCACTTTTGATAGAACTTGAAAAATAACGTTCATAACCTTTGATATAACTTTTGAATCTCTTTGAACACACGTTCTTCATAACACCTTGAGAAAAAGAATTGAAAACACACACTAAACACTATCTCGACAAATCCTTATTGTGTGTATTTCATAGTTTGATTGAGTCGCATTCATTGATAGATCTTTGATATTCAGTTATCTTTGTAAACAAAATATTGTAACGAAAATCTGTAAAAATCCAGTATAGAAACTGGTAACTATCTTGGTTGAAGAAGGAGTTCATCAACAAGAAGTTTCATTGTCATCTTGGGAGAGCTTGTTGAGTAGCTTGAGGGATACAGTGGGTGTGCAATAGAAGTGAGAGAGAGTTTTAAGATGGATAGGCTTGGAGGGTTGGACAATCTATAAAACACTCTAGAAGATTCTATTGGAAAATGCCGAAATCGGTTTGATTTCGGGACTGGATGTAGGCTGTCACATCGACGACCGAACCAGTATAAAATCTGGGTGCACTATCTTCTAACCCTTTATCTTTATCTTAATATGTCATGTATGATTAATCTTGTATGCATATGTTAGCAAAATTCTGTCTTGACTAATATTGATTGAATGGTTGAATTGGCATGTTTGTATCTTGATTAAATTGTTGAACAGTTAATGCATCTGTTGCACTCTCTATTAGACAATACTTGTGATTGTGAATTTTTCGTTTAGGAATAATCCTTGGGACTGTGGTTAATAACTTGGTTAATAAAATTGTATTTGTTAAACTGATTAGAAATCTTGTTAGAATAGCATAAACACTTCATATAAATTTAGTAAATTGAGGTAAATATTCCTTACACAATGTTGTTTGACATGAATCACATCAGATGAAGAGATTTGAACAACTAGAGGTACAAAGCTTTGGAGGTTTCACGTCACATGATAAAAATGCTTCTTCCAGATGATAGACGACCAAATGGTTCATAGTGCTTTAGTTTATCAACTCAGTTAACAAACACATGATTGGTATTCATATTAAATTTTACCAAAGACACCAGTGTGTATCCTATAATATTTACTTTGGCGATATACTCCAACATTCCAGCATTCAACTTTTTTAATTGATCTATTAAGTGCAGACTGTCATATATTAGAACTTCTTCTAACAAGGTAATTGCTCATCAAACACACAATATAGTTTTACTGAAGTTTCAATAAACCTCTCCCAATTTTAGTTAGAAAAAAATGTTGCAATGCTTCGTCATTTTACTACGATTTTGAACCAACCTTTCTGTTGTTAATCTAAAGCTTCTTTACAACATTAAACGTGTTTCACTTTTAGTCTCTTAATTCTCCTCATTGCTTAACTTACTCTTTATTGAAGCATTTAAGTTTTACCAGGTTAGTCATTGAATAATTTAAAAAATGCAAACAAAAGTTTTGATAGTTGGTAATTAATTTTCAATTGAATTTCTAACTACAATATAGACTGACCACATGTTGAAAAGTAACTTTGGTAAACTAGAATACAGTTTTACGTACATAATTGGACTAAAACTTTTTATAGTGTTCAATGAACACATCTATGTTACTTCTCCATTTCAGATCTTCTCTTTGAGTGTTTTATATTTAACACGAGTAACAAAATTTAAAAATTTTAAATTTGACTATTGTTATAAGACAAAATTATCATTAAAAATAGATTATTTACTAATGCATTTTATCTATTGCCTAATAGCAATTTCACTCTTTAACAAACTATTTTTGTCAATCCATGGTTTTGAAGGAAAAAGAAATAAAACAAATTATTGATTTAAAATTCAAAACGGTTTGAAAATAGGATTTAACCAAAAACACAAATCAAATCAAACCATCGAACTATTTTTTCAATAGTAAAGAATCTTTACTCTTACATGATAAAATGCTCAATCAAGAGGTTAAACTTTGTTACCAATTAAAGATAATGGAAAAAATCAACAAGGGAATTTGAATTTTGTTTTCCATTTTTAAAAATATTTCTTTTTACATACTTAGTTGTGTTCTTTATCAAAACATCTCGCTATTATTATAAACCATCTTATATATTAGTAGAAGATGAATCATAAAGAACTAGTCAAATTAAAGAGATGAGATAGAAGGGCACAAGTATTTTTATATTAGTTCACAATAAATTGTTGTTAAATCTAGTCTTCCCCTATGGATATATTTTGCTTCAGTACAATTGATGATTTAATCCACTTTAATCCAATAGCAAACAAGTATTCTTTACTTTTCATGTTCAGGCTTTGAGTATTCTTCTTCTGACTCTCCAGGTTGTACCACTAAAACTTTTCTAGTCTTCACAACATTATGAAAAATTGTCATTCAGGATTACAATATTGTTACACCTTTTTACGTAATTCTTATGAGTTAAAAAGTTGTTTCCATAATTGGATTTGCGTACATTAAATTCAAGTATGTGTTGGAATTGACACGTAATCTTTAGAAGGATTTTTACTTTCATTGATAGGATAGTACAATTCAATCTTATATCAATTCACATGTATAAAACTACTTGATTAATTTACACCAGTTTCTAATAATTCTCACTAGAGAGGCTTTTTCACTCAATCCTTCTTTTAATGTGTTCAAGCCCTTTTTTAGTTATCATAGCAAATTCCTCTGGATTCAACAAGCTCTTTCAAGCCTTCGACGAAAAACTTGGGTTGTAAAACTACAAGAATATATTTCTTTGTTAACCCATGAAATACCATGGGGATAGAAGAGAAGAAAGAAAAAGCTTGTCTCATATGGTAAGGTGTGATTTAAATAGGAAAGAAAAAATATTTCATATTGTCCACTTATCCGTATGAGACTTCTAGTTTTGAAACTTTTGAAGTATTCTAAAGTATCCATCACTAGACTTCATTTGAACCCTAACTTTGAACTTCATTTTTTCCTCATTCCTCAAAGCTCACGATCATTCTCTTTTTCTTCCTCTCAAAGCCCACTCTTTTTCCTTTTTCTCTCTTTCTCTCGACCATTTCTTCTCTCCATCTCTAATATTTCTTTGTTTTCTCTCTTAGTCTAATAGAAAAAGGGAATGAATAATTAAAGGGGTGGAGAGTGCATGTGATGTTATAGGAGAAATTTGAATTGGTTGAGTGTGTATGTATTTTTGTGTTATAATCAAAAGAGATGGGAGATTGATTGATTCAAGTGGATGAGTGAAGTTTCAAGTTCAGTGGATTATGGGACAAAATAGTACATGACATACTTTTTGTATTGTACGATATTTGATAGACAATAGAAAACACACAAAAAGTAATGTAAAATTTACTATAATATTCTTTATGATTTGTCTAAACATGTATGCCCATGAATATTAATTGGGGAGAGAGAGGGAGAGAGAAGAGCTAGAAAAGAGAGAGATTGAGATGAAATATAGTAAAAGTGAAAGAGAAGATAGAGATAGATAAATGGATAGATGAAATGGTAGAGAAAGATGGAGATAAGAGATAGATAGTCAATCACAAAGAGACATGGGAGAAAGAAACCAAGAGATGAGATAGAATAATGGAGAAGGGGTGTCAGAGATAGAGAGATATGAGATAGAGCAATAGAGAACGGGTGCGAGAGATAGAGAGATATGAGAGAGAGCAACTGAGAGAAAATATAGGGGATATATATATATATATATATATATATATATATATATATATATATATATATAAGAGATTAAGGTGAAAATGTGTTTTTCTAGAAGAAAATAAAAGAGAATTTTAGTATTTTAGGTCAAAAAGACCAAAAGTTGTTTCATGGTTGAGTTAGGGACAAAAATTACCGCTTTTGTCCGGTCCCTTATGAAGAGTGAAAAGCACAAGATATGAGAGTTTGAATTGTGTTTTGTTAAAGTAAAAATATTTTTCTCAAAAAAAGTTACTTATTGAAAAGCATAATAAATCAATAGAAAGTAAAGAGATAGAAAAGATAGTTAAATTCAATCCCTTCACAATTAAGGATTTAATTAACTAAATCCATTGATTTATCACAAGTCAATTGGAATACCTACTAGTCAAACTAATTGTGTTCTACTTTTCTCAACCTTCATAGTTAATATAGTCAATTAGTTGAAGACAACAACAACTTTTCTACTAATACTCCAAACAAAATAAATCTTTTTATAAAACCTTAAGGAATTAATGTGGATACTTATATAGAGATAATGAAATCCTTAAGAGATAAATGGTAGTAAATTAATTTTTAAGATTGGGATTGTTACAGTTTTTAATGAAACTAAAGTTGTTTTGTTTTTTTTCTCCATAATGAAAATCACATTTAAAAAAAATTAAAAAAGTAAATCAACAATAAATTATAATTTAGATGTACAAACAGATGAAAACTCTTAAAAGTGAATTTTTTTTTAAAAGGTAACAAAGGAGCCCTTATTAAAAAGCCATCATTACATAAAGAAAGTGGAAATGAGTGCCACACAAGCCATAAATAGAAAAATTAAAAACAATAACCAAGGAGTGCTGGTAGTTGTAGAAAAATACATAAAATTTGGAACGTCGCGCCTTGGATTGCTTGTAGTTGGAAAAAAAAAAAAACCTAAAATTTGGGAACGAAAATTCATTATTTTTTAAGGGTTTTATTCTTCTCTCTTAACATTTGGTTGATTTTTTATATGCCAATCAATAAATAAGCTGTCTTATCCGATATTTATATTTGATGGATTTTGTGATTAAAATATATATATATATATATTTTTTTTACTGTGTCTTAGTTCTATAATTTAGTTTTATTTTGAATACTTATTGTGACATGTTTTAATCAATTGACTAGTAATTGACTATCATTAATTGGTCAATCTATAATTGGAAATAAAATTTTTATATGATGAAACATAGATGCTACTAATCTTTCAACAATTTAACTTCTATATTATTATACTTTGTCTATTTTTTTTATATATATATTTTTTTTGTATGATCATTCAAACAATTAATTTAGAGAAACAAATATTACATTTAATATTCAAAATTTATTAATAATTTTAGAAGAAAAATTGATAATTAAGGGACAAATAAAGATTTATATAACATTAGAATTTATGAAAGTTATAAGTGAAACCATCTTCTCAACATTGGATTTTCACTTTTGTGTTTTTAGTCTCAATTTAATTCTTACGCTTTCGTTACTATGAACCAACCATAATTTTGATTAGTCTAACTATTATAAAGTCATCATTTGTACTACTTAGCAAACTCTTACCCTTACAGATGTTGAGTAACAATAAGGCTTCACAATTTTGTCCTTAGTAAAAAAGGTTTCAGCAAATAAAAAGGTGTGTATTGTTTATAAACTATGATTAGTCTCGACTATTAAACAATGTGAGAATTTTTGGTGTATAAAAAAAATAGTCCCCCATTCGAAGCTAAGGGTCAGCCTTTGACATAGGTTCGACCCTTATTAAGTTCGCCAAATTAATGTGACCTTAAGCCACATTTCTGATGTATTATCAGCTTTGGGTTTTGTACGTAAGAGTTCACGGTTTTGTCTTAAGCCACATTTCACATTTCTGATGTATTATCAGCTTTGGGTTTTGACAGACATAAATGTTTCAATGAATAAAGTGATGCAAATATTATTATAAACTATCATTTACTTTGATTCTTCTGTGTATAAGAACCGTAATGAAATGTTCAATTTCTTTTGAGAAATAAAAAAGATGTTTATTACAACTCATTTCTTTTTATAGGCAAGTGATCTTTGGAAATCAATATTATTACATTTCAATTCATTGCCAATACTTACAAAAGAAAATGTCGATTTGGATCTCAACTTGACAGGTTTGTATGGATCCTTTGATTATGAATCCATTTTCTAAAAGATTTAGCTTTTGAGCTTTGGTAGTCCACAAGATCCTTTTGATGACCTATATTTAAAAGATATTTACATGATATGATCAACCTTATGGCACCATAAATTTATTGAGGTAAATAAGAAAAATAAATAAAATAAAATTATGAGGGGACATAAACCAAAATTCATGCAAAATAAACAAGAATTTAAATTTAAAATTAAATATTCTATTCTTTCTCAAGTTATACCTATTTAGACATAACCCACTTTGAAATTAGAATTATCTGTTTTAGGGAGAAACTCATTCTCTAAGTCGTCATCCTCATCTCCTCGAAGTTTACTTGAGATAAATTAATGGAGGTAGATGAAGAGAAGTAATTGATGGAGATGATCCAACTTCCTTTGCGAGTAGTTTTTGCAGCAGTTGCATGTAACATTAGTTTTACTTTTGAAGCAATTGTTAATTATTTGTCAAACTAGTTAATGGAGGACGAAAATTGCTATAAGTGAATCAAATTCGGTTTGACTATGTTGTTGAAGAACCTAAATGCAATTTATCCAGTGTCAGTTTCCATTGCTAAAGATAAATGTTAGTTTTTTTTTTGTCTGGTAATGTAGTTTATTTTCTTCATCCTGTTAAGAAATGCTGTTCCCTGCTATGCAGAAAAACTGTATTTTATAAATTTTGATAACAATATATTGTATTGTGTGACATTTGTGTAATTCAGTTTACCTTCAAATCATGTTGAACTAGTATGTTCAATTTAAATTTCAAAAGATAGAACAAACAACAAACTACAAGGCACTCAAAAGATAAATAAAACAAACAAAAAGACCAACATCACATAATGAAGTCACAACTCACAACTATATTCCATTCTCAAGTAAAATGTGCCAAGTAGGCAAGTACCATCAAAAGACATGACTATATATAACTATAAAACTATATAACTATTTATATATAACTTGTAAGTTTCCAATTTCAATCGGTTCATTTTGTTCTTCTAATCAAAACCAGCTCAAAACCACACTACCAGTTCTTTACAGCTAATCACATTCGTCACAAGTAACACGGAGGGTCAACCTTCCATGCCGTAGTCGCCTGCAGGCTGGTATAAGTTAAAGCTCTCAGATGCTTCTATTTTTCCAGTAAGATAGTCGCTACTCCCTGCAAAAATTAATATGCCATGCAACAAAAGTCTTGATTGTCACCAAGTAAAAGTAGAAAGTAACCAAACTCCATGTTCTAGTTAAATTGAATCACCAAAAGGAAAAAATAACATTCATCAAAATGGAATATGCCATGTCGTCTAAACATGGATGAAAATGTGTGGTTTGCACAACTATGTTAATGAAAATTATAGCAAGACCTATAAATAATGATATAATACATGGGGAAAATGCTCAAATGTATGAAACTAATAATAAAAATACTTCTACATTGTTAGACATGGAAGGAAATTCTCCTACAATTACTGTTTCTTTTGTTTACTTTTCATTCTTCTAAAGTGTTGACATAAGGACTGTTTGTAGGAACAAAGGGAATTTTTCTTACAGTTTCACTTTCTTTTGTTTACTTCATCCTTTCGAAGTGTTCTGAGTTAAGGGGTGTTTGGGAAAAAAATTTAGAGCTTACTCAGGCTGATAGTATGATATAATCACTTAAATAATAAAGACCCCTAAGTATCTCTCATAAATTAAATCTAGTGAACAAGAATTCATTTACATAACTTCTCAAGAAACAATGATAAAAAAGAAACACTAAATCTCTTGCAATACCTGATTTTATTTTTGTTAATTAGTAGCTTCTTGTAATGTCTCAATATTTTCATAAGCTCACTCATTTTAACTTTTCCAAAAGATATTCAAAAGCTTATAAAAACTTTTTTGCCTGTTAAAAACCATGAACATATTTTAATTGAGAAGTTCTAATAAGTTAGAAACTAATCTAAATTGGGCCGTTCATAACAGCAGTGTTGTCGATGACCATTGGTGGAAGGCCACAAATCCTCCATATAAACACACTAGTAGCGGGAGTTCCTTCACAAATTGCCTACGGCGATTGTAAAAATTCTGCCACGGCTGCACCATGGCCACCATTTAACAACACTGAGAACAAGACTCCACATTAACTCATTAAGCTTGAGAAAAGCATAATAAGAATAACTTGTGTAGCAACAGTATTTCAGATTGAAGGCGTCTCCAATGTCCAACATATGTCAGTGACTGACACCGATACAACAACCACACATGTAGTTTCATTCAATTTCTTTCATTTTTCAAAATATTATTCGTGTCAATGTCATGTTCGGTATTTGTGCCTATGTCATTGCTTCTCAGAGAAGAACATAATATTATACAAAATAACTCAATTACTTATTGAAGTCAGCTTTGAGAATGGTATAATTTAGCTTACCAGGACTAACTTCTATCTAATCACATTCTTAAAATACTAATCATACATACAAACATCGAAACATGTTAAGGAAGAAGGCACGATATAAGTAAGCAACATACTTGAGTTTGATAGCATCCCATCAAAAACAGGCTCATGATCAAAGTTCCTAGCCGGTCGCAAACTGTCATCCAATTCAGGATCGAAGTACTGCAAATCAGAGCACACTTGAGGGTTTTGGAAGCTCAAATTTTCAGCAGGCTGAGGCGCAACAAACTCATCCAGTATAGTCTTCTTATCTTTGGAATCAACCTCATTCTCCACTTCTGATTCAGCATTAACGCAACTAGGCGCTGCATTCTGCTGCTTTCTCTTTGACCTAGCACGCCTATTCTGAAACCAATTATATACATTAGTCTCAGAAATCTGACCGTGCTTGCTTAAATCCGCAGTTATCTCCTTTATCTTTTCCTTGCTCGGAGTTCCTGTTCCAGCTTCAAATATTCGCTCTAGAATTTGAAGTTGCAAAGGTGTTGGTGTCCAACGCTGCCTTGAACTTATTTTGTGTCCACCAGAACCCATCAATTGGTCACAATACATACCTCCCAGCCTAGCCCCTGACAATCAAAACAAAACAAAACACCAATTTATATGTCTTCATTAATTGTTGATCATAACTTATCGAATCTAATTAAATAAATATTTTAGAGAGAGGGCAACTTTGGCCACAACAATAAGGTTAAAATTTTGTCAAGAGTTAAAGGGATTACCAACCGTAAATTAGTTTGCACTTTGACATTCAATAAAAACTCAAACTTTGTCACTGTATAATCAATTTTATTATAAAATTGAGATAACGTGTCAAAACAATGAACTTTCATCACATGGTAGTGTAAAAGTAATTTGAAACTGAATTCTGATAGATTATTTACAAACACAAAAATGCTCAGATGTACTTTTAGCCCCCAATTTTAACAAAAACAAGATTTTAGTCCCTCCATTTGTAAATTGAGTATTTTACTCCCTACAAGTTTTGGATTTTTTCTCCACAACTCTTTCCAGCTTGTTTTTTATAAAGTGTATTAATGATGTGGAATTAACATTAGATGGTGCGGCATTGATGATGATTTGCATAAAAAATCCGGTTACAATCTTTTCTTTTTTAGTTTTATCAGTCAGATCTAAATCTATTCTTCTAAAATCCACTATATGTGGTCCATATCAGCAATTGTCACACAATCAAATCAAATGTAACGCTACGTCAATAATAAGTATAACACATAAAAGATAAGCTTCAAACTGGATTGTAGGAAATATTACCAAAACTTGTGAAACATGGGACTAATATCCTGAATTGATAAACGGTGGACTAAAATCTTGAATTTAGCGGTGGAACTAAAATTTTGTTTCAGTGAAAAATAATAAATTCTTTTATAAAATTATTTACTATATCCTATGATATTATTTACTAATGTGGAGAGAAAATAGGGGCTATAATATTATTTCATTCCACTTAGTTCTCTTTCTAACAAATAATAAAGAACATTCTTTACAAAACAATAATAATATTTTTGGTACAATGAAAAACAATAATTAAAATGACTTAAAATAGAAACAAAAAATTCCTAAAAAATTGACAAGGAACAGACGGAGTAAATAACAGTAACAACAACTATAAGGAGTGTGATTAAATGAATATTAACAAACTTACCAGTAAGATCTTGATGAGTAGAGAGGGTTTTATGCATTTCAATAAGCTGTTCACAAATCGTTGCGTAAACAGCAATTTGTTTCCGAAGCGTTTCAAGTTGTTCATCAGTCATGACCTTCACATACATCATTTCAACATTCGCTGTGTTCTGATGATTCCATCGCTGTTTCTGCCACTCCATCAAGTTCACCATCACGTTCACTCACTGTAAAATCATCACATTTTTTTCATTTTTTATATTTATTATTATTATACAAAACAGAAGAAGAAGAAGAACCCTAAATACGATTTTGTGCGAAAAATTAAATAAATATAAAAAATAAAAAAAGAGGAAAGTATTCTGACATGAGAGTAGAAACTGTTGGTTGGTGTCAGTGGTGTGTTTGGAGTGGGCAGCAGCAACTGTATTGTGTGTCGGCGGCAAAAAACAAGGAACTTAAGTGGAGTGGTAGGGTTTGTTATATTGTGAACTCTTCGGGATATTCTTGTATAGGGATAACAAATAGACTCAAACCTAATGGTACTTGAAAAAAACCCTACAAGTAGGGTAAAAATCCACATATAAATACTGCAAAATTAAACGGATATGGGTGCGGGTACCCGTCCCGCACCCGCATTTATATAAATATATTATTTATTTATTTAGTAAATTAATATTTAGTTAATTAATTATTTTTCTTTATGTTTTAATATCTATTAATATCATTGGACAATTACAATATTTATAATCAAATTAAAAGATAAACGTTTGCAAATTTTTTAAGAATTTAATTATGATGAATAATTAAATAATTGTGACTTTATTACTAAAAGTTATATCTTATTAATCGTGTCTTTATAATTATATTTGTAACTTATAAATTGTTTTTACTAATCTCAAATAATATTGTCGTAAAAGTTGTAACTTCATAAAATATTATTATAGATATTTAAATGTGTATTGTAATGAGTGTTCATTTGAAATGTTTTGATTTAGAAAATATTTTGGTTTATAATACTTTATGATTTAATTTATCATATTTGAATAATTTTTAAATTTAATCACAAAATAATATTTATTTGTCGATCTATTTTAGTTAAAGTGTGGGTAATGAGTATGAGTACGGGCACTTAGGTACCCATAGGGTACGAGTATTAAAGTTGATACCCAAGAGGTACGGACACGAGTATCAGTATTTTTTTAAATTGCGGGTACGGGTACTATAGTACCATACCCAAACCCTACCCATTGTCATCTCTAAAAAGGACGAAATTTATTATTCATAAAAGATAAAAGACAAAAATGAATTAAAAACAAAAATAAAATATCAAAATAAATATTTTAGAAAAAATAAAAGATCAAAATTATATTTAAACCTAAACTTAAAGTTGGAGTTTGGCTTTTATCTTTTGCCAAACATGGAATAATATTTTATAATCAAGTAATTTAGTGATCAGACTCACTCAATTTTATATAAATAAATAAGGATTTTGAATTCAAGATCATCCTTATAATTATCAATAAAGTTGTATTTTTGAGACAATACTAATTTATATTACAATATTTATTATTCAAAAAGTATCTTAAAAATTGAAATGTTCTATTATTTGCATAAAAAAGTCTTTTTTATCTTCTTAAAATATTATATGTTTAAGATTCTAACATATAAGTGGTCATCTAACTTAAAAAAACATATCTTTCATTTGGATAAAATAGTCACAAATAAATATGCGTAAAAGTAAAATGTTTAAATATTTGATTTGTTTATGTAAATTTGCGTCTTTCTCATTTTCGTTTAGTAAGTTTTTTATTTATTTAAATTTTGCAAGTTCAATTTAGTTGGATGATAGAGTAACGAAGAGAGAATTCTAATCTCCAAACTTATTTTTGATTTTGGATAGAGGAACTAAAACATAAGACCTTCAACTTTTCTTCATTTCTTTTTTCTCTAACTTTTTTAAAGTTTAAATATATCTTTGGTCCTTGCAACTGTAACATTTTTTGATTTTGGTCCTTGTATGTTTTTTTGTTTGGTTTACATCCCTATAAATATAGTTTCATTTTAAAATAGTTCTTCCATTAAATTTTTGTTACAAAAGCACTAACACTGTCAATATGTTTTTGGTATCACCAAGTATTTGCGAGAATGTATAAGAGAAGTCCTCCTCTTCATTCAACGCAACAATTTGAAGTACCTTACAATTGCACCATATTATTAAGTACCAAAAACATCTTGTAATCCTCTAAAGCTCCGTAGGAATGCTTCTTCATCTTCAAATATTAGTGGTCTTCTCGAGTTATTCATGTTTATGACTTAACAATTTATAGACCTCTCTACTGCAATAATCACACGGCAGATTAATTCAACGTTGAGAAATATTTTGTTGACAAAAAAAAATGTTATGAAATAATTTAGGAAAATAGTAATAAAATATCTCTTAAATTAAAAAAAAAATATCTCTTAACTTAAAAAAAATATCATTGTCTCCCAAAATAATATAGTAAAGAGGAAGGTGTGACACTATAGAGACAATATACGCGACATTTTAAACTATTTTTTAATTAATTTAATTGTTTAATTTTATTTTTTTAATTAATTTAATTGTTTAATTTTATTTTTTTAATTATTTAATTTATTCTTCTGCCACATCAAACTGTCACACCACTCATTTGTTTGCCACATAAACTTTTTTTAACCACAACTAATAGCAGAGATGATTTTAAAACTAAACAAAACTTATAAAGTTTAAATTGAAGAGAGAGAGAAAATTACAGGGACAAAAATAAGAAATGCACGAACTTACATGGATGTATAAAATATTTAAGTCAAAGAAAAATATCAAATGAGATGATTTTACAATAAGAATGCGAGAGGATAAATCTTAATGATTAATCAAATCATAAATGGTTAAGATTAAAATAAAAAGTCATGAAACTGTTGTAAGTGGTGGAGTGACACTTTCAATCATGATCATTTATATATGGTTGTATAATTAACATTTAATCATCTCTTATTAAAACTCAATCCATCTAATATATACTTGCTTAAACTAAGTAATTGAGCTCAAGTGGTTAATGAACTTCAGTTAAGAACGAATCATTTGGGAAAACTTGAGTTCAAATTCTAACTTGAACAATTGTTAGCCAAATTTTACTTATCTCTTAGCCAAACTTTGAATTATCGGAGACTCTTTCTCTTGAGAACAAAAGAGTTAAATACAAAAAAAATATATATTCTTAAATAAAAATATTATCAAGTAAGTGTTGTGAAAATTATAATTTAATTAACTTTCTAGTTTTGTAGAAGATAATGTTGAAAAAATATTTCCAAAGCCAAAATACTTATATAATCTCATGTCAATTCAAGATGATGAATGCAGAAGCGTACTTGATGAATCTTTAAAATTCTTAATGAAGTGATAGTTCTAAGTTATAAGGTAATGATCTTTAAATTGTAAATCTTTTATGTTTGGTCTACTATCTCATCTAATGGAGGAAGAAAATTATGACTTTATTATTGTGTACAATTGGGGACTATAACCATTATTTATACTAAGCATGTGTCCTTTCATGAAGAGTAACCGATGGCAGAACTTTTAAGGAGTCGTGGAGCCCATGACATCCCCTAATTTTTATTTATAAATAATAATAATAATAATAAATTATTAAAGTATAGTGATAAGTTGCTAAAATATCCCTCAAATTCTTAAAGTATGGAGAAACCTATTCACTATTACATCCCTTTTCTCCCTTTCTTCTTTGCCCTCCCTCTCTTCTCTTCTTTGTTCTCCCTCTCTTCACTTCTTTGTTATTCTCTTCTCTTTATTTTCTCTTTGACTCTCTCTCGTATTTCCCTCTCAGTCCTCTCGTTCGCACGCGTCGACCGACCTCCACACGACACGACTCTCTCTCGTCTCCCCCTTTCTACCCCCTTCTCTACGTCCTCCACACAACGTCAATTCCTCACTCATACTCTCTCTTCTCACATCCGACATCTCCATTCTCCGATCTCCTTCCTCTATGACTAACATCACCACCTACCCATCTCTCTCCGCTTCTTCGTCTCGTTTCGCGGTCTCAGACTATCCCAATCTACTTCTTATATATTTTTCAGGTTATTACTTTGTTACTCTTTTCCTCTTCTATTATTTATTAATTGTGAATTGTTTTAATTTAAGACTGTGAACTAGTAGTAGGGTGTGAATTGTATTGTGACTTTGTGAATTGTGAATAATTTTAGTGTGAGAATTATGATTGTGAACTTTAGTGTGTGAATTGTGACTTTGTAAATTGTGAATTGTTTTTCTAAGTAGTGTAGTGTGGATGTGAGATTATGAATTTGTGAACTCTTTTACTTTGTGAATGTGAGATGTGACTTTGATGAATGTGAACTATTTGTCTGAATGTGTTTGTGATTCGATTTTTTTTTTCATGTTACTAAGTTAGAGTCGTGTGATTAATTTGTGTATTTTTTTTAGGAGTGATACAATGTTTAAAATAAGAAAATTATTACATTTTTAAGTAAAAAGTTTCCGACAAAGATGAAAATTGTAAAGTTTTAAATCAACACTTAAAAAGCATTATTTTGGTGATTAAACAATGCTACACCTATAGCTTCATCTCTCCCAAACTTAACAATTTCTCAATCTCATTTCTCCTCTCTCTATTGTTGTATTTGCAAATTTTTGTGCGCTTAATTACAAATTTACAATTTAAAATATAAATATACTATATTATTTTTTAATTTATTAATTAGAATTATAAAATTCGATGTCCTCAAAGTTTTAGGTCAATATCCTCCACTAAGAGTAATGACTATGAAACTTTTATTATTTTTGTTTCAACCCATCATAAAAATAGAAATAACATTTATGGTATCTAAATAATATTTTTTATGACAATTATATCCTTAATCATGAATTTTATATAAAATAGATCATTTTAATTTGACTAATTAACATAATAATTTTAACACAATTAAATATTACATGTGTGTTCAAAATTTCTAACGGATACATCACATGCAACTATAATTTTTTTTTAAGATTTAAAATGCATTTAAAGATTATTTTTTCAAATGACAAATTCTCATATGCATGAATAAAGAAAACATAAATTACATTATAATTTAATGTTTAATCAAATAAACCACCAATATAAAATAGTTTCACATCTACATTACATAAAAATTCACAATATTTCTTTGTAAGCTCACTTTGCAACCATAATTTAAAGATAACATTTAAATGTTGCATTTTCAATTGACATGAGTATAAAATTAATTTACATGAATAATAAAAGTTGTCTTTTCTATATATGTTAGAGCTAAATAAGTTTTTAGTATATGTAAAATTGTTATTGTTTACTTTGAGTCCTATAAAACTTGGATCTTGTCAACAAAAATAGAAGTTTTGCATTGAAAAAAACAACTTTTAAACTTTCAAAGACTTAAAAATACAAATTTTAATATATTGTTCAATTGACTTTTTTGACATTTAATTTCTTAACAAATACCCTTAGCTAGAATGTTAGCATTTGTCATAATTTTTGTTATCAGTTTTTAGTCCAATAAAAGTTATTGGCAAATTTGGTCCATGTTGTGAAGTCAACATAGTTTGACTAACTAAATGCTACGTGGCATTGTCATGTGGACTATTTTAATTGAGTTGACAACTAAATACAACCAATTGAAGATAAAAAAAAAAGTGAATTTAGGGTTTTTATTTTTTAAATTTAAAATATATAAAAAAACTAATAAATAATATGAGTCAACGTGCATTCAACTGCCAACTCAATTAAAAAAGTCCATGTAATTGTGACATGTGGTATTTTGTTCATCAAACCACAATGACTTCACATCGTAGACTAAACTTGCAAATAGTGACTTTTATATGTATTAGAAATTGGAGAAAAATTTATAGGACTTAAAAATAAAAAACAACAATTTTATAATGACTAAAAATTTATTTAACTATATATTAGTAGATTATTCATATATTCATAATTTTATTGCGTTTAATATATATATTCTATCGCATTTATTGTATAATAACTGTTTCAATTTCAAATATTAAAATATAAATCAATTTCATTTGATTACAAATGAGTGGATAGACAAATTGGTCCTCAAATTATAAAGTCGTTATATTTGTTCCTAAATTTAGCCAATCGACAAATATATTATTGAGATTGTAAAATGTCAACTAAAATAATCTCTCTCTAAATTTTTAACGTTATAGACTATGATGTGACATGTTTAATTGAATATATGATTCATCCATGTTGATTTCACATCAATGTCATTGCGATACGAACTATTTTGTCTATAAAATTTAGGTCTTTAAAATATTATTTTATCTATAATTAGTTTATGTACAATTACATTTATTAGCAAATTTGTCAATTCACAAAATTTATGGACTAATTTTACCAACACTTGAAATTTAAAGGACCAAATTGTTCATAGAGAACATCAAAGAAACCTTACACAAGAAACAAATATTTAGATCCATTACAACTTAAAAGAAGTAACATAGAAATAACTTAAGTTGAACCATAAAAGAGAACTAATGATTTGTCAATCACTAGTGTTTTAGTGAGAGATACAACGCTTTGTTTTGATTCTGCTTTGGAAAAATGAAAATGGAATGAAATTTAGAGGTATGTGAAGCAACCCCAATAAGACTTGGGATAAAGAGATTTTGAATGTTATATTTACACTATATCTCTTTATAAAATGAGTTAACATCAAAACAACAATGAAATAGAAAATACCTAAAGAATAAAAAATATTTCTTGTCTTTATGAGTAAGGAACAATAGAGGGCAACACATTTTTATCTTATATGTGATGTGATGTTTTCAATCTCTCAACTTCAACTCAGCATAATGCAATTAGGCATGACAACGAAGCGGGTCAGAGGCAGGGTTTGTCTCTCTTATCGCACACCTGATTAGTTGAAAAAATCCACATCCGCTTCCATTTTTATCGGATGTGAAATTGAAGTTCTTATCCCTACCCATGTTGGAGTTTGGGTTTTATGCCCTCGATGAAGTTCAAATTTTCCGCTCTGCACCTGCACTCATTCATATATTTAAAATAATAAATTTAGAAGTCATATTTATTATGATTAAATAATAAAGTAGTTATTATCATGCAATAATAAAATAAATGAAAATAAAATATTAAAATCTTCTTTTTTATATAAAGGATATTATAATTTATAATATTTAAAAAATATTAAATATCAAACCCTAAATCCATTGCAGCTCAAAGTGTTAAATTGGGGAAAATCGTACTTGCATTTAATTAATATTGATTTTCTCTGACCAAATCGGGACGAGTTCGGATGAATACTCGCATATACAAATTGTGTTCACTTAGATTCAAGATTAACCATCACACATTAGTACTATAACACTTTACAACACCTTGCAAAACATTGAATCTGTTGAATCCTTCACATTACACAAAACACGTGAAATCTAATAAATAAATGCACAAAATTATACTTAACTTAATTCACAGTACAACTTAATATTCTTAAATAAACTAAACAGAAAGACATAAACTACCCATTTATCTAATAACAACTCAATATAAAACCGCTAGATAACTTTTTTTTTTTTCTAAAGTCATCACAACACATTATTTCTACATGGTGTTTCACATAAAATTAGATAACACAAGGTTCCTACATAGTGTTAAACATAAAATTAGATAAAAAAAATGTCCAACACACATTATTCAAATACAAAACAAACAACAAATTATTGCACGCGACAAACTCTCATATTAATTTTTTTTCTTTTTCTTTTTCATACAACCTAATGTAGTAGGTCTTTTGCATATCTTTTCATAATAACCGATATGTCTTTTATCAACACAATATAAAATACACATTTAAAAAAAATAAAACACACTATTTTCATAAAAGTATACAGAATCTTATAATTCTCTTCATTATGAAATCAAATTGATCTTTATGAAGCCACCGCCATTGTGGAAGACAACGATGGATAGCTTGAAGTGTGCAATGGTGAGGTCTTTTGGACATAGCTGATGTGGGAAGATTGGGGTTCTAATTAGAGAGGACTATAGATGAGTTAACAAGCAAGAGAAGGAGATGCAAGGAAAATGCACTATAAATTGTTGCTCATGCCTCTTGGAAGAAGTAATTAATGGTTTGGAGTGATGATGGCAAGTTAGTATAGGTGTACCTACATACACCTCTTTTACATTTTGAGAGAAAAAGAAATATAGAGCAATACAATAAATAATATTAAATGAGATATGTGAGCTATGTGATAGAAAGAGAGATAGAAAAATAATAAAATGTTCAGTATCCGTAGAAAAATTAGAGGGGTATAAATATCACTCCTTAAATGAAAAGTCATCTTAGTATGGTGTTGTTCAAAAAAATAGAGTGGTGGTTTTAAGTTGACCTATTAATAATTCTTTGCGTTAAAATACGTTTTTAATTTTTGTTGTTAGTCTTTGTAAAATAAATTATATTTTTTAATTTTTACAAAATTATTATTTACTAGTTTCAATCTCGGTTGAAACGAAATATGTTTAATTGACATTTTATAGCAAAATATCTTTAGAATATTATAAAAACTTTTTCAACAAAAATTTAAAAGTTATAGATATGAGATGAATTATATATAAATGTTATAAACTCAAGATAAAAGTAACGATAATATAGATCTATAAATCGAATTTTAAAA